>SMDT01002793.1:0-382154 GCA_005392925.1 Aquilaria sinensis | reverse complement strand
ACACCCTCAGACATGTGTGTATTAGGGGCTCAAGGTAGGCTTGCTGAGACACATGTGATTGTGTAACATGTGCATGCAAAAAATAAAATTTTCAAAACTTGGCTTGGTGTTTTGGTTGCCATGTGTATAGCTTATTGATGATGTTACGGCCCTTCTAGTGGAAAACTTAGTTGAGTGAGATAAATTAATGAAATTTATAGATTAGAACATTATTTTAAGTTCACATAGCAAGAATAAGGAAGTTTACCAAAGTTCACTAAGTTCCGAGGAGGTTCAAGCACTAAATGAGTTTGGCGGCAAAATGGTAATTTTGCATCCCAAATAGTTGGGCCAGATCTTGAGTGTTAAAAATGAGGTTTTATAACCTAACTTTTAACTTTCACCTAAACGTAGTTGAAATAAACTAGAATTGACCAAGAATGACTAAGGTTACCAAAAGAAGGGGCTTTAAGTGTTCCATGTCTAATACTTTGGTGGCTTAGGTTTTAAACTTGGGTTATAAGATGGTAAACTAGGGGATGGTTGTCATAACCCGAGTTCATCCTTCACACCATCATTTCTTCATCGATTTGAGCCCAAAATCAAGAGTTTTCAGTGAAAAAAGAAGCCACCATAAGTATATAGGCCATTGGAAGCTTATTTCAAGCATAAAATCATGGCTTTGGAGCTTGGAAGCATGTTTCCTCCCACCCCCTATTTTTGATACGATGTAATCAATGTGTTCTTGATTGATTTCATGTTTATTAGTTGATTGGGAGCTTAGGTTTTGGTAATCATGTTTATTGATACGCCTCAAGCGTTCCTGGTACATAAGCCGCAGAGACACCCCTCCTAGCGCCTAGGCCCTAGAGGCCTTTTTCAGCAAATTTTGACTCTTCAAATGAGATTCGGGGGGTGTAGGGATGGACTTAGGGGTGCCTAAGGATTGTAATGGTACAATGACACTTCGGAACACTAAAAAACTCTCTCATGATCTAGGGGTTTTTTCATAGTTTTGTAAATGGTAAATGCACTTCATGAGAAAACTAGTTATTTGGCCACAATAGTATACCAATAGATGAGGTCGAAGGTTTAACACCATTGAGACCTTAGTGATGGCCAGGGGCCTCATCGTTTATAGTCATAGTGACTGGTGGAGGGACTTCTGGGAGGAAGAACGCCTGGTGGACTGGACAGCCCAAAGGAGAGTGCCTGAAAGCTCAGAAACAAAATGGTTAGGAGGCCCCCGGAGTGTTTTTCCGGGGGGGGAGCCTCCGACGCCCAAGTCAGTGGTGGCTGAGAGAAGGGCAGAGAAAATAGCACAAAGGGCTCAGAAGTTTTGCCTGGTAGCGGGAGCCGTATTTTGCCAGCCAACCCACCAACCTCCTGTCAAGTATTAATTCCTGGTATTTATAGGAGTGCCTAGCCCGTTCAGATCGCGACACGTGTTCGGTCGGATGTTCCTGAATTTTTGGGCGTAGGGGACAGATAGCTGGTAGCAGGTTGCCTTGAGCCATGTGCTGAGACGGGCCATGATGTGATTTTGATGGCGTCAGCGTGGTAGAGCGCCTTTTGAGGCGGCTTGTGGCGTCTGTGAATGGATGTGTCAGAGGCTTCCTTAAATGCTTCCATAAATGCTCCTGCCGTACTCCCGAGGTCCCTGGGCGAGGTCGTCCTTTGGTACGGATGGTGCCTCTTCGGGAAACAAGCCCTCAGTTCGGGGGTTCCCAGCTTCAGGGAGTTCCGCCTTCGGGGAGATCATGTTCGGCTCGCAATAGTTAGGTGCCTCTTTTCCGAAGGCGATCAGTTCATAACCCTGGGGGGGCGAGTATCCTCAAGTTTCCTGGCGTGCCGGGCTCGGAGCTCTTCGGCTATCTCCCGAGGTGTATGATCTCACCTTTTCTCGGGTAGCGCCAGTTTCTTCTGGCCATTCTTGTGGCAGGGAGTTCGGCCAGATAGAGGCGATAGTCTTTGGCTATCACATGCCCCCCTTTGGAAAGCCGAAGTGAAGACTTCGGTTTTGCATCTCTTTCCGAGGTTGCTCTGTGGGAGTTTCTTAGGAAGCTTAACCTGTTCCGAGGATGTACCTCTTGCCCGAAGGTATGGGCTGTTCGGCCTTGGCCTGTTCTTTGGTGTCTTCGAGGTGGAGCCTGTGCCGAAGATACACCTCTTGCCCGAAAGTCATGGGCTATTTGGCCATAGCCTGTCTCTTGGTGTCCTCGAGGTGGCCTGCTCTTTGTTTCTGCAGGTCTGTTTGGCCAAGCGTGTCAGTCTGAGCGGCGCGTCCCAGTTTTCCAGGGATGTCAGAAGACGTGTCCCAGTTTTCAAGGGACGTTTGGAGGACGTGTCCCCCATTTTTGCGCAGCGGTTGACACATGGCGCTTTGCCATTGGAGGAGAGTCGCGTCGGTTACAGAGGGCGCGCCTTTTCAGGTGCAGAGAGCAGTTACGGCGACGGTTCGCCTCCAAAGGGTACTTATGACGATGTTTCGGTTACCCACCTCTGGCTTATAAATAGCCCATTCCATCATAAGTTCCTTTTGCTTTTTCTTCTGCTCTTTTCTCTGCTTTGCCCCTGTTCTTGCACTTTCTTGCTTTCTGTGGCGGAGCTTCCTTAATCAGAGCTTTTTTCCAGCCAACTTTCACGACGGCGTCCTCAGATTTTGGCAAATCTTTTGGTGGGTTTTTGTTTTCCAGAGTGTTTTGATCCCTGTGTTCTTTTGAGTTTTTCTCTGGAAACTGTTTTCTTCCGTTTTCAAACTCATTTTCATGTCGAAAATGCCCATTCCTGAGAGCTGGCAGCCTCTTTTAGCCCATCCTTGTTGCACCACCCCTGCAAAGTTAGAGAGGTGGAAGAAAAAATTCTTTCTTCCCTCTTACGCCATTACTAGGCTGCCTCGTTCTAGCCATTATGCTTTTTCAAACCATAGTAAGGAGGTTACCGTTTTCCGAGCCCAGCTGAAGGCCGGTCTTCGGTTTCCTCCCCCAAAGATGGTGTGCGAGTTCTGCAAATTTCATGGCATTGCTGTGAACCAGCTTCCCCCGAACTCGTTCTACTATTTTAACGCCTACCTCTGCATGTGTGGCGTCTTCGGGATAGAACCCCATTTCATAATCTTTATGCAGTACTACAAGGTCTCTGTGGTCCCGAAGGGTGGCTTCTATTTCATGCTACCTCGGGGATCCGGGAGCAAGAAATTCATGTTCACCTTCGCCACTAAGGATAGCTGGCGGGGGTGGCAACTGGCGGGGGTGGCAACAGAAGTTCTTCTTCCTGAAGATGGACGAGGCCTGGTCGTACGTTCTGACCAAATGGGCTCAGGGAACACTGGATGCGGACGTTGGTGATCCGAGGATGCTGCTGACCCCAGAGTTGGCTCCCGTGTTCGCGGATTTCGACGCCCGCATTCGGGCTGTCTCTGACTGGGATCCCGAGGTCTCTCCGCGCGCCCTTTACCCTTTTCCAATCAACTGGAAGTTGATGACCGAAGAGGTCCTTCGGGAACTAAAGGTGGTAAAGGAGCACAAGACTGACCTCGGGATGCCAGCTCCTGCCATTGCCGGGAAAGATTCCTGGTTGGTCAAGCTTCTTAAGGAGGAGATTTCTTTCGAAACGCTTGCCGAAAGTGAGTTATCTTCTACTCCTTTGCTGTTTTTTCCTCGGACTTACGCTGATGTTTCTCTCCTTTTTCAGAGATGGGTGACGACACTGCCGCCTATTACAAGTCCCTCTTCTCCGGCCAAGTGGAGAAGGACGATCAAACGAAGAAGGCGGCTTCCCGAAGGCGGAAGTCTACTGGCGCGGGTCCTTCGAGGAAACGGGCAAAGAGAGCTACTCAGGTTCCTCTAGAAGAAATACCCGAGGAGACTGCCGAGGAGCCTGGGACAGCCGAGGTTCCGGCGTCTGAGGCTGCTGCTTCCGAGGTTCCTCCAACCGACGTCCCTCCTCAAAGTCTTACTGCATCGCAGGCCCTCCTTGATGTAGTGGTAGAAGTACCTTCTGCCGAGGAGCGGCGTAAGTAGAAGGGTAAGGGCATTTCGGTCGAGGAGGCCGAGGACTCCGAGGACGATGTTGCCGAGGTCCCGCCAGGTTTGTTTCCAGACAAAGTGTGCTTCCTTTGTTTTTTCTGGAATTTGCCTTTGTCTCTGACCTGTTTCTCTTTTCCGCCCTGCAGGGGAGCTACTTACCCCGAACTGGAGGGCCGAACACGCGGAGGCGAGGGCCCGTCGCGACGCCAAAGTCCCGCAAGGGAAAATACCAAAGGAGCCTTTCTGGACATTCACGGAGGACATGAACCTGTACTCCGAGGACTGTCCTGAAATGGCGAAGCAGATTTAGAAGGGGGTGCTCACCGAGGCCTCCTTCAGGCTATAGCGGCGGCCCACCCGGGGGATAACACTCTTGCCGCAAAGATCACCGAGCATGCTGCTCAGGTATATCCTTCACAACTCTTGCCTTTCAATTTTTTCCTAAGTGTTTGGCTCTTACTGACCTTGCGTTTTATCTCCTTTGCAGCTGCTGGGGTACACCGGCTTTCTCCGAGTTCGGGTAGCCAGGCAGACGGCATTCCGAGCTTCGGCCTTAGAGGCCCTAGAAAAGGTGAAAGCGACGTGCTCGGAATTGACCACCAAGAACCAGCAGCTGGCAGATGCTGCGAAGGAGGAAGCTGCCACCCTTCGGGAGGGGTTCCGAAAGGAGAAGGAATTCTTGATGGCAGACTCTTCCCTAAAGATTGCCGATCTCCGCAATCAGGTGGCGGGGCTGCGCGCTGCAAACCAAGACCTTCTTCAAGACAAGGGAAAAAAGGAGAATATCATAGTCACGCTCTTGTCTGAGAAGAAAACCCTTCAAGCCGAGGTTCAGTCTTTGAAGAAGGAGCCGAAGGGGGAGGAGCGGATAAGGGTGCCGGAAGAGGAGGTCGGGGATCTGAAGGACGAGCTTGACGACCTTGAGCTTAAGAAGAACAAGGCTGATCAAATGAACAAGGTCGCGTTTCAGGACGGCTTCTGCCTCGTTCGGCACCAGGTTCTCCAGAGGTTCCCAGGTCTGGACCTCTCTTTTCTAGAGGGTCTAAACATTCCTGGGGGACCTCGGTGGCAATGGTCCAAGATCGAACATCTGAAGCTTCCTCCAATTCCAGCGCGGAAGGTGGCGGAAAAGGGTGGACAAACGAGTGGCTCTCAGGACACCGCGAACCCTTAGGCTTCTTTAGGGCCCCTTTTCCTTCCCTTGTTTTTTGTACTCCTTCTTCGGGTACTTCTTTATTGTAAGGCAGCTTTGCTCTTAACGGAGATTTTTTGGCTACGTGTTTCTTCAAGTTTCTTTATTTCCATTTTCCCGAACACGTTCGCTCAAGAGACTTCGGAAAACCTGCGATCAAAGAAACTTTTTTACCTTCCTTTGTCCTGAGTACGTTTTACTCGAGAGACATTCTGGAAAGTCTGAGAAAATTTTGACTAAGTCTTTGTGCAGGCTTTTGCATTTCCGATTTTTCCCGAACATGATTGCTCAAGGGACTTCGGCAAACCTTCAATCAAAAATTTTTGTTTTTCCAGTTGTTCCGAGCATGTTTGCTCAAGGGACTTCGGAAAACCTTCCGCGAGATTTTTCACTTCCCATTTTCCCGACAACGTTCGCTCAAGGGAGCTCGGGAAATTATCTCAGCGCTGGCTACGGCGAGTACTTCTGCGAGATTTTTGTTTTCCATCTTTCCCGAGCGTGGCGGCTCAAGGGACTTTGGGAAGCCATATCTATGCTTTATCATGGCGAGCATCTTTCACGGAATGTTGTTCATTTCTGCACTTAAGAAATTTTCTCAAGATACTACTATATATTTAGAACATTTTTTGTTCAACATACCTCCTCCGCTCAACGTTAAGCGTAGAATTTTTTCAAGGCGCCCGAGTGCCAATTGTTCTTCAATTCTATGCCTTCGACGTCGCCAAGCTTCTACACGCCTTTTCGTTGTTTTGGCCAGGGCCAGATAGGGTCCTTTCAAGCTTGCGCGAAGTACGCCATGGGATGGCCTTCGGCGTGCGAATTCGGCCTTTCGGGGAACAAGGTCTCCCTTCTTGATTTCCTTTGGCCTGGCCCATAAGTTTATAGCCACGGCCACTCTTCGCTGGTAAGCTTTTCTTCTCAACCTGACTATTTCTCTGTGTTCGGCCACCAGGTCGAGATTGGTTCTTAGGCCGAGGTCGTTACCACCTTCATCAAATACTTGCACCCGTACCGAAGGTCGAACTATCTCTATTGGGATAATGGCCTCCGTTTCGGAGATGAGTGAGAAAGGAGTTTCCCCTGTGGCTCTTCGGGGCGTCGTTTGGTAGCTCCATAATATACTTTGGAGTTCTCCTGGCCAATTCCCCTTGGCTTCCCCCAGTCTCTATTTCAGGCCATCTTTTATGGTCCTATTCGATACTTCCACCTGCCCGTTGCTTTGGGGGTGAGCTACTGGGCGAAGTGCATCTTCATTCCGAGGTCGCTGGTGAATTCTTGGAATCCTTTGTCTATGAACTGGGATCCATTATCAGCTACTAGTACCCTCGGTATGCCAAATCTGCATACGATGTTCTTCCATACGAACTTCTGCACTTCTTTTGCCGAGATAGTTGCTAGTGGTTCTGCCTCTACCCATTTTGAGAAATAGTCCACTGCTACCACGCAGAATTTCACGCCTCCGGGTGCTGTGGGGAGTGGCCCAATAAGGTCTATGCCCCAGACTTCGAAGGGCCAAGGATAGTCTGCCGAAGTTACCATTTCCGAGGGTGTCCTCTGGATTTTTGCATGTCTCTGGCAGTTACCACATTTCCGGACGAACTGTCTTGCGTCCTTTCTCAGGGTAGGCCAGAAGTATCCTTGGCGGAGTATCACTGCTGCAAGGGCATCAGTTCCAATGTGTGAACCACACATGCCTTCGTGAACTTCTTCAAGGACCATTTCAGTATCCTCTTCATCCACACATCTTTGCAGCGGATTCGCATATCCCTGCCGGTATAACTCTTCGCCAATCAGGAAGAATCTTCCGGAGCGTCTTCGCAGTCTTGCAGCATCGCCGGGGTCTTCGGGGAGCAAATTCTCTGCGAGGTATCTTTTTATTGGGTCTTTCCACCCTGTTCCCGAGGTCGCTATGCTCAGCACTGAGATGCTCGGATGGTCTAGCACCTCGGTGTATGTTTTCGACTTCGCCAAGCAATCTGCCTCAGTGTTATTCCGCCGGGGTACATTTTCGATCCGCACGGCGTCAAACTCTTGGATGAGCTTTGCTACCAGCTCGTGGTATTTTGCCAAGGTCGGGTCTTTCGCGCCATAGTACCCTGCCACTTGCCGGACCACCAGCTGGGAATCACTATGGGCTTTCAAGTTTCTCACGCCAATTTTTCTGGCCAGGCGTAATCCTGCTATCAGGGCCTCATACTCGGCCATGTTGTTGGTGGCGTTGAAACTGAACTTGATGGCCTTCATTACTTCTAGGCCTTCGGGGCCTCTGATAATTACTCCAGCTCCCTGGTGTTCGGATCCTGAGGCTCCATCTACGTGCAAGGTCCATTCTGGCTCACCCTCTTTTGGATCTGAATGGCTCTGGGTCCTCATCCCGAGGCTCCGTGGTGGGTGGGTATTTCGGCGATAAAATCTGCCAGTGCTTGAGCTTTTACGGCCTTCCGAGGCTCATACGTGATTTCGTGTTCGCCCAGCTCTATGCACCACTTGGAGAGCCTTCCCGAATGATCATCCCTCTTCATGACATCCCGTAGCGGCAGACTACTTCGGACGATGATGGGGTGAGCCTGAAAGTATGGTCGCAGCCTTCTCCCTGCAAGCACCAAGGCATATGTAGCTTTTTGAAGCAAAGGGTACCTGACTTCGGCGCCATGCAGGGACTTGCTGACATAGTAGACCGGCCATTGCTTTGGCCCTTCTTCTTTCACGAGGACCGAGCTCACAGCCTTTTCTGTAACGGCGAGGTAGAGTACGAGGGGCTCTCCCTCCCGAGGTTGTCGCAGAGTCGGCAGGCTGGCCAGGTAGACTTTGAGTTCTTCCCAGGCCTTTTGGCAATCTTCATCCCAAGGATGATCATTCCTTCCGAGGTCGCCTTCCATTTTTGCTGCCTTTGTGAGGATTTTGAAGAAGGGTCGACACCTATCTCCGTACCTGGAAATAAACCTGCTCAGAGAGGTTATTCTTCCGGTAAGTCTCTGCACATCTTTGACTGTGGCAGGAGTTCGGAATCTCAAGTAGAGCCTCAATCTTCTCGGGGTTAGCATCGATGCCTCTTTCGGATACCATGCACCCAAGGAATTTCTGAAATCGATGCACATCCGGAGTTTGCTGCTACCTTCTTTTGTGGCAATGAGCACGTTGCTCAACCATTCGGGGTACTTGACCTCCCTGATAACTTCAGCATCTAGGAGACGCTGGACTTCGGTTTCGACAAAGTTGCTTTTGTGGGCTGAGATGCTCCGTTTCTTTTGCCGGACAGGTTTTGCTTCCGGGCTTACTTTGAGGCTATGCTGTGTTATGCCAGGGTTTACCCCTGGCATATCTTTCAGCGAGTAGGCAAACAGATCTTTATTTTTCGGCAGAAAGGATACAAGTTTTTCCTTGTCACCTTCGGCCAAGCTCTCCCCTATTCGGGTAGATTGTCCTCGGACAAGATCTACTGCTTCCGTTTCTGCTTTGGCGAGATTTTCTTCTTTGCCTTTTTCTGGCGCCTTTGCCTCCATTGTTTGCGCGAGGTTGCTTGCCGGAGCTTTTCGTGCTTTCACAAACACCTTTCTTACCTCGACTTGGTCTATGAAGACCTCTGCATCTCCATCCTTGGTGGCGAATGTGACGGTCAAGTACTTCACATCCGGGCGAATATGCAGGTTCCCCATTGTCAGTCTTCCAAGGATGGCGTTGTATGGGGACGGGACGTCCATGACGTTGAATCTTGCCATTGTGGAGGTGTACAGTTCAGCTGCTCCGCTTACCGAAGTCCCTTTCATCGTCAACGGGAGATCGATCTATCCGAGGTCTGGGAGTTCGGATAAATCAACCCCGAAAGTGGTCGAGGTGATAGGCTTTTAAGCCATCATCAAGCAACACTCTTTTGATGCCTCAGTTCCCTACCTTTTTCGTGATCAGCAGTGGATTGTTGTGGGGGGAAAGCGTCGGTGGAGCTATCTTTGCGAGCCAGTTTCTTTGATGGACTTTTGATTGTCCATGACTGCAATTTCTCTGGCTTTCCGCTTTCTTTTCGAGGATGGGAGCCCCGTGGTGATGGTTTGGATCACCCCTGCTGGAGGTGAGGGGCGCCTTTTTGGACTTCGGTTTCTCCGCCTGTCGGAGTCATAGTCCTCATCTTCAGCGCTTTCTTCCTCCATTTTTCCGTCTTTCGGGGGGTGCATCCTCAGGCATTTCCGAAGTTGGCCCTGTTTTATCAGCGACTCTATGTACTTCTCCAGCTGGAAGCAATCTTCGGCGTCATGGCCGTGGTCGCGATGAAACTGGCAAAACTTCTTGGCATTCTTTTTGTTATCTGCGGCCATGGCCCTTGGCCGCCGAGTTAGCTTCCCCTGCCTTTCCAGCGCCATGAGAATGTTGGTCCGTGTAGTGCTCAATGGTGTGAAACTTTGGGGTTTCCTTCCTCGCATCCTCCGAGGTCCTCCTGCCTGTTCGGTAGGATGCCGAGCTTGTTGACTGGACCCTTCGGCGTAGTGATGATCAGATTTCGGCCGGGCCATCCTCTGTTCCTCGGCTGTCATGTGTTGCTCTGCCCTAAGGTAAAATTCTCCGAGGGTCTCCGGGCGGTCCTTTGAGAACTCATAGGACAGCTGTGAGTCTCGCCGAAGGCCCCGTGTTATAGCAAGAATGCGGATTTCGGGTCGGAAGTCTGGGACGCTCAGAGTTTCTCTGTTGAATCTTTCGACATAGTCTCGGATGGTTTCTCCGTTCCTCTGCTCTATGTCGAATATCTGTACAGGCATCTTCGCAGTAGGTCTGTTCCCAATGAACTGCTGGGTGAAGGCTGTGGACAACTCCCGGAACTCAGTAATGGTCCCTGGAGGCAAGGAATTGTACCACGCCGTGGCTGGCCCTGTGAGGGTGACTTCGAAGCACTTGCACATGGTAGCGTCATCAGCACCGTGTATTATCATGCTCCGTCTGTACTTCGTCAGGTGGGCCTGCGGATCAGTACGGCCATCATAAATTTCCAACCGAGGTACTCTGAACTCGCCTGGCATGGCTGCTTCAACGACGGCCTGAGTGAAAAGGGGGGTCATCTTCCCAGGATGTTCCCGAGGGTCTGGCCCCAACGGATCTTCTGGCCACTTGTTTTTCCACTCTGTCCAGCCGTGCTAATATCTTCTCCATGAGCACTGTGGCGCTAGGGCCTTTTTCAGGGAATGGGGATCGTCGGCGCTTCTTCGAGGGGCGAGTTCGGCGCTGAGGGGACAAGGACCTGGCCTCAGTTGACGAACTGCTTCGCTGTGAGACTCTCGGCTGCTTGGACCTGGTTTGTCCCACACAACGTTTCCCGAGGGCCATAACTTCTGTGGATGATTCTTCGCGAGGGTCTCCATTCCCCGAACTGCGATGTGTGGGCTTGGGGCTCCTCTCCCGAGGGCGTGTTACTGAGGGGGGTCTCTGGGCCTGTGCTTGCTGTGGCCACCTTCGGCCGATCTGCTGTGTCATTTCAGACACGGCCGCACGCTGAAAGTCCTTCAAGAAACTCATAGTGACTACCAGAGGGCGGTCTTCCTCGGGCGCAGAAGTCCCTGGGAGTGTTTGCTCAGCAACCGGTTGTATCTCAGGCGCGGACGGGGACCTCGGGAGTCCCTTGTCCTTAGAACGCCGAGTCTCAACGACGGCGATCTCAGAGCGGGTTCCCACAGACGGCGCCAAATGATGGCCAGGGGCCTCATCGTTTATAGTCATAGTGACTGGTGGAGGGACTTCTGGGAGGAAGAACGCCTGGTGGACTGGACAGCCCAAAGGAGAGTGCCTGAAAGCTCAGAAACAAAACGGTTAGGAGGCCCCCGGAGTGTTTTTCCGGGGGGGGGAGCCTCCGACGCCCAAGTCAGTGGTGGCTGAGAGAAAGGCGGAGAAAATAGCACAAAGGGCTGAGGAGTTTTTCCTGGTAATGGGAGCCGTATTTCGCCAGCCAACCAACCCACCAACTTCGTGTCAAGTATTAATTCCTGGTATTTATAGGAGTGCCTAGCCCGTTCAGATCGCGACACGTGTTCGGTCGGATGTTCCTGAATTTCTGGGCGTAGGGGACAGATAGTTGGTAGCAGGTTGCCTTGAGCCATGTGCTGAGACGGGCCATGATGTGATTTTGATGGCGTCAGCGTGGTAGAGCGCCTTTTGAGGCGGCTTGTGGCGTCTGTGAATGGATGTGTCAGAGGCTTCCTTAAATGCTTCCATAAATACCCCTGCCGTACTCCCGAGGTCCCTGGGTGAGGTCGTCCTTTGGTACGGACAGAGCCTCTTCGGGAAACAAGCCCTGAGTTCGGGGTTTCCCAGCTTCAGGGAGTTCTGCCTTCGGGGATATCGTGTTCGGCTCGCTATGTTAGGTGCCAATTTTCCGAAGGCGATCAGTTCACGACCCTTGGGGGGGCGAGTAGTGTCCTGGCGTGCCGGGCTCGGAGCTCTTCGGCTATCTCCCGAGGTGCCTGATCACACCTTTTCTCGGGTAGCGCCAGCTTCTTCTGGCCATGACTGTGGCAGGGAGTTCGGCCAGATAGAGGCGATAGCCTTTGGCTATCACTTAGTTGTGCCTTCGGGTTCAAGGCCTTGATGAGGAAACCTTAGTACACCTAGTGATAAGGTGGAAGGTTTAGCACGATTAAGACCTTAGTTGTATCTTTGGCTTCAAGGTCTTGATGAAGCAACCTTGGTACATCTAATGGATTCTTCGGGACCTAAGAAATTTTAGTCCAACCATAGTGCCCTTGTAAAACATAAGGGAGATTCAACTAATGGAGAACTTCACTAGTTAGGCTAGTAAGTAATGCTTGCTAGTAGACAAGGCTTTGCCTTGTACTTCAAGGACTAGGTATAGGATAAGTCCTAAGGGACTGAAACTTATGCAGCTTAAGTTTAGCTTCATGCTATACGAGCTCACAGTAGATTACATATGGTTACATATGTGTTGTCCTTAGTATCTTTTCTTGCAGGTGAAGACCCTTACTGAGAATTTCAATTCTCACTCCTTAGTTTATGTTGTGTAGATTTTGACGGTGTTAGACCCGATAAGCACTGAGGGTTGTCGTGGTAGTTTGCTTTTGCAGGTACTTAGCTTTGAGAATCTTTATGATTCTAGTTTTATTAGCTACTTATTGGTAAAGAAGCAGTACTAACTATAGTCTTTCTTGGCCACAGTGGCTAGTTGAGCACGTGGAGGACCTTTTGAGGCTCGCCACCGAGATTACATCTAAGGTGGGAGTTAGATGAAAAGATCTCAATAGGATAGCCTTGTGTATATTGTATACACTAGTTGCCTATTATGTTTATGGATAGAGTCCTAGACTCTAGGGCTGTTCTTAGGTGAGGGCATTAGTCTACTTTATGTATGAATGCTCCCACACAGTTGTTATGTGTGCTAAATTCATATAAATGTTGATTTTGTATGCTTTGGCTTTTTGAGCTTATTTTCTATGAAAATACTTAGCCAAGTAAATGTTCTTATGATTTCCTTTAGTTTAAGTCAAAGCCTAAAGAGCATGCATTCTGCATATTCTAGGTTAATCAACTAGTATCACGGAGTTTTAATGCACACACATATATAACTAGCCAATTGCAACCACTGTGACACTTGTTCTCATAGACTTCCTGGGTAGGGCCAAGGGTGGCCATGTCATTTTGGTATCAAAGCTCTAATTTAATGTTCATAGACATTGGAGGCTAGAATTTAGATCTAGTTTAAAGTCCATGTGCTAGGATTGTTAGTACTGACCAACATTTGTGGAATGTCGTCTGGCTTTTGTTATAGGTTGCTGTCGTTAACACTAGGTCAGGGGCTTCTTGAGGAACTAGAAAACCTGGTGAAGGTTCTAGTGATCCAATAGTGGCAAGGCTGGATGGGATATCCAGGGTGCTTGAGGGGTTGACACAGAGTATGGTACAGGTGGCACAAGATATGACCACTATTTTGATGGAGTTATTTTTGAACCAAGAAAATGAAGGGGCTGCTCCGGTTGGAAATGATAACCAAGGGAATGATCCACCCTAAGGTCAAGAAAGGCAGGCTGATCAACGGCAAGTGCATAGAGCCCATGAGAGGCAAGATCCTGTTTATGAGCATGAAGAGGAGCAGGGTGATATGGAGGCTCCAAGGATGGGAGAAACCCCACATCAAATGAGATTGCTCGAGAAATTCAAGACGGTTGACCCACCAAATTTTGATGGGTTAAGTGACCCCAATAGAGTAGAGGTTTGGTTTTCAAGGATGAACCGACTATTTACTTGTGGAGGTTATGAGTCCGATCGAAGAATGGCCTTGGTACCTTTCTTTCTGAGAGGGAGGACTAGTTTATGATGGGATGATGTGATGTAAAGGTTGAAGAAAAGTAATGGCACTCGATTGGAGCACAAGAAAAAGAAGCTTAAGTGGTCAAACTTTGAGAGGAAGTTCCAACAGGAATATATTAGTGAAGCTGAACAAGATGAGAGGAGGATTTAGTTTGAAAATCTGGTTCAATGAGAGATGTCTATGAGGGAGTATGAGCAGCATTACAATTTGCTCATACGATATGCTCCTTATATGGCCGGTAATGATGAGTTAAAGACCAAAAAGTTCTTTCAAGGCCTTAAGCCTGTGCTTCGAAGTTATATGGCGACAGTGAACATTCAAAGTTATTGCCAAGTAGTTTAGAAGGCATTGGCCTTAGAGAAAGAGATAGAAGATTTAAGAATATCAAGCAAGAAGTGGAGGTTGGACCATCCAACCTTGGAAAAAGCTCTTGGAAATGACCAATGGTAGGAAGGACAATTGAAAGTCAAAGGCCATTCAAGAGGAAGAAAGTGGGTTTGTACCCTAAGTGTAGGTGGTTTCATGGCACAAAGCCATGCACTTTGGGAATGGACATTTGCAACATCTGTGGTTAGAATGGTCATTGGGCCAGGGAATGCCCATGGGCTCGACTCTTGTTAGGTTCACCTAGGAATCTATCCCTTGCACCCCTTGCCATAGGAAATTGACCTGGTGTGGCCATAGTAGCAGTTGAGCCGATGGTCTTTACCTTGGCTAGTCAAGTAACTAGGAAGCCAGTCGCCATTCGAGGTAATTTTACATTTCAGAATGGTAGTGTTAAAGTTGTTTTTGATACTGGAGCTACTTTGTCTATTATATCATCTACTTTGGTAGATAAGCTTAAACTGCAGCAAGAAATCTCAGATGAATTGAGACTTATCAGAACTGTAAGGAGGAGTTTTATTATGACCAATGAGTTGGTTATTAGGTATCCCTTGTAGTTAGGTGACCATGATTTCTCTTGTGAGTTATGGGTTATAGACTTGAGGTCTTATGACCTAGTATTGGGAATGGATTGGCTAAGTAAGCACAAGGTGCAAATTAACTATGCTAGTCACTCAGTCGACATTACTGATGCTTAGGGAGCTAGGGTGATTTGCATAGGAGGCTTAACATCCAGTGCTAAGAGTTTGCAACTTAGACTTATGGATTCCATCCCCATAGTTAATGAGGAGAAGTATTATGCTTTGAATGGGGTAGCCATAGAAGAATAACTTAGGGAAATTTCTATAGCCAATCAGTTTCTTGAGGTGTTCCCAGTAGAGTTGCCTGGGTTACCACCCAAGCGGGACATTGAGTTTTCAATTCACCTTCAGCCTGGCACAGAACCAATTTCAATACCTCATATCGAATTTTAGCTCCTGAAATGGATGAGCTGAAGGAGTAGTTAGAAGAACTGCTAGAGAAAGGCTTTATAAGGTATAGTGTATCACCTTGGGGAGCCTCGGTGTTATTTGGAAAGAAGAAGGATGACACTTTGAGACTGTGCATCGACTACATAAAGTTCAATGCAGTAACAATCAAGAATAAGTATCTACTTCCTAGGATTGATGACTTGTTTGATAGGCTGAGAGGAGTGAAAGTGCTCTCTAGGATTGACCTCCAATCTAGATACTTCCAAAATAGAGTTAAGGAGGAAGATATCCTGAAGACCACCTTTAAGACAAGATATGGGCACTACGAATATACAATTATGCCATTTGGTGTGACCAATGCCCTGGCAGTATTCATGGAAGCCATGAATAGGATCTTCAAACCATTGTTGGATCGGTTTGTTGAAGTTTTCATTCATGATATCTTGGTATACTCGTAGTCTGCCCAGGAGCATAAGGAGCACCTTAGGATAGTTTTGCAAGTGCTGAACGATAATCAGTACTATGCAAGGTTGTCCACGTATGAGTTTTGGTCTGAAAGGATACAGTTTTTAGGACACATCATTAGTTCCCAGGGGTTGTCAATTGACCCTGAAAAGGTTCAGGTGATAGTAGAATGGAAGAGGCCAACTAAAATTATGAAGATACAGAGCTTTTTGGGCATGGCAGGCTACTACAAGAGATTCATAGAGAAATTCTCTATGATAGCAACACCATTGATAGCCTTGACCAAGAAAGCTCAGAAATTTGATTGGACGCCAAGGTGTGAAGAAGTACATTTGGAACTGAAGAAGAGGTTGACAAGTGCACTGATACTCATTTTGCCATACCCAAATAAGGCTTTCACGATGTACACAAATGCTTCAGGTTCTAGTTTGGGGTGTGTATTGATGCAAGAAAATTAGGTGATCGCCTATGGCTAAAGAAAGTTGAGGCCTAATGAGTTGAACTACCTAGTTCATGACCTTGAGCTAGCAGTGGTACTCTTCGCTCTTAAGCTTTTGAAGGCACTACTTGTTGGGGAGATCATTATGAATTTTCACAAACCATAAGAGTTTGAAATACTTGTTCACTCAGAAAGAGTTGAACATGAGGCAATGTCGGTGGATTGAATACATAAAGGATTATGATTCCTCAATTAACTATTCTGCTGGGAAAGGAAATGTAGTAGCATATGCTCTTAGTTGGAAGTACACAGGAGTGATCCTACCTAAGGATCAGGCTACAAGTTCCTTGGGAAGGACTTTGGGGGATTGTTTCTCCACCTTGCATGAGTTTTGGCAAGACCGAGAAAGGTCCCTAGTCTATGCTTTGAAGATTCAGTCAATCTGGTTGACTATGGTGAAGGAAGCTCAAAGCAAGGATCCATTGTTGAAAAAGATTTTAGGTGAAGAAAAATCTAGTACTGCAATAAAGGAGTTTCAGTACAAAGATGGAATACTACACCATGGAGATCGACTCTATGTGCCAAATGTAGAGGGACTTAGGCAGCAAGTCCTACTGGAGGCACATAGTAGTATGTTGAGTGTGCATCCTGGTGTTAGTAAGATGTACAATGATCTGAAGATGCACTTTTGGTGGCCAAGACTCAAGAGAGATGTAGCTGGCTTTGTGGCTAAGTGTTTGACATGTCAGATGGTTAAGGTAGAACATCAGAAGCTGGCAGGTACTCTCCAAAGTTTACCTCTACTGGAGAGGAAGTGGGGATCCATCACAATGGACTTCCTAGTTGGGTTGCCAAATACCCGAAGCCAACATGACTCGATATGGGTAGTGGTTGATAGGTTGACTAAATCGGCGCACTTCATACCCATAAAGATTACCTATACATTGGAGAGGTTGGCTCAGTTGTATATCAAGGAAGCTGTGAGGTTGCACGGTATACTAGATTAGATAATATCTGATAGGGATCCCCAGTTTGTATCAAGGTTTTGGAATGCTTTCCAAAAGGAATTAGGAAGTAAGGTTAGTCTCAATACTGCTTTCTATCCTCAGACTGATGGGCAGTCTGAGAGAGTGATACAAACCTTGGAAGATATGTTATGTATGTGTGCCATAGACTTCAGAGGTGATTGGGACCAACACTTGCCACTAATTGAGTTCACTTACAATAACAGTTATCAAATTGTTATAGGTATGGCACCATACGAGGCACTGTATGGTAGGTGATGCATAACACCCCATTATTGGGCTGACCCTTCAAATAGGGTAGTCGTCGGTCCTAAAATCATAGCTGACACCATGGTGAAAATTAAATTAATCCAGAAATGGATTAAAGTAGCCAATGACCGACAGACTAAGTATGCAAATTTGAGGAGACAATATTTAAGTTTTGAAGTTGGTGATAAAGTACTTCTCAAAGTATCTCCTATAAATGGAGTAGCTCGATTTGGGCAAAGTGGTAAGTTGGCCCCTAGGTATATTGAACCCTACGAGATCTTGGAGAAAGTAGGGAAGGTGGCATATCGGTTGGCATTACCACGCAACTTATCCCAAGTGCACAACATGTTTCATGTTAGTCTTCTACAGAAGTGCATAGTTGATTCGGGACAAGTAGTTAACCCAACGGTGGTACCCGTCCAGGATTGTTGGGTTTCGGGAGCCAAACAGCACAGTGAAATTTCACCGAAACCTTTCAGGATCCAAGTGAAACGGGGTAAACCGGGTATTCAAAAATTTTCATACCTAATTTTCGGTTGAGATCTCTCACTCAACTATAGAGTCGAATCACAAAACTTGAATAGTTAACGTGTTCAAACTCTCTATGGTATCCACACGAGCCTCTCGGGATCACCACGCTTCCATCGCGTCCCAACAGATGCGTTTCTCTTGCACTCGCAGTGCTAGCTTGCGTCCTCCAAGGAATTGTAAGAGAAGAGAGTGGCTGTCCTTTTGGGAGGCTAGGGCAATGAGACCTACGAATTTCTCACTAAAAGTTGTATTTATAGTGAGACTCAACTTCCAGGCCTAATGGGTTTCAAAGCCCTAATCCAATTAGGCTTCAATTTCGGGCTTAATAATGGCTCAACTTTTGGGCCCATTATTAATTCAAAATTATTGTGAAACCATAACCCAAATAATTAGCCCATGCACTCTAATGATCCAAATAGCTCTATGTGTGTAACCCAATAGGCTCTTACCATATTGGCAATGATCATAAATCACATTTATGATCATAAGCAATGAGCGGTGTCTAGCAACACATCATTGCTACCCAAGTGACAAGATTGTCGGTGATTTGACTAAACCTTTATGATCATTACCGATATATGTCATTGTCCCTTTGTCCAAGATATCAAGACTAAGCACGAGACATGGAATGTGTCACTCTTGTATAGTCCAATCTTTGGTTTCTTGATTACCTAGTAGACCAACTTAAACTGATGACATTGATATCATATATCAACTCATCCGAGCATGGCCATGCATTTTTCTAAGTCTCACTCTATCAAGGGACCCGAAGATATCACTCTCGGTACATAGGAAGGACAAATCCCATATTGATCATACAAATCCCTCCACATGATATGTGACATACCCAATGACCTCCTTCAAGTTCACTCAGTTACTAGCAACAAAGGAAAGTATCAAAATATGTGACTCACATGTGGGAACCTTGATGATCTTAGGTCGAAGGACTACATATACCATGATCACTATGAGAATCACTTATGACACTCATATAACGATCCATGTAGTTTTCTCATGGTGGGTCGGTCTTGTACACAAGTTCTCCAACTTGTACCCATATGTAGACTACATATCTCATATTAGTCTCCATATATGCTAGTTGTTATGTATTATTGCAACTCGCTCCACAATAATACTAGACCAGGGATGTTTGAGAATATCATTATTCTAGGGTTACAATTATGTTTATTACGTTACGCAGAAACAAAACAACAAAAATAATTGCTAGATTAATGCGTTAATAAAATATCATGACTCAGTGTGCAAAAATACAATCATCTCATGATTGACTTTTTGGGCACAACACTAACACAAATTTGAGGAGATGAGATTTGAGTTTTGAAGTTGGTGATAAAGTACTTCTCAAAGTATTTGCTATGAAGGGAGTAACCAGGTTTGGGCAGAGGGGTAAGTTGGCCCCTAGGTATATTGGACCCTACGAGATCTTGGAGAAAGTAAGGAAGGTGGCATATCGGTTGGCATTACCACCCGACTTGATGACTTGACCTATGAAAGAAAGGCCCATTAAGATCCTATAAGGAAAGGCCCATTAAGATCCTCAATAGGCAAGTTAGGAAGCTCAGAAGTAAGTGGATTCCAATGGTTAAGATCCTTTGGTCAAACCATAGTGAGGAGGAAGCTACTTAGGAGATGGAGGAGGATATGCTGAAAAGGTATCCTAGTGAGTTCCTTTAGTTACAGCAAAATTTGGAAGACCAAATTTCAGAAGGAGGGGAGAATGTTATGGCCCTCCTAGCAGAAAACTCAGTTGAGGGAGGTAAATTAATTAAATTTATAGATTGGAACCTTATTTCAAGTTCACATAGCAAGAATAACGAAGTTTACCAAAGTTCACTAAGTTTCGAGGAGGTTTAGGCACTAAATGAGGTTGGGAGCAAAATGGTAATTTTGCATCCTGAATAGTTGGGCCGGGTCCCGAGTGTTAAAAATGAGGTTTTATAACCTAACTTTTAACTTTAACCCAAACTTAGTTGAAATAAACAAGAATTGACCAAGAATGACTAAGGTTACCAAAAGAAGGGGGTTTAAGTGTTCCATGTCTAATACTTTGGTGGCTTAGGTTTTAAACTTGGGTTATAAGATGGTAAAGTGGGGGATGGCTGCCATAACCCGAGTTCATCCTTCACACCATCATTTCTTCATCCATTTGAGCCCAAAATCAAGAGTTTTTAGTGAAAAGAGAAGCCACCATAAGTATATAGGCCATTGGAAGCTTATTTCAAGCATAAAATCATGGTTTTGGAGCTTGGAAGCATGTTTCCTCCCACCCCCTATTTTTGATACGAGGTAATCAATGTGTTCTTGATTGATTTCATGTTTATTAGTTGATTGGGAGCTTGGGTTTTGGTTAGAAGTTAGTAACTTGATGTTTTGTGCCCATATTTGCTTGGAACTTAGGTTGGACTTTGTGGAACTTGGTTGGTGCAAAAAAGTTGCATAATTCTTGCTTGTTACTTGAAGTTGAGGTAAGGGATTAAGTGTTTCAAGTTTGATTGATGCTATTTGAGTGTTGATGCTTGATGGAATCAAGTAGTTTCATAAATAGCATTGATTATGGGCAAGTGTGTTTATGGTGGACTAGGCTTGGAATTGTGGATTGTGTGATGTTTTGATGCATCATAGGAAGTTTGTGATGGTGTATTTGTGGCCTATGTAAGTTGTTTTATAGGTTTATGGTGAGTTTAGGCATCTATTGTATGCCTTAAACTCATAGGAAACCTCTAAAGAGGCTTAGGAGGGTGTTTTTGAGGTTCAAGGCACGGGGTCCTGGCGCCTAGGTGCCACCCGGTGCCTCAGCACCCAAGGCGCATTTTTCACTCCTCAGAACAGAGTACTCCTAGAATGTAAGCCCCAACTAGCGCTTAAGCCTCAGGTGCTCTTGGCGCCTAAGCCGCAAAGACACCCCTTCTAGCGCCTAGGCCCCATAGGCCTTTTTCAGCAAATTTCAGCTTTTCAAATAAGATCCAGGGGAGGGCAAGGATGGTCTTCAGGGTGCCTAAGGGTTATAATGGTATAATGACACTCTAGAACATCTAAAAACTCTCTCATGATCTAGGGGTTTTCTCATAGTTTTGTAAATGGAAAATGTACTTCATGATAAAACTAGTTATTTGGCCATAATAATACACCATTGGATGATGTGGAAGGTTTAGCACCATTAAGACCTTAGTTGTGCCTTCATGTTCAAGGTCTTGATGAGGAAACCTTAGCACACCTAGTGATAAGGTGGAAGGTTTAGCACCCTTAAGACCTTAGTTGTATCTTTGGCTTCAAGGTCTTGATGAGGCAACCTTAGTACACCTAGTGGGTTCTTTGGGACCTAAGAACTTTCAGTCCAACCATAGTGCCCCTGTACAACATAATGGAGATTCAACTAGTGGAGAACTTTACTAGTTATGCTAGTAAGCAATGCTTGCTAGTAGACAAAGCTTTGCCTTATAGTTGAAGGACTAGGTAGAAGACAAGTCCCAAGGGACTGAAACTTATGCGCATTAAGTTTAGCCTCACGCTGTATGAGCTCATAGGAGATTACATATGGTTATATATGTGTTGTCCTTAGTATCTTTTTCTTGCAGGTGAAGACCCTTATTGAGAATTACAATTCTCACTCCCTAGTTTATGTTGTGCAGATTCTGACAGTGTTAGACTCGATAACCACTGAGGGTTGTCGTGATAGTTTACTTTTGCAGGTATTTAGCTTTAAGAATTTGTATGATTCTAGTTTTATTAGCTACTTGTTGGTGTTAGTGTTGTTCTCAAAAGCCAATCATGAGATGATTGTATTTTTGCACATTGAGTCATGATATTTTATTAAGGCATTAATCCATCAATTATGTTTGTTGTTTTATTTCTGCGTAACTTAACAAACATAATCGTAACCCTAGAATAATTATATTCTTAAACGTCCCTGGTCTAGTATTATTGTGGAGCGGGTTGCAATAATACATAACGACTAGCATATGTGGAGACTAATATGAGATATGTAGTCTACATATGGGTAAAAGTTGGAGAACTTGTGTACTGGACTGACCCACCATGAGAACACTACATGGAACGTTATATGAGTGTTATAAGTGATTCTCATAGTGATCATGGTATATGTAGTCATTCGACCTAAGATCATCAAGGTTCCCTACATGTGAGTCATATACTTTGATACTTTCCTTTGTTGCTCGTAACTGAGTGAACTTGAAGGAGATCATTAGGTATGTCACATATCATGCGGAGGGATTTGTATGATCAAGATGGGATTTGTCCCTCCTATGTAACAGGAGTGATATCTTTGGGCCCCTTGATAGAGTGAGACTTAGAAAATGCATGGCCATGCTCGGATGAGTTGATATATGATATCAATGTCATCAGTTTAAGTTGGTCTACGCGATAATCAAGAAACCAAAGATTGGGCTAAACGAGAGTGACACATTCCATATCTCGTGCTTAGTCTTGATATCTTGGACAAAGGGACACTGGCATATATCGGTGACGATCATAAAGGTTTAGTCGATTCATCGACAATCTTGTCACTTGGGTAGCAATGATGTGTTGCTAGACACCGCTCATTGCTTATGATCATAAATGTGATTTATGATAATTGCCAACATGGCAAGAGCCTATTGGGTCACACACATAGAGCTATTTGGATCACTAGAGTGCATGGGCTAATTATTTGGGTTATGGTTTCACTTTAATTTCGTATTAATAATGGGCCCAAGAGTTGAGCCATTATTAAGCCCGAAATTAAATCCTAATTGGATTAGGGCTTTGAAACCCATTAGGCCTGGAAGTTGAGTCTCACTATAAATATAACTTTTAAGTGAGAAATTCGTAGGTCTCTTTGCCCTAGCCTCCCAAAAGGACAGCCGCACTCTTCTCTTGCAATTCCTTGGAGGATGCAAGCTAGCACTGCGAGCGCAAGAGAAACGCATCTGCCGGGATGTGGTGGAAGCGTGGTGATCCCGAGAGGCTCGTGTGGATACCATAGAGAGCCTGAACACGTCAACTGTTCGGGTTTTCTGATTCTACTCTACAGTTGAGCAAGAGATCTCAACCGAAAATTAGGTATGAAAATTTTCGAACACTCGGTTTACCTCATTTCACTTGGATCCTGGACGGTTTCGGTTAAATTCCACTGCGCTGTTTGGCTCCCGAAACCTAACAGTTGGTAGAGTAGCAATACTAACTATAGTCTTTTTTGGCCGTAACAGCTAGTTGAGCACATGGAGGACTTTTTAAGACTTTCCATTGGGATTACATATAAGGTGGGAGTTAGATGAAAAGATCTCAGTAGGACAACCATGTGTATATTGTGTACACTAGTTGCCTATTACATTTATGGATAGAGTCTTAGACTCTAGGGTTACTCTTGGGTGAGGGCATTAGTCTACTTTATGTATGAATGCTCCCACGTAGTTGTTATGTGTAGTAAATTCATATAAATGTTGATTTTGTATGCTTTGGCTTTTTGAGCTTGTTTTCTATGAAAATACTTGGCCAAGTAAATGTTCTTATGATTTCCTTTAGTTTAAGTCAAAGCACAAAGAGCATGCATCCTGCATATTCTAGGTTAATCAACTAGTATCACGGAGTTTTAATCCGAACACATATATAACTAGCCAATTGCAACCACTGTGAGACTTGTTTTCACAGGCTTCTTGGGCAGGGATAAAGGTGGCCATGTCAGATAAGGTGGCATTTGTGATGAATTGAATTTGTCAACCCACTTAGGTGCTTAGCTTGTTTTAGAGAGCATGAACCCTAAAGTAACTAACAAAGTAGGTGTTGGGTAAGTGTCTTGGGTATATGCCCATGTGTCCTAGCAGTGTCTGGGCGCGCCTTAGTGCCTTTCCCCTATGTCCTGGTGCACATAAGGTGCATAAACCTATATGCTAAGTACACTTTGAATACTTAAGAACACAGCTACTAGTCTAAATCCGATAAGCATAATTGAATGTCACAATCTTTTATTTGAGGTTCTAAACCTCCCAAATGGGCTAAGGGCTATGTTGGGCTTGACACGTGAACCCTTTCAAGAGTTATGTTTATGCTCGAAGGTGGTTGGTGAGCCTATTGAAGGCGTAAATGTGCTCGAGAGATCCCTATGCCTTTGAGGGTAGTGATTCACCTTTTCCAAGGTTGGTTGTGCTAATTTCCAAGGGTGGTGTCGGACCCTTTTCCAAGGTTGATCGTGTTCCTTTCCGCAGTTGGTGTCAGGTCCACTTTTCTAAAAGTCCTGTTGGTGATAACCTTTTAGCTATCACATTGAGTCTTTAATTCCCACTCTGCTAGAGGATTGATGAAGAGAAAGTACCCATGCCACCCTTTGCAAGATTCAAATAGTGCCACAATAGAAGTACAGAATGACAAGCTTGGATGTGATAAAAAATGCTTGAGGTAGTGGGGCTGATTATGTAATGTTGGAAAATATAGAAGGAAGCAAGGGCTCACTCCACATGTTGCAAAATATGAGAATTCATTTTCCCCATTAGCGTATTTAAAAGCAATTTGCTTAAAAGCCATTAAGGAAAAATAAATATGAGTG
The DNA here is from genome assembly GCA_005392925.1 of Aquilaria sinensis. Lineage (NCBI taxonomy): Eukaryota > Viridiplantae > Streptophyta > Magnoliopsida > Malvales > Thymelaeaceae > Aquilaria > Aquilaria sinensis. The sequence goes on along the minus strand of SMDT01002793.1, from coordinate 358,033 downwards.
AAAACATAATGATAAAAAAGTAGCCTTTGTTTGCTTGTTATGAAAAAGGCTCAAACCATGTTTGTCCATGTTTTAGGTTAATAGTCCCTTGCTTTCAAGTCTAAAATATTGGTGGTATATATTGGCTAAAGTGAAAAATGTCCATGGTATATTTTCCTAAACTGCTATAGTGAAAAACTTCCTTTTAAAACGTAAACATTAATAAGTCCTTACCACTTCACCACTTGACTGAAGTGGTTATGGAACATTGTCCTTAATCACTTTTCTTTATATGTCACTTGAATGTTGGTTCTGGTGTCATTCAACCCCTAAAAAAACAAACACTACTTTTTTCTTATACCTTATGATACATCTTTATCTTGTACCTTGTATAGATGTTTTTGTATACAAAGATGAAGAGTAAATTTCATGAATGGTCCTTAACCTTTAGTCATTGGATTCTTTTAGTCCCTAATCTATTGAATATTTTTCTTAGTCCTAAACCTACTAAAATGTTTCATTTTAGTCCTAAATCTATTGAAAATGTTTCATTGTGGTCCCAATTTGATAAAATTTATTAACTCCAAGTATTTGTCTAATAACAATTTTTTAGATTGTAATTAAATTATCCGATAACTTTTTTACAATAAATTTAATATGTATAATAATTTTTTATAGTTAATAAAAAATTCAAATCATTTTTTTTTCTATTTGTAAGTTGAACTTATTTTATTTAGAAAGAAAAAAACTATTAATTTAAATTATCTATTTATTGTCAAAAAATATTAAACTAGTTAAATTTACTGGAAGACAGTTACTAAATATTTAAATTAAAATTTCAAAAGTTTGTATTAGATAACTATTTTAAGTTAATGAATTTCATCTGCCAGGAGACCAAAATGAAACAATTTTAATAGGTTTAGGCCCAAAACAGAATACTCAATAGGTTAGGGATTACAAGAAAACAATAACTAAAGGTTTGAGACCATTTCTACAATTTAGTCCAAAGATAAATGTAAACATTTGCCGCTGCTTAATAGACATGCTTTTTTGTTTTAAAAAAATGAAAGGAAATGTCGATATGAATAAATTTTAGGCCCAACGTCCCATTAAAAATTTAGACAGCAACATTGAAGCCCAAGAGGCCCATGATTGGTTCATCACCAACCACACAGCTGACCGAGGAAAAACCTGAAATTCTCGTCGTCATCTCAATCTCTTCGTCTCTGTTCACGAAACCAGAGAGGAGCAAATGAGCATGTTGCGATCTCTATCTCGTCCTCTCAGATTATCATCTACTCTAGGGATCAGAGCATTTTCTTCGCCCATCGAGACACCCGCCAGCAACTCCGACTATTCAAACACGTTATCAGGCCTCCGCGCCCGACTCGCCGCCGAGTCGCCGGACCTTTCCGATTTCATCGGCCCCAAAAGCAGCAAGCTTTACTCAGTTGAAGTCGGGACCAAGAAAAAGCCTCTTCCGAAGCCCAAATGGATGAAGGAAGCCATCCCTGGCGGCCAGAAATACGTCCAGATCAAGAAGAAGCTGAGGGAGCTGAAGCTGCACACTGTCTGCGAGGAGGCTCGATGCCCTAATTTGGGGGAGTGTTGGTCCGGCGGCGAGACTGGGACCGCTACCGCCACAATCATGATCTTAGGCGATACTTGTACTCGCGGTTGCAGGTTGGAATCTTTCGGCGAGCCTATGGCGGTTCCGGAAGTCTGTTGTGTGTTAGTATGACCTATTTGTTCTTTTGGTTTGCAGGTTCTGTAACGTGAAGACGTCGAGGACGCCTCCTCCTCCTGACCCGGATGAACCGCGGAATGTTGCTGAGGCAATTGCGTCGTGGGGTTTGGATTATGTGGTGATTACGAGTGTCGACAGGGATGATTTGGCTGATCAGGGAAGTGGGCATTTCGCTGAGACTGTTCAGAAATTGAAGGCATTGAAACCCAAGATGTTGATAGAAGCTTTGGGTATGAATTTGCTAACTCTATTTTAGGATTATGAAAAACTGTGAGACTTTTTTTATATTTTTGTTGCATACCCATTGTGTGCCTCTGTCGCAGGGTAAAATTTGCAAGTATAAAAGCAATGCATCGATGTTGGAAGTGATTAAGTGAAAGACTATGGATTTGCAGTTCGGTTGAACTTTTAGCATGTGAAGTATTTCACTTTAGCAAGAAAATCTAATGTTTTTTGTTAAGATTTGATTTTGCAGTTCCTGATTTCCGAGGAGAATCTGGATGTGTAGAGAAAGTTGCTAAATCTGGACTGGATGTATTTGCTCACAATATTGAGACAGTTGAAGAACTTCAAAGTGCTGTGCGCGATCATCGTGCTCACTTTAGGCAGTCATTGGATGTGCTGATGATGGCAAAGGACTATGCTCCTGCTGGGACTCTTACGAAAACATCAATAATGTTAGGGTGTGGAGAAACACCTGATCAAGTTCTGAAAACAATGGAGAAGGTGAGATCAGCAGGAGTTGATGTCATGACATTTGGTCAGTATATGAGACCATCAAAGCACCATATGCCAGTATCTGAATACATCACACCTGAGGCTTTTGATAGATACAGAATCCTTGGCTTGGAAATGGTATTCATTAGCCTTTCACTTCTACGTTTGTGTGTGTGTGTATTGTTTGTGTGCGTTGTGTAGAAAACGGAATTCATTTTCTTTTATCTTTTCTAAGAGAGCTTAGAGTAAGTGTTATTTAGATGGAGCTTATACCAGTACTTGGGAGCTTGATACAGTTGGTAATTTTGGTGGAGTAACTATGATTGCCTAATAATATATGATTTCTGCCCTAGTTAGACAAATAGTATAAGTGCACAGAGAAGGGGTTTTGGGCAGGCTTCCTTGCCTCTGAAGTCTGAATCCTTGGCCTGCGAATAGCACAGGGTGGATTGTAACTATTCCTGCAAACAAGAGGGTTGCTGGACTTTGGGGGAGTACAACCACCCATCCAGTTGAGACTAAGTTACCTCCATTTCTCATAGTACTTTGTAATGGATTTGTTTAGTTTGACGAAAATAAATAAAATAGTGCACCACTAGTGACATGAACATCATATATAATGTCATATTGCACCATACTATAATATTTTAATAGAAGTTGTAATGTTAAATATAGATATGATAAGTGGACTGGTTTGAAGGTCATGGTTATATCTGTGCCCAACCCGAAATGTGCAAAACATATGCTTGTAGGATTCAATGTTGGTTCAGGTGGCTGGGTATGAAGAGGCTAGGGTTTCATTGGATTTTCTATATTCATCCCTAACTTTGGAATTCCTGATTCTATCAGCTCCTGATATGACAGAAACTTCAAATTTTTCTTCTTATAAATATTTTTCTGTTCCAGTTTCCAACAAGATACGTGCTTTTATGGAGATAGATGTGGAATCTATTCTCTAATTTTATAGAAAGTCTGGATGATCTCTGAAAGTAGTTTTCCATTTCCTTGGATACTGTCCCTCCTTGAAAGCCATGTTTTTCTAATCTAGAAATATGGCACAGTATATCACTTTCTTTCTAAGTTAAGTCGTGTACAGAAATACCATATAAAAAGTCGAGTATGCAAATAACATATAAACTGGCAGTTCTGGTGCAACTCCTTGATAATGTTGTTTCCAAGTCTCTAGTTTGTGATAGACCGATGCTAGAATAGCTATATTCATTGATTTCATCCAATGAAAATCTCAGTGCCAGTTGAAATCACATGCTATGCCTGAAGTTTTGGAACTTGATTTCATTGTTCTCCCTTAGTTAGTTCCATTAAAAAGTCGCCATCTTTTTTTGCATGACTTTATAATACCAAAGTGGCTTTAACAATTTATATTGCTCCTTCATTTTGGCAAACTCGATTTCATCTATCACTAATTTGGGTGTTCAGAGGGTTTTTGCCCTTTCTTGTTTTGTTGTTTCTTTTTAGTCTCGTTTTGTTTTGTTTTATTTATCTGTGAATTTGCTTTTGCATTCTGAGTTTGCTTGTCTTGCTAGATGCATTTGGTTTTGCTGAAAGTAGTTCTTGATGAAAGAGTTTTGATTATATTCGTATAAATGCATGGCATTTCTATTGCTAGGTTGGTTGTCTATTCCCTAACTTGTCCTTTGAATTTGTATATGCTAAGCTCTATGGAACCTCGTACTGATAAAGAAAATCCTTTGGCTCTATTTGGTGGGAAGATGGACATAAAGTAGGAAATATACCTGATCTAACAGTTGTCTTTGCACTCGTTTTCCTAAATTTTTGCCCAAACCGTTAGACAAAGCATTTTTCTTACATGGGGACAGTAATCGGAAATATATTGTCATCAGAAATATTTCTAGGCTTATCAGCTTGGTCATGTAGGGGCATTCACATTACACGGATATAAGTTGCAGACTGGTATTATGTGGTTTAAAAAGTCTGATCCCATGTCACTGACCCCTGTGCTGTTGTCAAGGAAAACATAAATGCGTGCATTATATTCTATCTGTTCCATATTCTTTGAAGTTATTTGACTTTTTGAATGGTTTGACTTAAATTTATTTATATTATTGTTTGTTAGAAAAAATTTTAAAAAAATATATTTAAAAACTATAGATCTTTATTTATCATTTCTATACAATGGTTTTTTATTTATATACTAAAATGTTGAAAATAAAAAATTATAAATTAATTGCTGAATAGTGAATGCGGTAAAAAATTTGGGACGGGGGAGTAATAAAAGGTAGTTCAAGGTTGGATGATATGGGTTGTCTTGGTATCTACCATAGAAAGTTGGTTTTCCGTACCTTCTGTGGCTTTTTGTTCTCTGAAATGAAAGTGATGTGGAAACATACATCAGTATGATGTATTGGCTTGTGCTCCTTGAACATGATGTATATTATTTTATGCAGAAGACGCGCACTCTTGTAGAGAATATGCATTTGTTTCCGTTCAAATGAATATCGTTGTTTGCTTGAATTCTTGTGATATCTGTTTATTCGTTTGTTCAGGGGTTCCGGTATGTGGCGTCAGGTCCTATGGTCCGATCGTCCTACAAGGCTGGTGAATTCTACATTAAATCCATGATAGAATCTGATCGGGCTGCCTCTTCATCATAACCGCCTATGGGTGGTTTTTGACTTCGAATTTTCTCTTCTAAGTGGTATGTTGAGCATCTCCATCTCTGGCAGCTTCCAAGTCTGAAGTCGCAAACTCGCAGTCTATATGACCTACAACATTTTTTTTTGGGCTAGTTTCGGAGGAACTTGACACTGTCTTCGCCCTTGTTCTTGAAGCAGAGGCTGCATATATTTGTTATCCAATCCTTAATTGTTTTTGTTCGGATGTGTATCTTATTTGTTGTAATTATTTGGAACCAAATAACGTATTTACAGAGGTAGCCAAGGTTTCTTGGTCGCACGGTTTAATGTCGAGTACGGTTGAACCTTTCTGTGAAGGCCCGGAGGACGTTAAATTACTCATACCTAACAAAGGGAATTGAACGACCAAAGAGGACGGACTGGAGAGGTAGACCTAAAGATGTACGACGTCTCTTTAAAAAGATTACCCCTATATATCATAAAACACGATCCTTTTATTTATTCTTTTTTTAACTAAAGTTTGACATTGTAAATTCTTGAAAATTATATTTATAAGCTATAGGTTTTAAGGTAATTTTTTTATATAAAAAGTTGATATTCATAAGAAATTTTGAAAGAAAAAATATTATTAATTAATTGTTGTGAATAATAAGATGATAGACTTTGTGAGAAAGAGTGAGTATAACACATCATATTATATTATGAGTACAAAAAGCAAGCAAACAACAGATAAAAGAAGGTGACGTTCTTGAGTTCATGACCATGTAAAATGCTTGTAGGATTACAAATGAATAAGCAAATTTCGGGGGAAATACGTGGATGATATTTGGGAGTGGCAGGCATGCTCATTGTGCACAGAATGTGGATTTACTTAACTATGAAAGGCATATGTTATAGTGATCATCTCACATTATGATGGATGTGTGATCATTGGTAGTAAAACTATCTAGGGCTCAAAGCTGGACGGTAGAGGTCCTTGGTCGATGGTCGACTTCAGTCACTTGTATACAAAGATAGGAAGAAAGCATTGGGAAGGCCCTTGGGAGTGTATCCCTCAGGGGTCCCTCCGATGCCCAAGTTAGTAGATTCACTGCACATAACTTAGGGGAAATTTGATGCAAACCTCATTAGTATAAGACCAAGAAGCATGCCCAAGATGCTACAAGGTCCACTAATTCACCTCCAAAAGACTAGGAAACCCCAACCCATGATCAATATGTTATTAGAAATAAGAAGTATGGAAGAAAACACAGAAGTTTGAGAACTCCTATGTGTCGAAAATAAGTTCACAAAGAACAATGGAGAGAATGCTCTCTAGCAACAAGTATATTATGTGTAATATGAACAAAACAAGCAAAATTTCAGCCTTATAAATAGTTTCCATTCCATTGTAAAGTAAAAGACCTAAACTAGAGTGAAGTAGAAGTTTAAAGTTACAAAAAGTCCTAAACTAGCACAAACTAGTCCAAAAACACGCAAACAACACCTAATTTAGTATACAAACCATGTTTTCTATCAAACATGTATGAAATATGTGTTTTAACACAAATAAAGTAGAATCAATGGGATTGTACTACATATTCCTAATTAAGCCCTCAAGTGTGCTCTCAAGTAAATGTTATTGCATATGGAGGGCTTGGGCTTTTATGGTGCTTAGGGTAAATGAGTGAACCAAGATGCATATGTGCACTAAGGTGAATGCACCAAAGGTGCAATTGTGGTCTTTGGTTCACTTAGACCTTGTACTTCCAAAATGTTAACCCATTGAGTTGAATTACTTCAACTATGCTCCTTTAAGTCTCAAATAATGCCTCAAGCCTTTTGATCCTCAAAATGTTGCTTAATCAGCCCTTAAAGTGCCATCCTTAGATCTTTAGCTCTTTTCCTTGTGATAGGACCATTGGTGATTTTCAAGGGGTCATGAGCTGCCCTTGGCAAATTGTCATCAACTTCCTCTTCTTTAAAAGGATTTGTCTCCAAGTCTGGAGCATCGTTAAACAAAGATAAATAAACAACATTAAAGGTAGCATTTATACTTCATCTTCTAGTGCAATGTTACTAACAAAATCTTCCTTTTCGTCACCGTCTACCTTAGAAAACTCATTTATAGGAAAAGGCATAAGATCTAATGGATTCAATAGGTTAAAGTCATGCATAACCTCAAAAGGCGAATATCTAGTAGTTCCATGGACATACCTATTATATGCAAATTGAACTTATGGCAAACAATCTTCCTAAGACTTCAAATGTTTTTTTATAATGGTTATAAGTAGTGTAACGAAAGTTCTATTTGTTACCTTAGTTTGGCCACTAGTTTGTAGGTGAGATGGTATGGAGAACAATAGCTTTATTCCAAGCTCTCCCTCTAAAGTCCTCCAAAAGTGAAATAAAAATTTGGTTTCTCAGTTAGAAGCAATTTGTCTTCGTAACTCCATGTAGGCCCACTACATCTCTGAGGAACAATTTAGCCACATCTCAAGATCATCCGTCTTATGGTGTGGTATAAAGCTTGAATGCCCTTGCTGTACAATTTGTCGCATATTAAAAAAGTATCTTCCAACTCTTTTCTTGACTTTGGAAGCCTCACGAGGATCTTTGGGCAAGTGTCCCTTTGCCAAGTAATCCATTAACAGGACTCTCCACTGCCTTCCGATATGCATTGTGTGCAAGTAGTTAATACTTGAAGCTTCCAACATCTTCCTGTGTTTAGGTGACTTTGCCAATGCATTAACTTTGAGGTTTTCTTTTTGTGGTCCCTTTTTTACTTGCACTTGGTCTAATTTTTTCATAAAATTTTTTATGAGATGAAAATATTTTTTAAGTTTTGGCTATTTTACCCTACATTTCCCCTTCAATTGCCAAACTTGTAGTTGAGAATCATTATAAGCTCAGATTGACTTGATGCTAATATTCCTGGCCATATCTAGTGTAGCGATGAGAGCTTCATATTCAGTGATATTGTTTATTACTGAAATGCTAAATTTGATAGACTTCAAGGCCTTCATTCCTTCAAGACCTTGGAGGAACATGGTGGATGCTCCTTACTGAGTTCCAATGAACTTACTAGGTGTACTATGCTCCTGCATAGTGCTTCAAGCCATTGGCTTGCCTAGGTCACTAGGGTGCTAAGTCTTCACCCACAATAGGAGCACAAGGCTCCCACTTAGTGCTTTAAGCCTTTGAGCCTTCCTAGGTCATTACCGTATTAAAACTCACCAATACTCAGTGTACTAGGCTCCCATGTAGTGCCTTGAGCTATAAGGCTCACTTTGGTCACTAACGTACTAAGCCTCCACCCTACCTAATATGCACCAGGCCTTCATTTATGCCTCATGTCATAGCTTGCCTAGGCTACAAGTGCACTAAGCCATCACTTTAGGTGCTCAACTTCCCAAAATTTCTTTGTTCACCGTATTATGTCAAAGTTTGCTATAATTAGACCCATTTCACTAAGTTCCTTCGAACACAACAAGTACATTAAGGTTCCGCATTGGTACCTTAAGCTTCAAGGCTCAACTAGGCCACAAACGGTCACTAAACCCACTAGCATGTCTAATGGAACTTATTGTAGTTATTGTGGCTTAAGTTTCTTTTTGGTCATACATGCCGACCTTGAGGCCCACTTTGAGTCTTTAAAAAACTCAACAATGTCACCTAGCATTAGGGAGAAAACAGGTGGCAGTCTAATACGTCTTTAATGTTTGATATCTTTGTCTGAGGTTGGGCACAAAGCAAGCTTGGGCAAAGATAGTCTTGAAACATAGTAGAAGATGAACTAAGAGTGGTTCTTAGTATTTAGAAGGAGAAAGCCTTTGACACACAAGGCATTTTGGAAAGGGTAAGAGAGCTAGAAGAAAAGGGCTTAACTAATGTGATTCCTTTATTCGGGAGATGACCAGGGGTATTTATAGGGCATGGTGAGGTTGGGCCATTGGGCTTGCCAAGAGAAGGGTTGGCTACAAGGCCGGCCAAATCTAGAAATCCAGAAGACATACCCTGCAGGTTGTTCTACCAGTTGGCCTGGAGGTGCCTATGTTGACCGGCTTTGACACATTACCAGAGCGCGTGTGGCAATGGTCTTAGAAGTGGTTCCTTAAGCCACCTTCATGATAAGGTCCCAAAGTCCTAGCAGTAAATTACCGAGGTGGTCCATGGTGGCCACCTTCGGCTATATTTGCTAGTTTGGCTATTTGCTAGGAGGCCATCACACTTCAGCCTTGAAGCACAAAGTGGTCATGTTCTAGATGGGTTTTGTTGGCACATTTTTTATTAGGTGGATGGTTTTTTAAGGTTTTCTTGCCTAAGCCTTAGCTTCTTTGGGGATTTATTCAGTTGGTGTGATGTGTTAGCCTTCACTCATTGAATTCTCATGCCATAATGATTGATTTGATAGCCTGTCAATTATTACAAATGCATAGGTGTGCCCTTAATTGAAGTTTCAAGGGACACATGTCATTTTGTAGTTTGTTGTCTTCCTATGAATGAGTCCCTTTAGCTTAGAGGGGTAGTTTGGGTACTAATAGGCTGCCACTATTGTGACTTTTTGGCTTCCTTATGTGGGCTATATGTATATATATCCCTTCTTCAAGGGGGAGTTACTCATTTTAAATTCATTTGCTCTCTTTTGCTCCATTCTTACGTTTGAGCTCCCTCTTTTCCTAGGAGTCTTTTTTCTTTTGGTGTGGGTTTACATGGCAGAGCGGCCATCGTGGGAGATCTTTGTGGTTTATTTTAGGCGTCTATAGGCTCTTAGGTGGGTTCTTAGTTTTTAGGTTTTTCTTCTACTCAAGGTTCCTTTTTTTCTCCCTTAACCAAGGTTGCTATCTAGGATATTCGAGTTTAGTGTCATGGCTCCTTGTCCCCAGAATTTTGAAGTGCCCACTTCTAGGCATGCTAAAAATTGTTAGAGTTCATTAGATGCCCATTTAAGTTGTGCCAATTCAAAAAATTTGCAGAAGTGGCATACCAAGTACGTCTTTCCTTCATATGTCGTACTTTGGTTATTAGAGAAAGGTGAGCTGAGTTACCATTCTTGAGACGGGGAGATAATGATTTTCAAAACCCAATTGAAGGTTTGTCTCTAGTATTCGCCTCTAAAGATGGTTGTAGATTTTTGTGAATTTCACGAGATAACGGTGAATCAACTCTCCGAAAACTCCTATGCATACTTTAGCGCTTTTCTTTGCATGTATGGTTTCTTTAAGGTAGAGCAAGATTTTCTTTTGTTTGTGCAATCTTATAAACTCCACCTACTACTAAAGGGATCTTTTTATTATCTTTTTCCTTGAGGTACTAATATTAAGATGTTCACCTTCACCTTTGGCACCAACGACTGCTAGAGGAATTGGCAAAAAAACTATTTCTTCATGCAGGTCCTTGATTCTTGGGGCATCTCTACAAAATGGGTGTCCAAGCCATTGATAGTTGATGTGGGGTATCCTGCAAAGCTTTTGATAAAGGATTTGGGAAAGAGGTTCAATGAGTTCGATGCTCATATTTGCCAAAGTAGTGGACTATGGCAGTCCTCCCTTTTCTCATGGCCCATACCCTATTCCCATAAAATTGGACTTGATGACTAAGGTAGTGTTGCAGGAGCTTGAGGTAGTGAAAGAGCCCCTCATTGACTCTACTATGCCTAAACCTACTTCGGATAAGGTAAAGTCCCCTTTGGTATTGTTCTTTTGGGATGAGCTTTCTAATTCAAAATTTTTAGAGTGTAAGTTTCCTTCTTCTTTTCTTATTTCATTAGCATAATACTCACATTGGTGTTTTCTACCCTTAGTAGACATAGGTGACTGTTCAGCTGATTTTTATAAGAAGATCTTCTTAGACCAAGTGAAGAAGGGGAAGAAAGATAAGAAGGCCCCTAAGAGGAACAAGTGAAAGAGTTCTAGGAAGCCTAGTGTAAAGAAGGCCAAAAAGGCCCTTGCTTAAGCTCCTAAGGTCACAAAGGTTGCTCCTTTAGAGCCCATGGAAGCCAAGTTCCTGAAGATCCTACTGAGTCCTAGAACTACTATCGAGACCCTTAGTTTGGCTCTCCAAGTGACTAGGGATGAAGAGTCAGAGTTAAGGCAAAGGGAAAAAGGGAAGATGGTCTTCATCAAAGTCCATAAGGTGAGCGACGCTGAGGACACTACACCCGCCAAGGTCCCTTTTCAAGTTTGGTCCCCGACTTCTCATTTATAAGTTTCGTTGATTTGAGATAGTAAGATTATAGATGATTGGTTGGGAGCTAACACTGTAATAGAACTTTGGTGCAAATGCACAAGTGAGGCACCAAAACCTAATCAAGTCACGAGCCATGAGTGTAAACACTAGTGGAGGAATGCCTAAATTCTAGAGAGAAAGGTTTTGAGGGAGCTCTTCTAGTGCTTTAGAGAAGACATGGATTTGTTTTCTGAAGATTATTAGGGGATGGTCCCTTAGATGGCGAGGGGCATCATGACCTATGCCACTTTTTGCACTCTGACGAACATGTGTCCGAATGAAGAGATTCTGGCTGTCTGGTTGATCGAGCGCTTGGCCAAGGTAATACTTGTCTATTCTTTGCCTTGTTTCCTTTTCTTTCCTTGAATTTTGCTTAAAAATTTTGGTTGTAGATGCTTGCCATATCGGGGTACTTCTGAGCTTGGTCAGCCAATCAGTCTGAGATTCACTCCAATATGAAGGATAATCTTGAGAAAATGAGGTTGGCCTTACAAACAACTTTCTACAAGTTCGGCCAGATGAAGAAAATGCCAAGGAAGAGGTTTCCTCAGTTCATCAGGAAATCACTGAGGGGAAGAAGATGCTGACCAAGGAGTTTTCCTCCAAGGTGGCCAACCATAGACAAAAGCTTGTGGCCTGTACTTTGGAGCACAAGGTCTTCCAGAAGGGGAAAAGTGATTTGGCTTCTTAGATCACAGAGGTCTTCAGAGAGAAGAAAAAGCTTGATAAGAACATCAAAAAGATGAAGTCTCACCAGAAAAGGAAGAAGAACATGGAAGACCTTGTGAAGGTGAAGGAGAAGGCTAAGGGTATGGCCAAGGTATGTTATCAAGAGGTGTTTTGCCTGGCCCATTATCAAATTCTTGGGCAATGTCTTGATCTTGATATTTGTTTTTTGAATGCCCTTGACCTTTTTGAAGGTGACACTTTTCCTGGTCCATGTGAGAGTATTTGTGTATACCAAAAACTAAAGACCCAGGAAATAGCGGCGAAGGGGATAACCCTCGGGAGCAACCCGAGGATCACCTGAAGTAGTCTTCGAGGCCTCCTCCCCTACTTTTATTTCTCTTTGGAAGTTTTTTCTCTAAGTATTAAAACTATAATTTTCCTTTATTCCTTTATTCTTTGATCTTTCTTTTTATCTGAGGCTCAACATTTGTATTGGGCCTTTTTTTTAAATAATTGTTGTCCAAAGTTTGAGATTCTCCAAGCATGTTTAATGTCCTTTTTGAGTTTATTCTGACTCAAGCTTTTGTTTCCAGAGTCACAACTATGACTTCTTTTACGAGGCTTCTTTGGAGTCCTTTAGTGATGATGTAGGCAGGTTGGCCCTTCTTCCCCTCTTATTAGTTGAAAAACTTAGTTTTGAAAATTTTCTAAGTGTAAGAATTCTTATGAGAAGTACATAGTTTTGTTCACTTAGAGAAGGTTCATAAGTCATTAGATATCGGCAATTTCTTGTACAAATTTTCCTTCAGTAATATTTACGCATGGTATTTCTTCAGTGAGTCCACATGCTAGATGTTTTTTTTAACTTGGCTTTGTTGGCATCTTGGAGTCTGTAAACCTCGGGCCTAACTTCTTTGGTGATGAGGTAAGGACATTCCCGATTTGCTTGAAGTATGCCATGGGAGGGTCACCGAGGTTCCACTTCCACATTGTGAAGTATGAGGCCACCCATTTTTATTCCCTTAGGTTTTAGTTTCCAATTTGTTACTGTGACCACCTTCTACTAAAAAGCTTTTCTTGTAATTCTACTGTCTCTCTATGTTCCTCTCTCATATCTATTTTCGTTTGCATCTGATGTCATTCTTCTCAAGATCGAATATTTGCACTTGAACCAAGGAATGTGTGACCTTGACAGATATCAATGCTTCAGTTCTAAATACGAGAGAAAATAGAGTTTTTTGTAGTTCTTCTAAGCATTGTTCGGTAACTCCATATTGCACTTGGCAATTTCCTTGGCCATTTTCCTTTGGCTTCTCCCATTCTCTTCTTCAACCCATCCCTTAAAGTTTGGTTGGATAGTTTGACCTAGCCATTACTTTGAGGATGACTAGCTAGGGCAAAGTGTATCTTTATACTGAAGTTGGTTGTGAATTCTTGGGAACCTTTGTCAATAAATTGGGTACCATTATCTACCACTAACACCCTTGGGCATCCAAATTAGTAGATGATGTTTTTCCAGACAAGTTTCTAAACTTCTTTTTCCATTATAGTGGTTTGAGGATTGGGCTCTATCCACTTGCTAAAGTAATCCATGACAACTATGTAATTTTTCACCCCTCTTAAGGCTATTGGTAAGGGGCTAATCAGATATATCCCCTAAATAGCAAATGGGCAAGGATAACTTGCCAATGTAGTTTCCTTGGATGGTACCCTTTGTATAGGAGAGTGTTGTTGGCAGTTTTTGCAATACTTAACTAATTTTTTAGCATCCTTCTTGATGGTAGGCTAGAAGTAACATTGCCATAGGAATACTCTAGCTAAGGCATCTATGCTAATATGGGATCCGCACATTCCTTCATGGACTTTTTTTAGCACTATTTTTGTGTCTTCCTCTCGAACACACTTTTGGAGAGGAGTAGAGTGTCCTTCTTTATATAGTTCTCCATTGACGAACACACTTTTGGAGAGGAGTAGAGTGTCCTTCTTTATATAGTTCTCCATTGACGAAGAAGTATCTTCCTGATCTTTGCCGCCTCCCGAGGGTTTACTGGTAAGCACCCTCCAGTTAAACAGTCCCTCAGTGGCACCCTCCATCCTTTGTCTATGATCAAGACTGTAAGTATGGTGATGATCAAGGAGGCACAAATTATTTCCTTAACTTTATCTCTTTTATCCCATATTATAGTTTGAGCTATTGAACTATCAGTTGTGAGTCATTATAGGCTTTAAGAGATCCAATTCTGATCTTCTCTACTAGTTCAAGTCTTACTATCAATGGCTCATATTTGGTTATATTATTGGTTACATAGAAATTGAATTTGATCAAGTTGGCTATCTCAATACCTTCAGGACTTTAAAGTATTACTTAAGCCTGCGATGTCCTGGTGCTTGGCACCTAATGCTCCATCTAAAAGAAAAGACCACTTTAGCTCTTTTATTTCTGAGGTATTCTCATATGTTTCCACATTCTCAGTCTATTTGGCAATAAAGTCAACTAGAGCTTGAGCTTTTATTGCCCTTCTTGGTTCATATATGATATCATATGCTTTGAGTTCTATGTGCCATTTGGAAAAATGGCCTAAACGGTCAACTCTTTTCATGACATCCCTAAGGGGAAAGTTACTTCAGACTATGATGGTGTGACCTTGAAAGTATGGCCAATGCCTCATTTCGACTAATATCAAGGCATAAATTGCTTTTTGAAGGATCGGATGACGTACTTAGCCACTTGCAGAGATTTGCTCATGTAGTAGACTAGCCATTGTGGTCTGTTGTCTTCTTCCTGAACAAGAACCAACTTTACGACCTTCTCGCTTACCATTAGGTACAGAATGAGCGGTTCTCCCTCTTTTGGTTTGCAAAGTGTAAGTAGCTTCATTAGGTAATGTTTCAATTTTCCTAGGCATCCTTACACTCACAAGTCCAATGTGATTGTTCCTTATCGATATTGGCATTCTTTTTAGTGGCCTTTGTCAACACCTTGAAAAATGGGTGACATTATTCCCCACATCAAGATATTAATTGACTTATTGCCATTATCCTACCGATGAGCCTTTGTATGTCCTCGATGGTCTTGGGTGTCCTCGAACCAAGTAGGACTTTCATCCTTTTTGGATTGGCATCTATGCCTCATTTAGAGAGCATAAATTAGTAGAACTTGCCCGCATTCACCCTAAATACACATTTTTTTGGGTTAAGGCACATACCAAACTTCTTTAATTACTGGAAGGTCTCCCTTAAATCCCTGATGTGGTCACCCGAATGCTTGTTTTTTATAATCATGTCATCGATGTATACTTCCATATTGCTTAACTCCTTGTCCATTGGCTATTGGTATATGGCTCCTGCATTTTGTAGCCTGAAAGGCATTTGCACATAATAGCAACTTCCTTCGTCTGTGACAAAGGATGTTTTTTTCTTCATTGGCAGGGTGCATTTGAAATTGATGATATCCACTAAAGGCATCCAAAAAGCTAAATAACTTGTATTCGGCAATAGAATCCATAAGTTGATCAATCGATGATAAACCGTAAAAGTCCTTTGGGTAAGCTTCATTCACTTTAATGAAATTGGTGCACATCCGGAGTTTGTCGCTTCCATCCTTAGTGGCTATGACGATGTTGCTTAGCAAATCTAGGTACTTTACTATTAGGTTTCGGGAGCAAAACAGCGTAGCGGAATTTAACCTAAACCCTCTAGAATCCAAGTGAAACGGGGTAAACCGGGTGTTCAAAAATTTTCATACCTAATTTTCGATTGAGAACTCTCACTCAACTATATAGTCGAATCACAAAACCTGAACAGTTGATGTGTTCAAGCTCTCTATGATATCCACATGAGCCTCTCGGGATCACCACGCTTCCACCATGTCCCGGCAGATGTGTTTTTCTTGCGCTCGCAGTGCTAGCTTGCGTCTTCCAAGGAATTGCAAGAGAAGAGTGCGGCTGTCCTTTTCGGGAGGCTAGGGCAAGGAGACCTGCGAATTTCTCACTAAAAGTTGTATTTATAGTGGGACTCAACTTCCAGGCCTAATGGGTTTCAAAGCCCTAATCCAATTAGGCTTTAATTTCGGGCTTAATAATGGCTCAACTCTTGGGCCCATTATTAATACGAAATTATTGTGAAACCATAACCCAAATAATTAGCCCATGCATTCTAATGATCCAAATAGCTCTATGTGTGCGACCCAATAGGCTCTTACCACGTTGACAATGATCATAAATCACATTTATGATCATAAGCAATGAGCGGTGTCTAGCAACACATCATTGCTACCCAAGTGACAAGATTGTCGATGATTCGACTAAACCTTTATGATCATCACCGATATATGCCATTGTCCCTTTGTCCAAGATATCAAGACTAAGCACGAGACATGGAATGTGTCACTCTCGTATAGCCCAATCTTTGGTTTCTTGATTACTGAGTAGACCAACTTAAACTGATGACATTGATATCGTATATCAACTCATCCGAGCATGGCCATGCATTTTCTAAGTCTCACTCTATCAAGGGGCCCGAAGATATCACTCCCGTTACATAGGAGGGACAAATCCCATCTTGATCATACAAATCCCTCCGCATGATATGTGACATACCCAATGACCTCCTTCAAGTTCACTCAGTTACGAGCAACAAAGGAAAGTATCAAAGTATGTGACTCACATGTAGGGAACCTTGATGATCTTAGGTCGAAGGAC
Organism: Aquilaria sinensis; assembly: GCA_005392925.1. NCBI lineage: Eukaryota > Viridiplantae > Streptophyta > Magnoliopsida > Malvales > Thymelaeaceae > Aquilaria > Aquilaria sinensis. Next base: position 341,399 of record SMDT01002793.1, on the reverse strand, counting down.
TACATATACCATGATCACTATGAGAATCACTTATGACACTCATATAACGATCCATGTAGTGTTCTCATGGTGGGTCGGTCCAGTACACAAGTTCTCCAACTTGTACCCATATGTAGACTACATATCTCATATTAGTCTCCACATATGCTAGTCGTTATGTATTATTGCAACCCGCTCCACAATAATACTAGACCAGGGACATTTGAGAATATCATTATTCTAGGGTTACAATTATGTTTATTACGTTACGCAGAAACAAAACAACAAACATAATTGCTGGATTAATGCCTTAATAAAATATCATGACTCAATGTGCAAAAAATACAATCATCTCATGATTGGCTTTTTGGGCACAACACTAACAATCTCCCACTTGCACTAAAAGCCAATCATCCATGTATCTAATACCGATGGACCTAGAATGGCTATCATGCTTCTGCTGCGTAAGGGGCTTTGTCAGTGGATCAGCAATGTTGCTGTCTGTCGAAGTCCTGCATATCCTTACATCACCCCTCTCGATGATCTCCCTGATGAGATGATAGCGTCGGAGTATGTGTTTGGATCGCTGGTGAGATCGAGGTTCCTTAGCCTGTGCGATTGCTCCATTGTTGTCACAATAGAGCTCTATCGGGTCGGCAATGCTTGGAACCACTCCAAGTTCAGTGATGAACTTCTTGATCCAAACTGCCTCCTTCGCAGCATCAGAGGCGGCAATGTACTCAGATTCTGTTGTAGAGTCAGCTACTGTCTCTTGCTTTGAACTCTTCCAGCTCACAGCACCACCACCAATACAAAACACATAACTAGATTGCGATCTAAAATCATCCTTATCGGATTGGAAGCTTGCATCGGTGTAACCCCTTACAACGAGCTCATCTTCACCTCCAAAGACCAAGAATGCATCCTTAGTCCTTCATAAGTACTTAAGGATGTTCTTAACAGCTGTCCAGTGACTCTCACCAGGGTTCGATTGGTACCTACTCATCATGCTCAAAGCATATGAGACATCGGGACGAGTACATATCATGGCATAAAGAATCCATTGCTTAGTCATATGTAAGTGATTCATGTTCTTAACAGCTGTCCAATGACTCTCACCACTGAGATCTCGAAAGAGTTATACCTATGTCATGCTCAAAGCATATGAGACATCAGGATGAGTACATATCATGGCATACATGATAGATCCAATTGCTGAGGCATATGGAATCTTACTCATGCGCTCTCTCTCCTCGGGTGTACTCGGACACTGAGATCTAGAAAGAGTCCATGGGCAAGAATCCTTTCTTGGAATCTTGCATGCTAAACCTCTTTAGCACCTTGTCAATGTATGTACTTTGACTTAGGCCAAGAAGCTTTCTAGATCTATCTCTATAGATCCTGATGCCTAACACATAGGCTGCTTCACCCAAGTCCTTCATAGAGAAACATTTCCCTAGCCAAGTCTTCACAGACTGTAGCTCAGGAATGTCATTCCCGATGAGTAGTATGTCATCTACATACAACACCAAGAAGACAATAGCGCTCCCACTAACCTTCTTGTAGACACAAGGTTCATCTTCATTTTTGATAAAACCAAACTCTTTGATTGCTTCATCAAAATGAAGATTCCAACTTCGAGAAGCTTGCTTCAGTCCATAAATGGACCTTTGCAACTTGCACACTTTATTGGCATTCTTAGGAGTGACAAAACCCTCAGGTTGTGTCATGTACACATCCTCAAGTAGCTTTCCATTTAGGAATGCAGTTTTGACATCCATTTGCCATATCTCATAATCATAGTGTGCAGCAATAGCGAACAAAATTCGGATGGATTTAAGCATAGCAACTGGTGAAAAAGTTTCATCATAGTCAATACCATGAATTTGCTTGAAACCTTTTGCAACCAATCGTCCCTTAAAGGTAATCACATTACCATCCATGTCAGTTTTCTTCTTGAAAACCCATTTGCACCCTATGGGTTTTACCCCTTCAGGTGGGTCAACCAAAGTCCATACTTGGTTTTCATACATGGATTCCATCTCGGATTTCATGGCCACTAGCCACTTCTCAGAGTCAGGCCCCGACATAGCTTGTTGGTAGGTTGTGGGCTCATCCTGATCCATGAGCATCACATCACCAGTGTGAGTCATGAGAAATCCATATCTCTCAGGCTCACGCCGAATCCTACCAGACCTACGTGGGCTCTGTGCTACAGGAACAGACTCTTGAACCACAACATCTTGTGGTGTCTGTTCAGGTTCCATTTCAGGTTCGATGTCTCCTTGTTGTTCTTGAATTTCTTCAAGTTCTACTTTCCTCCCACTAGTTTCTTTAGAGATAAACTCTTTCTCTAAAAAGACACCAGTTCGAGCAACAAACACTTTTTGCTCAGAAGGATTGTAGAAATAGTAACCCTTTGTTTCTTTGGGATACCCAACAAAAAGGCATTTTTGAGATTTGGGCCCTAGTTTGTCAGAGGATTGACGTTTCACATAAGCGTCACAGCCCCAAATCTTCATAAAAGACAAATTGGGACGCCTCCCACTCCATATCTCATATGGTGTCTTTTGAACCGATTTAGATGGAACTCGGTTTAGTGTAAAAGCGGCTGTCTCTAGAGCATGTCCCCAAAAGGAGTTTGGAAGGTCAGCTTGACTCATCATAGAGCGAACCATGTCTAACAGAGTTCGATTTCTCCTTTCAGATACACCATTCCATTGAGGTGTACCTGGTGGAGTGAGTTGTGATACTATACCACACTCCTTCAGATAGTCAAGGAATTCTCGATCCAAGTACTCTCCACCTCGATCTGATCGAAGCACTTTGATACTCTTCCCGAGTTGATTCTCTACTTCATTCTTGAATTCTTTGAACTTTTCAAAGGATTCTGACTTGTGTCTCATGAGATACACATAGCCATATCTGCTGAAGTCATCAGTGAAAGTAATGAAGTATTGAAAACCTCCTCTAGCATGTGTAGACATAGGGCCACATACATCACTATGTATGAGTCCTAGTAAGTCATTAGCCCTTTCACTTTGCCCTGTGAATGGGGCTTTGGTCATCTTGCCCAACAAACATGACTCACATGTCTCATATGATTCAAAATCAAATGAGTCCAAGAGTCCATCCTTATGGAGCTTGGATATGCGGGTCTCATTTATATGGCCCAAGCGACAGTGCCAGAGATAGGTCGGGTTCGAATCATTTAATTTGACCTTCTTGGTATTCACATTATAGATTGGATCTTCGAGGTCTAGAACATACAACCCATTGCTAAGTTGAGCACTACCATAAAAGATTTCATTCAAATAAATAGAACAACATTTGTCCTTTATTATAAATGAAAAACCTTTCTTGTCCAAACAAGAAACAGAAATCAAATTTCTACTAATAGTAGGCACAAAGTAGCAGTTGTCTAATTCTAAAACTAATCCACTAGGTAAAGTGAGAACATAAGTCCCTACGGCTAAGGCAGCAACCCTTGCTCCATTTCCAACACGTAGGTCCACTTCACCTCGGGCCAATCTTCTACTTCTACTTAGATCCTGCACATTTGCACAAATGTGAGATCCACATCCAGTATCCAATACCCAAGATGAGGAAGTAGAAAAGTTAGCCTCTATAACAAAAATACCTGAAGTGGAAGTCTTACTTCCCTTTTCCTTAGCAAGTTCTTCAAGATAGAGCTTGCAGTTGCGCTTCCAGTGTCCAGGTTGCTTACAATGGAAGCACTCCCCTTCCTTTGCCACACCACCCTTTGGTTTCAGTGCAGCTGAAGAAGAATTAGCATTGGACTTTCCATTAGCTTTATCCTTCTTCTTGTTGGCTTTTCCCTTTCCCTTGCCCTTTTGAACCATCAAAATGGGCTTAGCCTTCTTAAGGTTTTGCTCAGCAGTTCTCAACATGTTGAGCAATTCAGGGAGGGACTTGTCAAGGTCGTTCATGTTATAGTTCATGACAAACTGACTGTAGCTTTCAGGCAACGATTGCAAGACTACATCAACAGCCAACTCTTTCTGAAGAGCAAATCCCAAATTCTCAAGATTCTCAATGTACCCAATCATCTTGAGCACATGAGGACCCACGGGACTTCCCTCAGACATCTTGCACTGAAACAATGCCTTAGAGGTCTCAAACCTCTCATGCCTAGCTTGCTCTTGGAAAAGCATTTTGAGATGTTCGATCATATCGAACGCCCCCATGTTCTCATGTTGCTTCTGAAGCTCAGATTCCATGGTAATAAGCATGAGGCATGCAACATCCAAAGCATCATCAGAATGCCTCTTGTGAGCATCCCTTTCAGCTCTTGGAGCAGTGGCAGCAGGCTCATTCGGAATGGGCTGCTCTAGGACATAAGCCTTTCTCTCTTGCTTGAGGACTATCCTCAAGTTTCGGTACCATTTGAGAAAGTTGGTCCCATTCAGTTTTTCCTTCTCAAGGATCGATCGCAACGAAAGTGTCGATGTGTTTTGTGCCATGGTTATCTACAACAGTAAATATGCAGTGTAAGAGTCATGTATTTTAATTCATTTAATAAGGACTTTTATTAAATGATACTCCCACTATTTTCCTCAAAATAATAACCCTCGATATTATTTCGGAACACCTCAGCGCTAAGGTATTCTAGTGGGCCAAGATCCATATTTGACCACAACCTGAGTCAGCTTTGGCTTTTCTCTCAAGTTACAGCTATTTAGGTAGGCAACTCCTTGCCAATTGCATCTTATGCAACTCTTGGATAGCCAATTGCATCTTATGCAACTCTTGGATAGTTGGGTGAACAACACTTGTCCAAGCTCATCTCATGAACTTAAGCCCAACTCTATGCCTCTAAGTCCCTAATCCTATTAGGATGACTTAGTTAAGTCGGACCCAAAGTTAGCAATTTGGATATCACTATTATCCCATCGCGCCTTACCAAGATGAACATAGGTGCTTTGCTTTGGCAAACCCACCTAATGTTGATCAAAGTCTTGACGAGTGCCAACATTTGGAAGGCATCACATTTAATGACTTAATATTTGTTTGAGGGATTTTTCTTTTGATCTCACCAATTTGTTATCTCCGGTTGTCTTATACATGCATCACATACAAATATAAAACATGCATCTCATGCTTACAAGAAAGTAAACGTGACATGGTTATAGCCCAAACTATGCGATATTCTCAAGCCAATGAGAATATCATAAAAGCCTAAGAAAAGAAAAGGGTCTTCACAAGCTCCTTCTCTTCCTTTCTTGGTTGCCCTTTTGTTGTCACCTCCTTGGACATACCACCTTGGATGATCCTTGGACATACCACCTTGGATGATCCCATAATGTACCATTACATCAATAATAGAAACCTTGAGTTACATTCGAGGGGAGTAAGGTGAGAAAAAAATGTACAATGAGAGTAATCAAGAGCAAGGCACCCGAGACTCGCAGGCCGTATTTACAAGTACAACCAATTAAGGTGCTATAACCCGATGAAAAATGCTAGGGTTCAACCATAATGCAAGAATCTTAATCCATATAGGTATCTCATACCATTCAATAAATGTTAATCATGCCAATTAGTGTGAGTTGATTAACCAGTTTTTCATTACAAGTGGCGCTTCGCATACATTATGAATGGTCTAATTAATCATGGCCCAAAAGCAACTGAACGGTCAGTGGAATGGTGGTTCTTAGCCACCCTGGTCTAGTAGTTACGATGGTCGAGCGGGTAGCCACCACCCGACCCGACTTACTTCGGGCATATGGGTAGTCTGCATATGGGTACAAGTTGGAGAACTTGTGTACTGGACCGACCCACCATGAGAACACTACATGGATCGTTATATGAGTGTCATAAGTGATTCTCATAGTGATCATGGTATATGTAGACCTTCGACCTAAGATCATCAAGGTTCCCTACATGTGAGTCATATACTTTGACACTTTCCTTTGTTGCTCGTAACTGAGTGAACTTGAAGGAGGTCATTGGGTATGTCACATATCATGCGGAGCGATTTGTATGATCAAGATGGGACAAATTTGTCCCTCCTATGTAACGGGAGTGATATCTTCGGGCCCCTTGATAGAGTAAGACTTAGAAAAATGCATGGCCATGCTCGGATGAGTTGACATACGATATCAATGTCATCAGTTTAAGTTGGTGTACTCGGTAATCAAGAAACCAAAGATTGGGCTATACGAGAGTGACACATTCCATCTCTCGTGCTTAGTCTTGATATCTTGGACAAAGGGACAATGGCATATATTGGTGATGATCATAAAGGTTTAGTTGAATCATCGACAATCTTGCCACTTGGGTAGCAATGATGTGTTGCTAGACACCGCTCATTGCTTATGATCATAAATGTGATTTATGATCTTTGCCAACGTGGTAAGAGCCTATTGGGTCGCACACATAGAGCTATTTGGATCGTTAGAGTGCATAGGCTAATAATTTGGGTTTTTGTTTCACAATAATTTCGTATTAATAATGGGCCCAATAGTTGAGCCATTATTAAGCCTGAAATTAAAGCCTAATTGGATTAGGGCTTTGAAACCCATTAGGCCTGGAAGTTGAGTCTCACTATAAATACAACTTCTAGTGAGAAATTCGTAGGTCTCCTTGCCCTAGCCTCCCAAAAGGACAGCCGCACTCTTCTCTTGAAATTCCTTGGAGGACGCAAGCTAGCACTGCGAGCACAAGAGAAACGCATCTGCCGAGACGTGGTAGAAGTGTGGTGATCCCGAGAGGCTCGTATGGATACCATAGAGAGCTTGAACACATCAAATGTTCAAGTTTTGTGATTCAACTCTATAGTTGAGTGAGAGATCTCAACCAAAAATTAGGTATGAAAATTTTCGAACACCCGGTTTATCCCGTTTTACTTGGATCCTGGAGGGTTTCGGTTAAATTCCGCTGCGCTGTTTGGTTTTCGAAACCCAACACCCATAATGTACCATTACATTAATAATAGAAACCTCAAGTTACATTCGAGGGGAGTAAGGTGAGAAAAGAATGTACGATGAGAGTGACAAGAGAAGCCACGACTCGCAGGCCATATTTACAAGTACAACCAATCAAGGGCTATAACCATGCACCATACTGCAACCATCAATCAACATAACAACCCAAATCTCATTCACCAAATGCATGCCAATTTTTGCGAGTTAATTAACCAGTTTTACTTATGTGGCACTTCGTATACAGCGGTCCTGCTGGTCGGTCAGTGGACAGAGTCAAGGGGGCCGCCCTTACGGGGGGTTGCGAGGGGGCAGTGCCCCCCGGCGCAAAAAATTGTCTTACAATTGCTTATCCTGAGATCTTCTATTTCGAGCAAGTAGGCACCTGAGACTCCTCCATTTGTGCTACCAAAAATACCTTACTTTCGGTGCACGAATAGGCCGAATCCGAACCAAGCTAGGGTTTTTGCAACTATTGCAAGAATCCTAATCCATATAGGTATCTCATACCTATCAATTTCAGGTTAATCTCATTAGCCAATCAGTGTCATTTCTTCATCTATGTCATATGTCCATTACGAGTTCCGGTTTCATGCATCATGAATCAATCTAATTAATCATGGACGAAAGCAACCGAACACATAACATCATGCGATTCAACATTCAATCCCGATTTAGGGTTTCACCAGTAGCTCTGATACCACTGTTAGGTTTCGGGAGCCAAACAGCGCAGTGGAATTTAACTGAAACCCTCCAGGATCCAAGTGAAACGGGGTAAACCGGGTGTTCAAAAATTTTCATACCTAATTTTTGGTTGAGATCTCTCACTCAACTGTAGAGTCGAATCACAAAACCTGAACAGTTGACGTGTTCAAGCTCTCTATGGTATCCACATGAGCCTCTCGGGATCACCACGCTTCCACCACGTCCCGGCAGATGCGTTTCTCTTGCGCTCGCAGTGCTAGCTTGCGTCCTCCAAGGAATTGCAAGAGAAGAGTGCGGCTGTCCTTTTGGGAGGCTAGGGCAAGGAGACCTGCGAATTTCTCACTAAAAGTTGTATTTATAGTGAGACTCAACTTCCAGGCCTAATGGGTTTCAAAGCCCTAATCCAATTAGGCTTTAATTTCGGGCTTAATAATGGCTCAACTCTTGGGCCCATTATTAATACGAAATTATTGTGAAACCATAACCCAAATAATTAGCCCATGCACTCTAATGATCCAAATAGCTCTATGTGTGCGACCCAATAGGCTCTTACCACGTTGGCAATGATCATAAATCACATTTATGATCATAAGCAATGAGCGGTGTCTAGCAACACATCATTGCTACCCAAGTGACAAGATTGTCGATGATTCGACTAAACCTTTATGATCATCACCGATATATGCTATTGTCCCTTTGTCCAAGATATCAAGACTAAGCACGAGACATGGAATGTGTCACTCTCGTATAGCCCAATCTTTGGTTTCTTGATTACTGAGTAGACCAACTTAAACTGATGACATTGATATCATATATCAACTCATCCAAGCATGGCCATGCATTTTCTAAGTCTCACTCTATCAAGGGGCCCAAAGATATCACTCCCATTACATAGAAGGCACAAATTTCATCTTGATCATACAAATCCCTCCGCATGATATGTGACATGCCCAATGACCTCCTTCAAGTTCACTCAGTTGCAAGCAACAAAGGAAAGTATTAAAGTATGTGACTCACATGTAGGGAACCTTGATGATCTTAGGGCGAAGGACTACATATACCATGATCACTATAAGAATCATTTATGACACTCATATAACGATCCATGTAGTGTTCTCGTGGTGGGTCGGTCCAGTACACAAGTTCTCCAACTTGTACCCATATGTAGACTACATATCTCATATTAGTCTCCACATATGCTAGTCGTTATGTGTTATTGTAACCCGCTCCACAATAATACTAGACCAGGGATGTTTGAGAATATCGTTATTCTAGGGTTACAATTATGTTTATTACATTACACAAAAACAAAACAACAAACATAATTGCTAGATTAATGCCTTAATAAAATATCATGACTCAATGTGCAAAAAATACAATCATCTCATGATTGGCTTTTGGGCACAACACTAAAATTTACTTCTTTTATTACCTCAACCTTTAAAAGACATTGTACTTCTTTTTTTATAAAGTTCCTTCTGTTCAGGGTGTGGTTGTCTTTTTTCTATCGAATAGGCCATGCGTTAGGTTTAAAGCTAAGGCTATGTTGGATTATGTCTAGGCTTGTGCTGGGTGTATCCTTCTATGAGTAAGCAAACAAGTCTTTATTTGAAGGCAAAAAAGGCACAAGTTTGGCCTTTTCCTCTTGGGTCATATGCTTCCCAATTTAAGTACTTCAAATTGGAATCAATTCTAAACTCTCAGTTTCCACTCCCTCAAAATCATCCCTGTCATCTATTAGAAAGTCATATTCTTTTCCTGAGGTAGCTTTCCCATAGGTCTGGGCATGAATACTTCCATGTGCTTACCTAGTCTTGATGAAAACCTTATGCACATCAGCCTGGTCGATGAAGATATCTGTATTGCCCTTCTTGGTCTCAAAAGTTAGAGTCAAGTACTTTATGTCCGACTTGAGGTGGAGGTTGCCCTGTGTGTGTCTTTGAAGGACAAGATTATATAAGGAAGGGGCATGAATGACTATGAATCTTGTCATGGTTGACACAATGGGTTCACTATCATCCTTTATTGATTTTTCCCTTTAGCATCGAAGGCAAGTCAATCCATTTGAGGAAGGGGAATTGCCCTGGTTGTATGCCGAAGGTTGGTAATCACAAGGGCTTAAGCTACTCCTCTGAGGTCCCTATATTTAGGAGTAGATGGGCGTAAAGGACTTCAGCATTGGAGCCATCATCGCAAAGGACCCTTTTTACATCCCAGTTCCCAATCCAAGTTATGATCAGTAAGGGGTGATCATGTGGTAACATGACTAATGATCCATTTCTCCAGGCAAGCTTGTTAGCCACACTATCATGCCCCGTTAGAGTGATCTCCTACTCTTTTCTTTTTCTTTCCAATGAATATCAATGCTAATTTTTTGTATGGCCCTGATAGGTAGAGGTGGCTATCTTTGGTGACTTTTATTACTTTAGCATTTATTAGAGTCATATCCTCATCATCACACGTCCTTTCATCCTTCTTATTGTCTCGGGACCTTAGAAAAGGTAGGTAAAGATATTGCCAAAGTTGGCCTTATTTGATTAGGGGCTCAGTGTATTTTCTAAGTTAAGAAAAGCCTTTGGTGTAATGACTGTGGTCCCTTTTGAACTAGCAATAATTCTTCATGTTTTTTTTGTTGTTCGAAGTCATCAACTTTAGGCATTTAATTGTTGCTCCCTGCTTTTCAAGGGTCATTAGGATATTGGTCCTCGTGGTGTTGGAGGGGTTAATATTTCCTCAGTTTTTTTCTGATCATCCACCACCTTCTCATTAGTACCAAGGTTGGTTGAGTGGTACGTCAAATGCATGGCCTTCATACTTTAGTCTTCCCATTTGGAGTTGTAAGGTAGTCATATGCTATTTAGCCTTTTGGTAGAAATCTCCCAGGGTCTTTGGAGGATCCTTCAAGAATTCTGAAAATAGCTATGAACCATCCAAAGTCCTAAAACATCTTTGTTTGAGGTCGGGCGCAAAGCGAGCTTGGCTGAAGATAGTCTTAAAGCACAAAAGAAGGTGAACTAAGAGGGCTTTCTCAAAGTATTTCTAAGGAAAAGCCTCTAACACAGAAGTTAGGCATTTTGAAAAATAGGAGAGCAGCAAAGCTAGAAGAGAGAGGGCCAAGTAATGTGATACCTCTTTCTAGGAGATGGCTAAGGGTATTGATAGGGCAAGGTGAGGTTGGGCTGTTGGGCTTGCCAAGAGAGGGGTTGGGTACATGGATAGCAAGATCCAAGAATGTAGAAGCCGTACCTCTTAGGCAATACTTCCAGTTAGACTAGTGGCGCCAGTGTTGGCTTGTTCTTACAGATTGCTAAAGCAACTATCTGGTCGGCGGTCCTTCAAGCCTCATTCATGATTAGGTCTCAAAGTCCTTGTGGTGGATTACCAAGGTAGTTTGTTGTTTAGTCAGCTACCATTTGGAAAAGACTTTTCAAAGTTTGAGTACTTGTTCTTGAGGAGGTATATGGTGAGGTAGGTGACTAAGGGCTTATTGCCTATTTAGTCAGTTAGGACCGAAACCAACCGATTGAACACTCTTAGGGTTTGATTTCAACAAAGAAATGATAAATTGGTGAAGTTTGGACATTGATTTCAATTAGAAAGGGAGAGCTATGGGTTTTGAAAGGTTAGGGATGATGACTAGTAAAAACAACTTATAAGCTTTTAAACGGAACCTATCAAGATTGGGTGTAAAATGAGTATTTTGCCCGGTGCACTTAAATGCCAAAATTTAACTAGGAACCATTTGCCTTCTACAACTTACTTGATTAGCTAAATTTAACTAGTTGAGGCATTTAGGTAGTGATTTTAGACTTGTTAAATACTCCCTTTGTTTTGCATTAATTGACCCTTTTACCTTTTTTGATTGAAGTTTTACTTGAACATATTCATATTAATATGTATTCAAAAAATTTCTTAAAAATGATATTTAGAAATTATAATCTTTAAAGCTTTATTTTCATATAAAATATTCATATTTTTATTATAAATTTTGAAAGAAATAAAGTCATAAATTAATTACTATGAATAGTGAAAGGGTTAGTTTTTTGTGAAAGAAAGCGAGTAAGTCTTACCTGACCTATGTTAGTCTGCTACCTAGAGGGCCATAACACCTCTATATAATGAACTGAATCAAATGTTAAAGTCAGTTTTCTTACTAAGAATTAAGTTATATTCAATATAGATAACAATTGTGTATTGTCACGATCAGAGCTTGGCACATTTTAGTTATTGGTTTGGAAGTTGACCATAAGAGTAGAGGCGGTGCTTCTATGATCATCGTTAGATCAAGCAATTAATGACTACCAGAAGTTGCTGAGGTAGACAGTAGTAGTGAAAGGCTAAGAGGCATAGGGAGAAAGTTCAGATAGAAGTATGTCAGGGGCTAGTGGAAGAGGCCAAAGTGTTTAGCCAGCTAGCTAACTAAGAACATCTAGGCTGGCCTAGGATCGAGCAGCACATTGCAGCTCAGCCAGGAACCCAAGTTATGCCTTGGGGAAGGGCTAAGTGTTGGTGTTGAGTGCTTTGTGTGCTAGGACGCGTTTGGTGAGTTAAACTAGTGAATGTAGTAGGTAAGGCTTCGAGTACATGGTAGAGAGAGGACCTAGTGTGTGCGTATTGTGGACCAAGTATACTCCAACTGAAGTATCAAGACCTTTGGCTCAAATAGCATGCTGGTAATTTTATTACTAGGTGGTAAGAGGCCTGAGTTGAGGGACATCGGATATAGCCTAAAGGTTGTTAGCTACTTGGAGGTCCCTACACTCATGCTAGGCACTTTTTTTGGTAGGCTGAATGTGTAAAGGACTCCAGATTAGCAAGAGCGGTAGGATTGTGATGACTAGGCAGTGTATGGGTACCTCACTTAGTGCATTGTGAGACCTGATGTATAGGGGCCCTCTGAGAAGAGTGTCAAAGTCTTATGCTCTAGGATTCATTTAGGCTTACAACTCTCAGTAGACCACTCATTTAGAAGAGCCTTACAGTATAGTGGAGTAGGACTGGAGTATGCCTTAGGGTTATAAGGGTGTATGATGGTGAGGCTGTTGTACACAAGCCACACACTTAGTCTAGTTGTTCTTTGGAGTTATTAGATATCAAACCTATCATGGGATACTATTAGTGTAAGAATTGCAGACAAGTTTTATACTTGTTAAGCCAGCTTGCACTAAAGGGTCTTGGTATAGAGATGTTGGCTGCTAAACCTTGGGTGAGACACTTTTCGGTTATTAGTGTTGGTGGACAAGTTCAGGCTTGTTAAGCTAGGTTATGTTAAGATGTTCTACCATTGAGGGAAGGTGTGAAGAAGTTTTTGGTCACTGGACTTATAGGGATAGCTTGGAGTTGTTGGAAATCATTTATTATTGTCTTTGTGCTAAGGATAATTGAGAACTGTAACATAGTCTTCAAAGAAGGAAGTTGCACTAAAGTGCACTAGACAGAGTAATGTCAGGCTAAAGTGGGGATAATGAAGATAGTAATTGTTGGTATATTGTTGGGTGTAACCAAAAAGTTAGCATTGGTTATAGTACCTATGCAAGTGATAACCCAACTTGAATAGAAAAGGGCATTAGTGGAGCAACTTGGGTGGGTGAGCGCCAAGTGGGTCGTTATGGAGTCAACACCCCTTGGTTGGGTCTATCGAGATATGTTGGATCCATATGCTAGGAAAGGAACTCAAGGTTGAGAGATTTAATTTGGCAGGCCAAATTATGCAAGGTAGGGAGAATGTTGTGGCCATTTTGGCAATGAGCATACCATGCATGGTCAGGCAATGTTACCACCTCACAAAAATGGGAGAATTACAAACTGTGGAATAATGGTAAAAAACCATTATATTGTGTAATTTTGATCATAGTGATTGAAGTGTAATGGATAAAGGGCATAATCAACACCTCCTTAAAAGTGTTTTAAGCCGGTAACTTGGCCCCCAAGAAAAGCCTTAAAGATTGCTTGTTTGTCAAGCAACCTGTGGACTTTTTTGTAAGATTTTGGAAATTTGGGTACATAATTGAAAAACTCTCAAGAAAGAGTTTTGGAAAGTTATAGGAAGGATATCAATGGTATAAAAGTTCTGTTGGAGGACCAAATTGCTTATGGAAGATAAGTTTGGGAAAGAAAACATAAAATGCATTAAGGACCTAAGTGTCCTCGTGTAAGCCTTTGGATGTCCAAGCTTTTGACTTAAGTCAAATGGTGAAATTATGGGCTTACCTCACTCAAGAAAGGGCAGCCAAAGCAAGATAAGGATGGTCAAATTTTGGCCAAGAAAATAAGACTAAGAAACCATGGTCTTGTAGCTACGAAAATGACATAAAGCATGGTTAAGGCTATTAAGTGTGTTGAGTGCACTAAAGCCCATGTAAGTATCCAAACTCATTTTTCTTCTCCCATTTTTGGCCTCATCTAGTAGCCCACCCCCTCCACACTTCCTCCATAGCCACCATACATCCAAGCTTGCAATTAGCTACAATTGAAATCAAGAAAGAATAATTGGAAGCATACTAGTGCTATTGCTTGGGTGCACCAAGAATCAAGCTCAAACTTTGGCATACCCATCAAGGTTAGGAGTTCTCTTGCTCTCATAGAATTTTTAATTTATTTTCAAGCATCCATGCAGCGAGAGCTAGGCTTGGAAGAGAGCCAAAAGCTTGATGAACCAAGCTTAGTGATGGGAATGCACTTTGTGAAGGTTTTGTGACCTAGTGTGAAGTGCACAATGATGGCAGCGAATTTAAGGGTTTCTTGAGCCCAAAGTTAGTACTAATTAGTGTTAAAACTCTCCTAAATCCAATTTTATGCTTGAGGAGGGCTGCCACAGTGATTTGCTTATGTTTATTTCATGTTTTATGGACTAACCAATGCATATTGTTGCTGCCGCATTTCATGTGTCTGTTGTTTGTATTTGGCTTCTGCATTTGGATGCTCTATATTGGATATTTGCATTGTGTTTTGTTGTGTTTTAGGGTCTTTTGATGCAGGTGATATCAAGGTTTACATTACCTTAACACGATAAGTGTTCTCCTTGCTAAGTTTCACAATGAAACTTACTCCCCTCAAATCTGCCCATTTCAGGTCCAGTAGAAAGATCACATTCAAACTAACCTTTTTGTTTTGATTTTTTATCTGAAATTTCCATTATTTTAACTTCCAGGTATCTAGTTGTGATCTGAAAATTTTGGTGATTTTAGGAGCACATTTGGTATTTTTAGTGATGGTACTTATTGTGTTATGCAGCAGCTGTCCATCATCCTGTTTCTGTAGTGGATTGTGTCTTAAGCTCTCCTGTAACTTGGGTGCATGTTTTAGCTGAGTTAATTCCATTATGTAGTGCATGGATTCATGTACAAGTAATACATGTAAAGTTGAAACAAGTATGTGAACATTTGAGGACTGTTTTGCTATGTGTGTGAATGTGGTGCACAAGCTGTTTAAGTGTGAATGATAGGCTGCTTGTGTGTAAATTCTGTTTTGGCTGCATAAAGTTGCTATATGGAAGAGAATGTAATCCCTATGTGCATTTTACATGTATGGAATAGCCTTGGAGGGCTTACCCCTTGTGAATGAAGTGTTTGCACACTTATGAAATTTTGTATGGGCAAAATGGTCATAAAGTGGATAGAATTTTGACCTTCAACTCAAAGTTCTATATCTCCCTGTGAAGAATGGATATTCATATGAAATTTTTACCATACCTTGAACACATCTATAAATTTACCTGGGATTTGGAATTTCTAAATTCGGAGCTCCGTAGCTAAATTTATGACGTTTCAAAGTTGGCTAAGTTAGTGTTCATTTGGTCAGAATTTTGTAACCAACTTCAAAAATCTATAACTTGGTCCATAGGTGCGCTATGGATGTAAAACCAAATTCCATGGTTTGGCATAAGTCTTTAGTTGATATTGAAGCAAACAAAATATGGGGTACTTGTCTAGATTAATACATTTTTTCAGAGGAAGTTTCAGGTGCAGTGGCTGATTACTTAAACTTACAAGATTGCATAATGTGTGGTAGCCAAGATTAAGACTTGTGCTAGTGTTTTCCTTCCTTAGTGCCATGGTGTGAAGAAAATGTGAATATGTGTGTAATGGTTGGACCAATATGCTTGCATTTACATAGTGCCCAAGAGGGCCACTTGGGTATGCACACTAAGGGTATTGTTCTAATGGCCTACAGAACATACTAACCCTAGGAGTTTTAAATGCACAATTTTGGCACCATAACTGGACTACCCCGGGGTGGGTAATAGGTAAGGCTTAGTATTCAGATGATATCCCTTGTTTGAATGCCTGATTTATTATAAATTAATGAATCAAGGAAGTTATTAAAAGGTGAGATGGTTCCCAGGTTATTTTTCTGCCTAAGTGTCACTAGGTGCAAAAAGGATATTTTGTGCCTCAATGTGAGAGTTTTGGTTTTAAAGCTCATAAGTTTGGTCCCAAATTGACAAGAAACCAAAGTTTAGGACAAAGAGGTGGGGAGAACAATGATAGTAGTTGTTGGTGTATACTTGGGCATCAACAAAAAGTATAACATTGGTTATAGTACCTACACACGTGAAAAATAGACGTGAATACCAAAGAATGTCAGTTGAGTAAGTTGGCTAGGTAGGCACCAAAGGGAATTGATATAGAGTCGACACCCCTTAGTATGGTTTATCAAGATATGTTGGCACATATCCCATAAAAGTGTCACAATGGGGTGATTCAATTTGGAGGACTAAATTCTTTAAGGTCGGGAGAATGTTATGACTCTCTAGGTAACAGGCGCATCATCCATAGCCTGGTAAGGCTTAATATTAAGTCAAAATCCCTATTTTAAATGCCTCATTCAATATGAATTAGTGACTCAAGCAAGTTATTCAAGGTTGAGACAGTTCCTAGGTCATTTTGCTGCCTGTGTCATTGGGTACAAAATGGTTATTTTACACCTCGTTGTGATAGGTTTGTTTCTAAAGCCCATAAATTTTTTCCAGAGGCCCAAATTGACAAGAAACCAAAATTTAGGAAAAAATTGCATCAGTATTATGATACTATTTGAACATTGTGTAATTTGTCAAAAAGGAAAAATTTGGAGTTGTTTAGAGCTAAGGTAGTTTTAAAACCATTTGGGAGGCTTTTTGTTTTCCCTTGTTGACCTACGTATAACCCTAATCATAAAACAGCGTAGGCATGAAGCATAACTACTTAAGGAAAAGCTAATTATAAGCAATTCCAGTGTTAGAGGTCAAAATAGTTTCCTGGATTAGGGGTTTAAAATCCACTATGTACTGAATTCCTAGGAACTAAACTCTTTTATTGAAGTATCATTTAGGAAAAAATAACCAAGCATGAATTAGGCCATTGATGCTTTAAGACTAGTCTTTGCACTAGGATCTATTTAATTCTAAAGCCTTAGTTTGGAATCAAGAGTGGTAAAGGAACATACATAAGTTTATAACCCATGCTTAAAAACAAAATTCATAATTGTTCAATGCCCATAAAGGCATCCTACTACTTCTTAACCTAAGCTTTAGATAACATTCATAGGTAAACACCATTTCATTGTCAAATCCTTGTTCAATACAGAAACATCAAGTTCATAATACATGTGTCATAAGTTATTACGACCCAGTCATAATTTATGGTTACAACTTAAATCTTGTTTTATGTACATTGTGCAATTTAATATAATATACACAAGCACAAGCAAACCAAGCACCGAAAAACAAGCCCTAGGTCTCTGGCATACTATCCATAGAAGCTACCTTCATGAAACCCCATGCATCATGCACACTATACATTGTAAGCCACTGCCAGAAGAGTGTCTTCATTATGTAGACATACGCTCTATAACCTTTTGATAGAAATGAGATCATTACCAACATATAAGACACTTCCTAGCAAGAACAAACATCGTTAGTGACTCAACTCCCTTTCCTTTGGAACAAACAAAATAAAGGGGGTGAGTTTAGGGAATCTTAGAACTTAGTAAGGTGTTTCACTAGTTTTATTCTTATAACTTAAAAACACATTAACCCAACACAGAACACACAACACACACACACACACATATATAAAGATGCAAACTACATGATGCATGATTGCTAATAAATTAACCAAATAGTGAGGCCTGAAGCCTGTAGTACAACTAACCATTAACAAGTAGACAATGAGCTCCAAAACCATATCATGGTATGCCAAACTAGGCTTCCTAATTACTTATGGTTCATTTTCAAGCTAGCATTGAGGTTCTTAGATCCGAGGAATCATATACTGTGGATTAGGTTATGGTTCTTAAGTCCGGAATCATAGACCACAGATCATATCACCTACACTTAGGAGCAATTCATTTGGCTCTAAGCTATCCATTTCTTAGCTTACTTCATTCACAAGTCAATTACCACAAAAAATATCATAATGAAAATTTTAACTTGGACCTCAAGAAGGAAGGTAGAGAAAACCCTTACATTAAGACCTTGAATTCATTGGGAATAGTAGCTTTGGCCTTGGTTCCCACTTTGCTAATTAATCATCTCATAGTTAATCTATCATAAGCCACATAATTTTGATTGATCAATACTCAATATCTATTCAATATTAATTAGCAAATTAATTAAGGAAACCATGCCAAAATTCTTTCAGTTTGGCCACAAGCTTCCTATCGAATTTCACACAAAGTCTTGTAGTGAACAACTAGTTTGTTGGTTACAAGCTAGCTTAGGCCTTCTTCTTTGAAGGACGCCTTCTTTAGGAACTACATAGCAAATTCTTTTCTTCACACCCAAGCCAACTCATGGCTATTTTCTTTTAGTATAGGGTGTTTCTTTATGAACAAATGAACCTTACTTACTCAAAGCAAAAGCACGTCATAGTATAAATGTAGCCTAAGGAATCTGTCAAGCATCAAGCCACTTAGCCTCTCTTTATCTCTTAATTTGACACCTTAATTGCTCACTAAGCTTCATAGTTTTGAGACACCAAGCAAGCTTGCCATATAGTATACCACCTAGCGTTGGTCTTTACTTCTTGTTTCATCTGTACTAATTTGCCACCAAAATTGCCTTCTTTCTTTACAAAATGCGTAAGCTAGCCTTGTTCAAGAACCTATTTTTAATTGATATGCACTGCCACCTAATTTCTATTTTCACGAATTTTTTGCCCTTAAAGCATACCACTTTGCTTACTTCCCATGACACTCCATATGTTTTTGTCATGTACTTATTAATACATGCCACTTTACTTGTTCCATTTTTTTCACAAAACCACCACCTAAAAGCTATATAAATATTAATAAGTGGAATTAATAAATCTTAGCTCACTAACCTTTGGCTTAAATTATGGGTGTAAAATTCTACCCCCTAGCAAAATTTTGTCCTCCAAATTTGCTATGAATCTTAGAAAGTCTTGAGGGTATTGTTTCATCATATATGATTCTATCTCCCAAGTAGTGTTTTCCTCCTCATGGTTAGACCATTGCACTTTAACCGTAAGTAGTAACTTAGTTCTTAGCTTTCTCATATCTTTAGCTAGGACTTTAGTTGGTCTTTCGTCATTGCTAAGGTTTGGTCCTAAAGGTATTGTCTCTGGTTACAACAGATGATTTGTATCACTTAAATACTTCTTAAGCATGTGTACATGAAATACATTGAGAATGTGCTCTATGTTAGGTGGCAAAGCCAACCTATATGCCACATTCCCTATCTTTTACAGGATGTCATAAGGACCAATATACCTTGGGGCCAATTTGTTTATCTTCCCAAACCTAGTTATCCCTTTTACAGGATAGACCTTTAACCAAACCTTATCTCTTACAAAGTACTCTAAGTCTTTCCTTCCATCATCCACATTCCTTTGAGTTTTATGATTAGCAGTCTTAATTCTTTCTTAGATGACCTTAATCATTTTTGTGGTTTCTTGTACCATTACAGGTCCTTGCTCAATCATATCTTTTACATCCATCTAGCAATGAGGGGTTATACATTTTCTTCCATAAAATGGCTCATAGGGTGCGTTCTTGATCACTGATTGATAGCTGTTGTTGCATAAAAATTCAATCAAAGGTAGGTGTTGGTCCCATTCACGTCTAAAATCTAGCACACAACTTCTTATCATATCCTCCAAGATCTAGATTACCTTATCTGATTGACCATCTATTTGAGGATGTGAATCTAGGATCTCTCTTAGACACTATACTATTTGGAATGCCATGAAGCCTAACAATTTCCTTAATGTACAAGTGAGCCAACTTGTCTATTGTATTTGTAAGCTTCATAAGTAAAACAAGTGTGCTAACTTGGTGAGTCCATCCATAGTTTCTTATATAGTATCATGTCTGCCTCTGGTCAATGGCAAACCACATAAAAAATCCATGGTCACTGATCCCCACCTCCTCTCATGATTGGGCAATGGTTATAATGTGCCTAAAGGCTATTGATGTTCAACCTTCACCCTCTAGCAAGTTAGGCATCTTGCCACACAAGCTTTTGAATATTTTTTGAACCTAAGCCACCAAAAGTAAGGCTTGAGGCTATTATACATCTTACCCCATCTAGGGTGTATAGACAACCTACTTGCGTGGGCTTTAGTTAAGATTTGCTCTCTCAAGTCATTTATTGTAGGCACATACAACCTCTTATTAAACTTCAGTAGCCCTTGATCATAACTAAATCCCTTGCACAATCTACCTTTTTCGTCTTCAGAAATCTACCTTAAACAAGTGTCTTTATTTTGGGCCTGCTTAATCACCTTCAACTAGCTTGGTTTGATAACAAGTGAGTGAAGGTGCATTGTTCACAATTTTGTCCCTTTTTACTCATGTAGGATAGGGTATTCTCTTTTATCTTCACATCCTTTCCTCTTGCACTAACTATTCCAATATACTTCCTACTTAAGGTATCTGCCATTACATTGCCTTTTCCTGAAGTACACTTTATAGTGCAATCAAAATCCTTCATGTACTCTAACATCTTCTCTACCTCATGTTCAAATCTTTCTGAGTAAACAAGTTTCTTAAGGTCCTTTGATCAGTAAAGTTTTGAAAGGTATTGCCGAACAAATAATGCCTCCATTGTTTAAGGGAATGAATCACAACAGCTAATTCTAAGTCATGGACTACATAGTTCATTCCATATGGCCTTAATTGCCCCAAACCATAGTCAATCTCTTAGTTTTATTGCATCAATACACACCATAACCGTAAATTAGAAAAATCTATGTAGATCATAAATGGTTTGTGTGGATCAGGAAGTGTGAGTATAAGAGCATCTTTAACCTTTTTCTGAAGCTCTTGGAAACTAGCCTCAGGTTGGCCATTCCACTCAAACTTCTGCTTTTTGTTAGTAAGTTAAGTCAGTGGAGAGGTAATCATAGAAAACTTGTGAACAAATCTCTTATAATATCTAGCCATGCATAGAAAGCTTTTAATCTCTTTGACATTTTATGGCCTTTGCAAATCAGCCATTGCCCTTACCTTTTCTAGGCCTACAGCTAAGCCTTGATAATTGATGATGTGTCCTAAGAAGGCTATCTTAGCTGTCCAGAAGTGGCACTTGGATAGTTTTCCATATTGTTGATGTTCTTTTAAGGTCTTTAGTACTACTCTAAGGTCTTCTTCAGGTTCTTGTTTGGTCTTATAGTGGACTAGAATATCATCATTAAACACCTTTACAAACTTATCCAAATAAGGCCTAAATGCTCTATTCATTAAGTCCATGAAGAAAGTAATAGCATTAGTTAGGCCAAAAGACATGATGTATGCTCAAATGCTGATACTTTTTTCTAAAGGTTATCTGAATGTATTCTACCTTAATGATAGTTGAAGGGCTAGTACCCCAGCTTGTTGCCAAACAACTTGTATAATTGAAGATGGTCCCTTTCATCAAAGTGATCTAAGGAGGGTCTGCTTATGGAAAACTGGTAGGGGAGCACCTTTAGACTATGAGTATCGACCTCATCCCAAACAGGGTTGCCTGGATGCTTGACCTTCTTTTGCCATATCAACTCATGGTACTTGGAACCATCGGCCAGGCAGTTACCACCTCACCCTCCAAATCATGTCAGAGCATCATTTTGCTTGTTCATAAAGCCTAACTAGTAGGGATCATTCTTTGGGGAGCAAGTAGCTCAGACCCATTGATCAAGCCATACGTGTGTTAAGCTATCCTTGTGTCGAGCTTAACAACCACTTGGCTTTCCCCCTCTATAAATAGTTCATGGAGCCCTTTCAGGTAAGGGATTGTAAAACCCTACTCTCCATTCATGCATCCTTTCTAAAAATCCTAATTTTGACTTAGGCATTGGAGGCTCCCCCCCCCTGAGAAAATACTCCAGGCAACCCCATTTAGCCCACTTCTTCCTTTGTCTTATATAGCTCCCACCCTCTAGTGTCTTTGTTTACATTTACTGGTTAAGTATCAATGTCTTACATAGAAGATGTCCTAGAGCATCATTTGGTGCAATCTGTGGGAACTCATTTTCTTGTTTCCATTATAGAGACACATTACTTTAAGGACAAGGGGATTCAGAACCCCCAGTCCTCGAGGAGCTTGGAAATACTACGAGTGCACCTCCTCCCCCTTATTTGGAAGCCTCACGGTCAGAGAAGGAATGATGACTGATGGTCACCATGGGTTTGCTATGCAAGTTTCAACCCTCTATAGTGGGTAAGGTGACTTAACACCTAGACCAGCATCTAGCTTAGGCAAAGTGCACAAGCTGAATTATTCCTCCCAAGGAGCTTGATGATACAGGCCATAAATAATCTCATCAAAACACCACTAACCCTAGTTTATGCACTGACCCTTCAATTAAGGAGATTTCCCTTCGAAGACAAAGAGGGAAATGCTTATATCCCAAGGAACAATAGTCTTCACACCAGACAAGTTCCTTTCCTCTTGAAAAAACCCCTTTCTTCGTGTCGACAAAGTGCCTCACCAAAAAGAAAATGTTATTCTTTACAATCGAGAGAGTGTAATAGGAGAGAAGAAGGATCTACAATGATCTTGATGGAAAAACTACTATGAAAGACTAGATTGAGTAGAAAGTTTGGTGTCTCAAAAATAAGTATGGTCATGGCTTTCAAAAGCCTCTATGAGTAAGGAGACCCCATTTATCCGTGATGTAGCTGAGGCACCAATGCCAGTTGACTTTTGGATGCCAAGGCTAGAAAACTTTGATGGTAGAAGTGATCTACAAGTGCACTTAACAAAATACAGAAGAAGCATGATGTTACATGGTGCTAATGATGCTGCCCACTGCAAATTCTCCAAGGTGACACTTTCAGGACCCCCTACTACTTGATACAACTCTGTGGCATCAAGGACAATTTCAACCTTCAAGGAGCTTTCCACAGCCTTCACCTAGTAGTGTATTGTATGCCACCCAATAGTGAAGATACCCATCTAGATGTTTGACATAAGCCAGGAGAATGATGAAACCATTTGGGTATTATGTTAAAAGGTTCAACAAGGAAGCTCTAAGCATCCTAGATTTCTGACAACAAATTTGGATTTTGGTGATGACTAGAGGCCTCAAAAGGGACTCCCTATTGTTCTATGAATTTTAAAAGGACCCAAGTGAAACCTCGGATGAATTTTATAGAAGAGCCAAGTATCTTATGACTGCTAAAGAACTTCAAATGGGTGGCCCAAAGTATGGCAACTAGAGTACCAAAGCCCACCCTGTCATGCCTGTGACTTGTATAGGCCATGGCTATAATAAGATGTACACATAAAGTAAATTTTGTGAATATATGAGTAATGCAAGTCATAAGCATGGGAATAAGGGCTACGTAGTGTAAGTGCTCCATGAAAGTGCCCTAAAGATAGCCTATCTAAGCTTCAGGTAGAATTTAATGGAAGATGGCATAATGGTGAGCCAAATAAGGCTATGATTGAATGCTACATGGATTGTGAGAATGAGACTCAACATGGAGGGCAAACTTGGCTAAGAAGCTAATAAGCAAAGTACTTTAAGCTAAGCCTCCAAAGGGAGACTCTGAAGCACACCCTAGTGTGCCCATGTGTGAACTCAGGGGCTCTAAAGCCAAAAATGCTATGGGAAATTGTATAAGTACAATGCCTAAGGTGGTTATATCAATGAGGGAAGCCACCCAAGCTCAAAAATGAGGTGGACACATGGAAACTTACCAAGACACACTAGAGTGTAGTAGAACACCCTTAAGTGCACCTTTGTGTGTGACTATGTGCTTATGAAAACTCTAAAGTCTACTGTGTTGAAAAGGTATTGTATGAGAATGATAATGGGAACTATAATGTTGGTGAATAAAAGGTAAAAAACACCATGTAACCATGGAGACACCTCAAGAGACAATGAAGTGCTGCTAGATACACTTTTAAGTGCAGTTATGTTCAATGAAAAATTTAAGGGCTTAATCGGCCAAATAAATTCACAAAGTGGGTGCTTAAAATGTGTCCCTTGAGAAGCTAAGTTGGACAAAACAAGGTCAAAAAATACTTGAGCTACTTGGAAGAAAGCTTGACCAAAAAAAAATTAAAAATCTGTGGCTGCTTGGACAAATTCGGCCACCATTTGAA
Organism: Aquilaria sinensis; assembly: GCA_005392925.1. Taxonomy (NCBI): domain Eukaryota; kingdom Viridiplantae; phylum Streptophyta; class Magnoliopsida; order Malvales; family Thymelaeaceae; genus Aquilaria; species Aquilaria sinensis. The sequence continues at coordinate 317,240 of SMDT01002793.1, read as the reverse complement.
TTAAGGTCTTTATGGTCACTTCAATGCCATTTCCTAGTTGTTTCTTTGTAGCTTCATGGGCTCATTATATCAAGCTAACATCCTTCCAAAGATTGATACAAAAGGAGAACAAATCAAAGGCTAAACAAGACAAAGACTCGAAAACCAAGTCACTCGGCCATTCTTGTTACCTAGTCATTAAAGGTAATTTACTACCAACTTCCAAGTAGGTTTCTAGCACCATTTATTACCTAAGGCCATGTACTAAGCTCTACCAATGACCACTAAAGAGAAGGGAAAGAAAAGAGAGCAAAAACAGGACTAAATGAATTCAAGAAAATATTGGTAGCTTGACTTTGGTCATTCGGCCAACAACTAATTCTAAGCCTTTTAAAGGCAGCTTACTTGTTGCTACTTAGCTATTTCTTGGCTGTTTCCTACTCATTTACACCTTAGAAATATAGTAAATAGAAGCCACAAATAGTTAGATATCAAAACACAAGTAAGAAACCAAAAACAACAAAAGTTAGCCAAAACTAAAGCTAAACTAGCACACCATCTTTAGTACGCATCATGAGCTACTTTCTTCGTCCTTTATTTTTTATTTCTCACCGTCGTTTACTTGTCCATACCCCTGCCTACATACCCTTAAGTTTTTGGAAAGAAAAAAAAATAGGAAAAGGAGGCAAACAAGGTGAATCTAAGACAAGATCAAGCAGGATTAACATATGGTGTCACCTATATTGGTGCTTATGATGATGAAAGTGTGATCTAGCTTCCTTACTACCTTTTTGGTAGTAGGTAAGGACTTAATATAAGGCTTCTTCTCCTCTATTTTGAAGGGGGGAAACTACCCTAGGTGATGGATTAAGCCAAAGGAACCTAGAGGCTATGTTAATGGGCTATGTGTGCATAAAGCACTATGGTAAGGTAGCTAGTTTTCTTTCGGCAAGCATAAGGTTTTTGTTGAAGTTGGGCCAAGCTTGATCAATCACCTAGAGCTCTATGATAAATGAACTTAATCAAAGTAATCAAATGAAGAATCTGCCAAGAAATCATCCTTGCTATGTTACGGAAACCCTTTGCATGTGGTGTGTGTGTTTATGTGATTTTCTATTTATGTGCGTCTGCTAACCTTTTTATTACTTATATATGTATTATTTATTATGTTGTACTTGTTGTTTCTGGTGCCTTTTATGTCTTTAGATGTAGGCTATTAAAGAAGCTTGGAGGTTTTAAGCATATAAATGATTTTAACATTGAACAAGGCACTAGGCACTGTTTGGGTTCTTCATTGAGCACCTAAGTACTCATGCACTCTTTTTCCCATTTTAGGTAAAGAAGTGAAGCACTAAAGGGCTTAAGAACCTCCAAAAGAGGTTTATGTATAGGGAGATATACTCTGTGAATTGTGGCTTATCAAAAGGAAGCATGAAAAGTTCATCAATTTGAATTGTTGATTGTGTTTCTGTTCATGTGATTGTAGGCCTTGATGGCTGCCATGGGAATTGCTATTTTTGGCTCAATCCTGGTATAGGCTAGGACCAGGAGTGTTGTGAGAAATCTATGGCCCAAGTGCCAACTTAAAGTAGAAGTTAAAGTCTCAGTGGGCCTGGAGACTGTTTGAACAAAAAGTGTACCATGCATAAGAACACTTAGTACATCAAACTTTTGATGTATATGTTTTTCGCCATGTAGTCCTAACTTGCAAATTTTGTGATGTACATATATTTATATATTGAGGGCTATTGGGGTTAGGCTTAAATAAAACATAACTTGTGCCTATATATATTTTTGGGCATGGATAGGCCATAAGGCACTAAGTAAAAGAAGCATGCGTGGTTTGTAATTTATGTTGTATGCATTGTATGTGTGAGCATGTTAGCTTTAGATGGACTCTAATGAACCCCTAAAGATAGTAAGACAGACTTTCACATGCATGCTTAGACCCCTAAGTAAACTTAACTAATTAAGGCCCCACCAATTGGATAAAAGCAAGTAAAAGCCACTAAAGCTTCAAAACCATGAGATTCCTACCTAGCTAAATAATAAACTGGGGCTAAGAATATTGGGAGTCAGAGTCCAATTCACCATATGAAATCAACTGAGTAACTAAAAACAATAAGTTGGCATGAACCTTTTAAAAATGTTAAAGGTAGGGGTGACTTGGGCCTTGACAAAGTTTGTACCAAAGCTCTAGGTTGTGTATAGCTCTTGGTTAAATAGGACCTTTATGGTCTGGTAATGGATGTATAGGACCGTATGGTCTGATAGGAAAATTCCTACTACGATACACAATCATTGTTAGATTGCAGGAGTAAATGGCTTGAGGTAGAAATAGAAGAATGAGAAATGAAATTAATACCAAGGCTAATCGATTACCTGATCAATAGCCTGAGATTGAGGAAGTAGCTGAAAGCAGCACAGGACTTCCTAAAAGAGCCACAGAGCCTGAACCTAGTGTGTAGGGTCAACAAAGGATGGAAGTCTTGATGGATGTGATGAAAGCTAATATTGCTTAGCTTGTGGTAGGCAAGCAAGCTATTGCTAGGGGCCAGAACCAGGCACCTAGAGGCACTACTACTGATGAAAGGTAGCAAGCTAAAGAAAGAATAGGTAAAAGGCTAGGTAAAGAACTAATAAAAGAAGAGCAAGCAAGCAAGCTTTTAGATGAAGAACAGAAACAAGATGAGGAAATGAGACACCCATGAAGTTGAAGATTGATGTCAAAAGTTAGGAGAACCACTAATAATAGAGAATGAGAGCAATTAGGCACTTATGCTAGAAGAATTGAGCCAGTCTTAGAAAGCTCAAGGGAGACGGCCTTTTAGAGACGGACAAGAACCACTTGAAGAAGAAGATAATAGTCAACAAATGAGGGCTTAAGGGAAGGCCAATTAAAAGGCTTATTGGCACTTAAACCCGTGTATTTAAGGGAAGTGGTGATTAAGAAGAAGCTAAATTCTAGATTTTCTAGGTAGAGAAAGTGTTTCAAAGAATGGAGGTCCCTTCTACCCAAAAAGTGTTATTAGCCACCTTTATGCTGGAAGGTAGTGTAGAACTTTTGCGGAGGACAGTGCAAAGGCCATATATGAGTAGAAATGAAAGAAAACCCGCCAGTGAGAAAGGACCATGAGATGGGCTGACTTCCTTCAGGTGTTTCAACAACAGTATGTAAGTGAAGCTCTCAATAATAAAAAATAAGTGGAGTTTGACTGACTATAACAAGGTAATATGTCAGCCAAAGAATATGAGCACATATTTACTAGTCTGCTCAGATATGCCCCACAGTATGATGGGAAAGAAGAATTGAGCACTACAAGATTTATTAGGGGACTGAGACCTTAATTGAGACAAATATTGAGAGCTATAGGCATCAAGACCTATTACGAGGCTATCCAAAGGGCTTTGACCTCAGAGGAGGAATTTTAGCATGCACTAGTAGGGAACACTAAAAGGGGCTCCTATGGGACACCAAAGTGGGAGAAAAAGAGCTAAGGATAGGTTGGGAAAAGTTGAATTGGGCAAGGAACAAAAGAAGCCCAAAGAAGCCTAGAGGTTTGGACCCCAATGCCAAACTTGTGGAAAATACCATTGTTTTAAACCATGTTATAGGATCACTAAAGGATGTCTAAAGTTTGGTGCTCAGGACCACTAGGTCAGAGATAACCCAGTTAAGAAGGAAGAAAGGAAAGTATCGGGTAAATTTAGGGCTCTTTGGCGAAGAAACCAACAAGACAAGGGAACAGGGATGGCAACGCCTTAGCCTCCCAGATAGATGCAAAAGGGGCTAGGTTAGCCTGTGCCAATCAAGGTCTAGCCCCCAGGTAGAAGAGTATATCAGATTGCGGCTCAAGGAGAAAAGAGGAACCAAGCCTTGGAGAAGATGCTATAAGCCATAGGAAGCTGAGGGAGGAAGCACTAAAAGGTAACCTTTACCTTTGTGATAAGCTTATTTTAATAATTCATGATACTGGTGCTTCCATATCCATCATTTTAGAAAACTTAGTAAGGGAATTAAACTTATAGGTTACATCACTACCTTAAGTGTATATGATCAGAATAGCTAGAAATGAATTGATGTTTTCACATCACATAGTCAAAGACTTGATTAGGCTAAATGAACTGGAATTTAAGGCTAACTTGATCATTCTAAAAACCACTAGTTATGATATGGTATTGAGCATAAATTGGTTAGCTGAAAATAATGTTATCATAAATTGCCAAGATAGGAAGCTAATACTACCAAGACAAGTAGAACACTCCTTAAGAAACTCAGTAAAATGTGATGTTGGGTATGTAATGGTAATAGATTGGATACCTATACTTTCTAAAAAAGAATACATGTTCTTGAATAACAAAAAGTCCAAGATTGAACTAAAAAGAATTCTTGTTGTGAAAGAATATCTAGAAATATTCCTTTTTGAGTTACCAGGTCTACCCCCTTTAAAGGAGAAAGTGTTTGAAATCAAATTCACTATAGAAGTAGTTCTTGTATCCACTGCACCTTACAGGATGGCAATCCCTGAAATGAATGAGCTAAAAAAGAAATTGGATAAACTCCTTGAAGAAGGGTTCATTAGGCCAAGTGTGTCCACTTGGCGAGCACCAATGCTGTTTGTGAAAAGGAAAGATGGGACTCTTAGGTTGTGCATTGACTATAGAAGGCTCAACGCTATGACTGTGAAGAATAAGTATCCTCTCCCCAGGATTGAGGACCTATTTGATCAACTTAAGTGAGCCATAGTGTTCTCAAAGATTGATCTGAGATTGAGGTACTTTCAATGAAAAGTTAAAGATGCAAACATTCCTAAGACTACTTTCAGAACTAGAAATAGGCCTTTTGAGCATACTGTAATACCATTCAGGCTTACTAATGCCTCAACTTTCTTTATGGATTTGATGCAAAGGATATTCAGACCTTATCCAGACCACTTTGTGGTGATCTTTATAGGTGATATCTTGGTGTATTCCAAGGATAATGAGGGGCATAAAAGCACTTAAGAACAGTGTTGGATGTGTTAAAGATACATCAATTATATGTCAAGCTCAATAAATGCCATTTCTAGACCAGCCAAATTGAATTCCTAGGCCATGTAATCAATGGCAAGGAATGGCTATAAACCTAGCAAAAATTAAAGTTATCTTATAGTGGAAGCAACCGTACAATGTTAGAGAAATAATAAGCTCTTTCGGGCCAGTTGGCTATTATAGAAGATTTGTGCCAAAAGTTTCTGTAATGGCAGCTCCTTTAACTAAGCTGACAAAGAAGAGGCAAAAGTTTGAATAGTTTAAAGAATGAGAAGAGAGCTTTTCAGGGGCTTGAAAACAAGCTCACTTCCATTCCTGTATTGATACTACCTAATCCCAAAAACCCTTTTAAGGTTTACACAAATGCATCTATTATTTGATTAGGAAGTGTATTGATGCAAGAAAAACAAGCCCTGGTTTATAGATCAAGGTAATTGAGACCACATGAGAAAGACTATCCAGTGTATGATCTAGAACTTGTAGATGTGATTTTTTCCTTGAAACCAAGAAGACATTACCTACTAGGCAATAAGTTCCAAATCAACAATGATGATAAAAGTCTCAAATACCACTTTACTCAAAAAGAGATGAATTTGAAATGGAGAAGATGGCTTGAATACCTTAAAGTTTTTATTGTAGCATTGAGTGGCTGATGCTTTAAGCAAAAAATACACAAGTATCTTAAAGCATGGAGAAGATGAATCAAATGAATTTAATAGCCTAACTTGTTTGGCTAACAAGTGGCTAGAGTGGGAGAAAGCCCAATTAAAAGTAGTAACTTTTTAGTCCAGTTAGAAAGGTGAAATACTGAAGGCACAGCAACAGGATGAAGACCTTACTAGAATGTTTGGGCAAAGACATGGAAAGTTATTCCAAGGGTTCTCTAATAGGCAAGGATTGCTTTGCTTCCGAGGCAAAATTTATGTACCCTAAGGGTATGAACTAAGGGAATAAATTCTAAAAGAAGCCCATTCTAGTAAGATGAACATACATCTTGGTACCATGAAAGTGTACCAAGATTTGAAAGAACACTTCTGGTGGCCAAATATGAAAAGAAAAATTCACACATTTGTGTCCAAATTTATGGTATGTCAACAAGTAAAAGTTGATTATCAGAAACCAGGTGGAAGTTGCAGAGTTTTCCTATACCTAAAAGAAGATGAGGATCCACATCTATGGAGTTCCTGGTAAGCATTCCTATGACAAAAGAAAGCAAGATACCATCTGGGTAATTGTGGATAAACTTGCAAAGTCAGCACACCTTTTGCCTATGATTCTTACAAATCTTCTGGATAGGCCGGCACAGCTATACATTAAAGAAATAGTGAGATTACATGGCATCCCAGATGATATTGTTTTAGATAGAAAGCCAACAGTTGTGTTTAGAATCTAGAAATTACTACATCAAGCACCAGGTATTGAATTGAAACTATGTTTAGCTTACCACTCGAGATTGATGGACAAACTGAAAGACTGATACAGATCCTGGAAAATGTTAAGGTGCTATGTGTTGGACATTAAAGGAGAATGGGATCAACTCCTACCCCTGATATAATTCTCCTACAACAACAGTTATCATTTAGTGATAAGAATGGCACCTTACAAAGCTCTGTATGCGAGAAGGTGTGTTACTCATCACTATTGGTAGGATCCTAAGGATGGAGTTGAAATAGGACCAGAACTGATCTAAGATACCACTAAAAAGATCAAAATAATCCAAGAAATGATCAAGGCTGCTAATGATGGAGTGCAAGCTAATGGCAATCAAAGAAGGAGAAGAGACTTAGAGTTCCAAGTGGGAGACTATGTGTGGATTAAAGTTTCTCTTATGAAAGGAGTTATTAGATTTTGGAAGAAAGGAAAGCTAGCCCCTAAATATATTGGACCCATATCCAACAATTGCTATAATTGGTAATGTGGCATATAAGCTAGAGTTACCTTTATAATTGAGCCATATACATGATACTTTTCTTGTCCATCTACTTAAGAAATACCTATTTGACCTACAACAAGCTATACCAGCTTCTGACATCTCAATAACTCCAATCCTCTCTTATGAGGAGGAACCTGTGTAGGTTCTGGCTAAGGATGTAAGAAAGTTTACGAGTAAGTGGATAAATATGGTGAAGGTCCAATGGTCCCACCATTCTAAACAACAAGCCACTTGGGAAACAGAGGCTGAAGTACTCAGAAGGTACCAAAGGCAATAAGCTCCAAATCTTCACTGTGTTGGGTTTTGGGAGCCAAACAGCGTAGCGAAGTTTAACTGAAACCTTCCATCATCCAAGTGAAATGAGGTAAACCGGATGTTCAAAAATTTTCATACCTAATTTTCGGTTGAGATCTCTCACTCAACTGTAGAGTCGAATCACAAACCTTGAACAGTTGACGTGTTCAAGCTCTCTATGGTATCCACATGAGCCTCTCAAGATCACCACGCTTCCACCATATCCTAGCAGATGCATTTCTCTTGCGCTCGCAGTGCTAGCCTGCGTCCTTTAAAGAATTGCAAGAGAAGGGTGTGGCTGTCCTTTTGGGAGGCCAGGGCAAGAAGCTATGAATTTCTCACTAAAAGTTGTATTTATAGTGGGACTCAACTTCTAGGCCTAATGGGTTTCAAAGCCCTAATCCAATTATGCTTTAATTTTGGGCTTAATAATGGCTCAACTCTTGGGCCCATTATTGATACGAAATTATTGTGAAACCATACCAAATAATTAGCCCATGCACTCTAATGATCCAAATAGCTCTATGTGTACGACCCAATAGGCTATTACCACGTTGGCAATGATCATAAATCACATTTATGATCATAAGCAATGAGCGGTGTCTAGCAACACATCATTGCTACCCAAGTGACAAGATTGTCGGTGATTCGACTAAACCTTTATGATCATCATCGATATATGCCATTGTCCCTTTGTCCAAGATATCAAGACTAAGCACGAGACATGGAATGTGTCACTCTCGTATAGCCCAATCTTTGGTTTCTTGATTACCGAGTAGACCAACTTAAACTGATGACATTGATATTGTATATCAACTCATCTGAGCATGGCCATGCATTTTTCTAAGTCTTACTCTATCAAGGGGCCCGAAGATATCACTCCCATTACATAGGAGGGACAAATCCCATCTTGATCATACAAATCCCTCCACATGATATTTGGCATGCCCAATGACCTCCTTCAAGTTCACTCAGTTATGAGCAACAAAGGAAAGTATCAAAGTATGTGACTCACATGTAGGGAACCTTGATGATCTTAGGTCGAAGGACTACATATACCATGATCATTATGAGAATCACTTATGACACTCATATAACGATCCATGTAGTGTTCTCACGGTGGGTTGGTCCAATACACAAGTTCTCCAACTTGTACCCATATGTAGACTACATATCTCATATTAGCTTCCACATATGCTAGTCGTTATGTACTATTGCAACCCGCTCCACAATAATACTTGACTAGGGACGTTTGAGAATTTCATTATTCTAGGGTTACAATTATGTTTATTACGTTATGCAGAAACAAAAAAACAAACATAATTGTTGGATTAATGCCTTAATAAAATATCATGACTCAATGTGCAAAAAATACAATCATCTCATGATTGGTTTTGGGCACAACACTAACACACTGATCATAAAAGTCTCAAATACCTTTTTACTCAAATAGAGATGAATTTGAGGCGGAGAAGATGGCTTGAATACCTCAAAGTTTTTTACTGTAACATTGAGTACTTTGAAGGCAAAGCCAACAAAGTGGCTAGTGCTTTAAGTAGAAAATACACAAGTATCTTAAAGCGTAGAGAAGAACATTCAAATGAATTTAATAGGCTAACATGTTTGGCTAACAAGTGGCTAGAGTGGGAGAAAGCCCAATTGAAAGTAGTAACTATTTAGCCAACTTGGAAAGATGAAATACTAAAGGCACAAAAACAAGATGAAGAACTTTCTAGAATGTCTGGGCAGAGACATGGAAAGCTATTCCAAGGGTTCTCTAAAAGGGAAGGATTGCTTTACTTCCAAGACAAAATTTATGTACCCTAGGGGTATGAACTAAGAGAATAAATTTTAAAAGAAGCCAATTCTAGTAAGATGAACATACATCTTGGTACCATGAAAGTGTACCAAGATCTAAATGAACACTTCTGGTAGCCAAATATGAAAAAAGAAATTCACACATTTGTGTCCAAATTTGTTGATGCCAACAAGTAAAAGTTGAGCATTAGAAACCAGGGTGCAAGTTGCAGAGTTTGCCTATACCAAAAAGAAGATGAGGATCCAAGCCTATGACAAAAAGAAAGCAAGATACTGTTTGGGTAATTGTGGAGAGACTTACAAAGTCAGCCACACTTTATGCCTGTTAATCTTATTGATGTTTTAGAAAGGCTAGCATAGCAGTACATTAAAGAAATAGTGAGATTACATGGCATCCCAGATGATATATTTTCAAATAGAGAGCCAAGATTTGTGTCTAAATGCTAGAAGTCACTACATCAGGGACTAGGTACTAAATTGAAACTGAGTTCAGCTTGCCACCCGAGATTGATGGAAAAACTGAAAGACTGGTACAGATCCTGGAAGATATGTTAAGGTGCTATGTGCTGGACTTTAAAGGAGAATGGGATGAACTCCTACCTCTGATAGAATTGTCCTACAACAACAGTTATCATTTGGTGATAAGAATGGCACCTTATGAAGCTCTATATGGGAGGAGGTGTGTTATTCCTTACTTTTGGCAGGATCTTAAGGATGGAGTTGAAATGGGACTAGAACTAATCCAACATACCACTAAAAAGATCAAAATAATCCAAGAAAGGATCAAGGTTGCTAATGATAGAGAGCAAGGAAATGGTAATCAAAGAAGGAGAACATACTTAGAGTTCCAAGCGGGATACTATGTGTAGATTAAAGTTTCACTTATGAAAGGAGTTACGATTTTTGGGAAGAAAGTAAAGCTAGCACCTAAATATATTAGATCATTTCTAATAGTGGCTAGAACTGGTAATGTGGCATATAACTGGAGTTACCTCTAAATTGAGCCATATACATGGTACTTTTCTGGTTAGTGTGCTAAGAAATACCTATATGACCTACGACAAACTATACCAGCTTCTGAGATCTTAGAAACTCCCAACCTCTTTTATGAGGAGGAACTTATGAAGGTTCTAGCTAAGGATGTGAGAAAGTTTTGGAGAAAGTGGATAAATATGGTGAAGGTCCAATGGTCCCACCATTCTGAACAACAAGCCACTTGGGAAATAGAGGCTGAAGTGCTCTGAAGGTACCAAAGGCAATAAGTTCCAAATCTTCACTGATCATAAAAGTCTCAAATACCTCTTTACTCAAAAAGAGATGAATTTGAGATGGAGAAGATGGTTTGAATACCTCAAAGTTTTTGACTGTAGGATTGAGTACACTAAAGGCAAAGCCAACAAATTGGCTGATGCTTTGAGTAGAAAATACACAGGTATCTTAAAGCATGGAGAAGAAGAATCAAATGAATTGAATAGCCTAACTTGTTTGTCTAACAAGTGGCTAGAATAGGAGAAAACCCAATTGAAAGTAGTAACCATTCAACCAACTTGGAAAGATGAAATATTGAAGGCACAACAACAGGATGAAGAACTTAATAGAATGTTTGGGCAAAGACATGGAAAGTTATTCCAAGGGTTCTCCAATAGGCAACGATTACTTTACTTCCAAGACAAAATTTATGTACCCTAAGGGTATCAACTAAGAGAATAAATTCTAAAAGAAACCCATTCTAGTAAGAATAACGTACATCTTGGTACCAAGAAACTGTAGCAAGATCTAAAAGAACACTTATGGTGGCCAAATATGAAAAGTGAAATCCACACATTTGTGTCCAAATTTGTCGATGGCAACAAGTAAAAGTTGAGCATTAGAAACCAGGGTGAAAGTTTCAGAGTTTTCCTATACCGAAAAGAATATGAGGATCCATATCTATGGGTTTCCTGGTAAGCAAACCTGTGTCAAAAAGAAAGCATGATACCATCTGGGTAATTTTGGATAGACTTACAGAGTCATGACACTTTTTGCCAATTAATCTTACAGATGTTCTGGATAGGCCGACATGGCAGTACATTAAAGAAATGGTGAGATTACATGGTTTCCCAGATGATATAGTTTCAAATAGAGAGCCAAGATTTGTGTCTAGAATCTAGAAATCATTACATCAGGCACTAGGTACTTAGTTGAAACTGAGTTCAACTTACAACCTAAGATTGATGGACAAATTGAAAGACTAATATAGATCCTGGAAGATATGTTAAGGTGCTATGTGTTGGACTTTAAAGGACAATAGGATCAACTCCTACCCTTGATAGAATTCTCCTACAACAACAGTTATCATTTGGTGATAAGAATGGCACCTTATGAAGCTTTGTATGGGAGGAGGTGTGCTACTCCTCACTATTGGCAGGATCCTAAGGATGGAGTTGAAAGAGGACCAGAACTGATCCAAGATACCACTAAAAAGGTGAAAATAATCCGAGAAAGGATCAAGGCTACTATTGAAAGAGAGCAAGCCAATGGCAATCAAAAAAAGAGAAGATACTTAGAGTTCCAAGTAGGAGACTATGTGTGGATTGAAGTTTCACCTATGAAAGGTGTTACCACCTCACAAAAAGGGGATAATTACAAGTGTGTCATAAAAGGCATGATCAACACCTCTTTAAAAATGTTCCAAGTTAGTAACTTGGCCCCCATGAAAAGCCTTAAGGATTGTTTGTTTGTCAAGCAATCTATGGACTTTTTTGTAAGGTTTTGGAAATTCAGGTACTCAATTGCAAAACATTCAAGAAAGAGACTTGGAGAGTTAGAGGAAGGACATGAATGTTATGAAAGTGCTATTGGAGAAATAAATTGTTCATGGAAGACAAGTTTGGACAAAGGAAACATTGAAGGCATTAAGGACCTAAATGTCTTAGTGTAAACCTTAAGGTGTTCAAGCTTTTGACTTAAGTCAAAGGTTGGAATGGTGGGGTTATCCCCCCATGGGGGAGGCAACAAAGACTTAATAAATAGTCAAAATGTTGGGCACATGTCTACCAATGAGTTTAAGACAAAGAAACCATAATTAGTGAGAAGGTAAATGACTTAAAGCAAGGTTAAGCTTGTTAAGTGTGTTTTCTGCACTTAAGCTCATTTAAGGCCATTTAAGTGGCCAAATCACTTATCCCTCTCTTATTTTCATCCTCCTCTAGCCCAAGAACACAGCCACCCTTCCTCCATAGCCACCACACCTCCAAACTTGCAATTGATTGAAATTGAAGGCAAAAGGAAGCAATTGGAAGCAAACTATAGCTATTGCTTGGATGCTTCAAGGATCAAGCTTGATTTTTGGCCTACCCACTTTGGTAAGGGTTCTCTTGCTCTCATGGGTTGTTTTCTATATTTTCAAGCAACCATGGAGCTAGGGCTAAGCTTGGAAGAGAGCCATGAGCTTGATGAACCAAGCTTAGTGAGGGGAGTGCACTTATTGAAGGTTTTGTGACCTAGTGTGAAGTGCACAAAGATGGCAGTGAAATGAGGGTTTCTAGAGCCCAAAGTTAGTACTAACTAGTGTTAAAATCCTTCTAAGACCAAGCATTAGCTTGAGGAGGGCTGCCATAGTGATTTATTTATGTTTATTATGTGTTTTATGGACTAACCTATGGTATATGTTGCTGCCACATTTCATGTGTTTGTTGGTTGTGAATGGCTGCTGCATTTGGTTGCTATATCTTGTATATATGCATTGTGGTTTTTGTGTTTTAGTGTCTTTGGATGCAGGTTTTAATGATGGTTACATTGTCTATTGAATCCAAGTGCTACCCTTACTAAGTTTCTCAATGAAACTTACTCCCCTCAATTCTGTCATTTCAGGTCCAGCAGAAAGATCACATTCAAACTGACATTTGTGGTTTGAGTTTTGATCTGAAATTTTAGGTACATGAACTTCCATATTTCTAGTTATGATCTGGAAATTTTGGTGATTTTAGGAGCACATTTGGTATTTTTAATGGTGGTACTTATTGTGTTGTGCAACAGCTGTCCAGCATCCTGTTCTGGAGTCCATTGTGTCTCAGGCACTCCTGTAACCTAGGGTGCGTATTTAGCTGAGTTAAGACCATTTTGTAGTGCATGTATGCATGTACATGTAGTGTATGTAAAATGAGACAAGTATGTGAACATTTGAGTAATGTTTCGGCTATGTAAGTGATGTGGTGCAAAGCTGCCTAAGTGTGAATGATGGGCTGCTTACTTGTAAATTCTGTTTTGGCCACATAAAGTTGTTAAATGCAAGGGAATGTAATTCCTATGTATAATGGACATATATGGGGTAGCCTTGGAGGGCTTTCCCCTTGTGAATGAAGTGTTTGCACACTTATGAAATTTTGTATGGGCAAAATGGTCATAAAGTGACCAGAATTTTGACTCTACACTTAAAGTTCTATATCTCCCTGTGTAGAAAGAATATTTGTATGAAAATTTTCCCAAACCTAGAGAACGTCTAGAGGTTGAACTGAGATTTGGAATTTCTGAATTTTGATCCCTATATCCAAAGATATGACGTTGGAAAATTGGCTAAGTTACTGTTCACTTGGTCAGAATTTTGTAACTAACTTAAAAAATCCATAACTTGGTCCATAGGTGGGCTATTGATGTAAAAGAAAATTCCTTGGTTTTCTATAAGTCTGTACTTGATAATGGAGTAAAGAGAATAGGGGGTACTTGGCTAGAATGATACATTTTATTAGTGGAAGTTACAGGTGTAGTGGCTAGTCACTAGAACTTAACAAAGATTGCCTAATGTGTGGTAGCCAAGATTAAGACTTGTGCTAGTGTTTTTTTTCATTTCTGCCATGGTGTGCATGAAATGTGAATATTTGTGTGATGGTTGGACTAATATGCATGCGTTTACATAGTGCCCAAGAGGGCCACTTGGGTATGCACACTAAGGGTAGTGTTCTGTTGGCCTACAAAACATTACCAATCCTAGGAGTCTAAATGCATAATTTTGGCACCATAATTGGAGTACCCCAGAGTGGGTAAAAAAAGGAGTTATGAGTTTTGGAATAAAAGGAAAGCTAGCCCCCAAATATATTGGACCAATTTCCAAAAGTGGCTAGAATTGGCAATATGGCAGATAAGCTAGAGTTACCATTATAATTGAGCCATATACATGATAATTTTCTTGTTAGTATGCTTAAGAAGTACCTATCTGGCCTACTACAAGCTATACTAGCTTCTGACATCTTAGTAACTCATAACCTTTCTTATTACGAGGAACTTGTGAAGTTCTAGCTAAGGATGTGAGAAAGTTTAGGAGTAAGTGGATAAATATGGTGAAGGTCCAACAGTCCCACCATTCTGAACAACAAGCCACTTGGGAATAGAGGCTGAAGTGCTCTGAAGGTGCCAAAGGCAATAAGTTCCAAATCTTCACTGATCATAAAAGTCTCAAATACCTCTTTACTCAAAAAGAGATGAATCTGAGACGAAGAAGATGGCTTGAATATCTCAAAATTTTTGACTGTAGAATTGAGTACACTGAAGGCAAAGCCAACAAAGTGGCTAATGCTTTAAGCAGAAAATACACAGGTATCTTAAAGCGTGGAGAAGATGAATCAAATGAATTGAATAGCCTAACTTGTTTGGCTAATAAGAGCTAGAGTAGGAGAAAGCCCAATTGAAAGTCGTAATTATTTAGCCAACTTGGAAAGATGAAACATTGAACGCATAACAATAGGATGAAGAACTTACTAGAATGCTTGGGCAAAGACATGGAAAGTTATTCCAAGGGTTCTCTAATAGCCAAGGATTGCTTTACTTCTAAGACAAAATTTATGTACCCTAAGGGTATGAACTAAGAGAATAAATTCTAAAAGAAGCCCATTCTAGTAAGATGAACATACATCTTGGTACCATGAAAATGTACCAAGATCCAAAAGAACACATCTGGTGGCCAAATATGAAAAGATAAATCTACACATTTGTGTCCAAATTTGTTGATGCCAACAAAAGGTTGAGCATCAGAAACTAGGGTGCAAGTTGCAAAGTTTGCCTATACCAAAAAGAAGATGCGGATCCATATCTATGGAGTTCCTTGTAGGCATGTTTATGACAAAAAGACAGCAAGATACCATCTGGGTAATTGTGGATAGACTTAAAAAGTCAGCACACTTTTTGCCTATTACCCTTACAGATATTCTGTGTGGGCCGGGACAGTAGTACATTAAAAAAATAGTGAGATTACATCTCATACCAGATGGTGTAGTTTTAGATAGAGAGCCAAGATTTGTGTCTAGATTTTGGAAATCACTACATTAGGCACTGGGTTCTCAACTAAAACTGAGTTCAACTTACCACCTGAGACTGATGGGCAAACTGAAAGACTGATACACATCCTGGAAGATATGTTAAGGTGCTTTGTGTTAGACTTTAAAGGAGAATGGGATCAACTCCTACCCCTTATAGAATTATCCTACAATAATATTTATCATTTAGTGATAGGAATGGCACTTTATGAAGCTCTATATGGGAGGAGGTGTGTTACTCCTCACTGTTGACAGGATCCTAAGCATGGAGTTGAAATAGGATAAGAACTGATCCAAGATACCACTAAAAAGATCAAAATAATCCAAGAAAGGATCAAGGCTGCTAATGATAGAGAGCAAGCCAATGGAAATCGAAGAAGGAGAAGATACATAAAGTTCCAAGTGGGAGACTATGTGTAGATTAAAGTTTCACCTATGAAAGGAGTTATGAGTTTTGGGAAGAAAGGAAAGCTAGCCCCTAAATATATTTGACCAATTTCCAATAGTGGCTAGAATTGGCGATGTGGCATATAAGTTCCAGTTCCTCTATAATTGAGCCATATACATGATACTTTTCTTGTCAGTATGCTTAAGAAATACCTATCTCACTTACGACAAGCTATACCATCTTCTGATATCTTAGTAACTCCCAACATCTCTTATGAGGAGGAACTTGTGAAGGTTCTAGCTAAGGATGTGAGAAAGTTTAGGAGTAAGTGGATAAATATGGTGATGGTCCAATGGTCCCACCATTCTGAACAACAAGCCATGTAGGAAATGGCGGCTGAAGTACTCTAAAGGTACCAAAGGCAATAAGTTCCAAATTTTCACTGATCATAAAAGTCTCAAATACCTTTTTACTCAAAAAGAGATGAATCAGAGATGGAGATGATGGTTTGAACACTTTAGAGTTTTTGACTGTAGAATTGAGTACAATGAAGGCAAACCCAACAAAGTGGCTGATGCATTAAGCAGAAAATGCACAGGTTTCTTAAAGCATGGAGAAGAAGAATCAAATGAATTGAAGAAATAGTCAGCACACTTTTTGCCAATTAGTCTTACAAATTTTCTGTGTACGCCGGCACAGTAATACATTAAAGAAATAGTGAGATTACATGGCATCCCAGATGGTATAGTTTTAGATAGAGAGCCAAGATTTGTGTCTAGATTCTGGAAATCACTACATCAGGCACTAGGTTCTTAACTAAAACTGAGTTCAACTTACCACCTGAGACTGATGGGCAAACTGAAAGATTGATACACATCCTGGAAGATATGTTAAGGTGCTTTGTGTTAGACTTTAAAGGAGAATGGGATCAACTCCTACCCTGTATAGAATTATCCTGCAATAATATTTATCATTTAGTGATAGGAATGGCACTTTATGAAGCTCTATATGGGAAGAGGTATGTTACTCCTCACTGTTGGCAGGATCCTAAGCGTGGAGTTGAAATAGGATAAGAACTGATCCAAGATACCACTAAAAAAATAAAAATAATCCAAGAAAGGATCAAGGTTGCTAATGATAGAGAGTAAGCCACTGGAAATCAAAGAAGGAGAAGATACATAAAGTTCCAAGTGGGAGACTATGTGTGGATTAAAGTTTCACCTATGAAAGGAGTTATTAGTTTTGGGAAGAAAGGAAAGCTAGCCCCTAAATATATTTGACCAATTTCCAATAGTGGCTAGAATTGGCGATGTGGCATATAAGTTGGAGTTACCTCTATAGTTGAGCCATATACATGATACTTTTCTTGTCAGTATGCTTAAGAAATACCTATCTTACTTACTAGAAGCTATACCATCTTCTGATATCTTAGTAACTCCCAACCTCTCTTATGAGGAAGAACTTGTGAAGGTTCTAGCTAAGGATGTGAGAAAGTTTAGGAGTAAGTGTATAAATATGGTGATGGTCCAATGGTCCCACCATTCTGAACAACAAGCCATTTGGGAAATAGAGGCTGAAGTGCTCTGACGGTACTAAAGGCAATATGTTCCAAACCTTCATTGATCATAAAAGTCTCAAATACCTTTTTACTCAAAAAGAGATGAATCTGAGACGGAGAAGATGGTTTGAATACCTCAAAGTTTTTGACTGTAGAATTGAGTACACTGAAGGTAAACCCAACAAAGTGGTTGATGCTTTAAGCAGAAAATGCACAAGTTTCTTAAAGTATGGAGAAGAAGAATCAAATGAATTGAATAGCCTGACTTGTTTGGCTAACAAGTGTCTAGAGTGGGAGAAAGCCTAATTGAAAGTAATAACTATTTAGCCAACTTGGAAAGATGAAATATTGAAGGCACAACAATAGGATGAAGAACTTACTAGAATGTTTGGGCAAAGGTATGGAAAGTTATTCCAAAGGTTCTCTAATAGACAAGGATTGCTTTATTTCCGAGATAAAATTTATGTACCCTAAGGGTATGAATGAAGAGAATAAATTCTAAAAGAAGCCCATTCTAGTAAGATGAACATACATCTTGGTGCATGAACGTGTACCAAAATCTGAAAGAACACTTTTGGTGGCCAAATATGAAAAGAGAAATCCACACATTTGTGTCCAAATTTGTTAATGCCAACAAGTAAAGGTTAAGCATCAGAAACCAGGTTGCAAGTTGCAGAGTTTGCGTATACCTAAAAGAATATGGGGATCCATATCTATAGAGTTCTTGGTAAGCTTGCCCATGAAAAAAAGAAAGCAAGATATCATTTGGGTAATTGTGGATAAATTTACAAAGTCAGCACACTTTTTGCCTATTAATCTTATAGATGTTCTATGTAGGCCGGCACAGCAGTACGTTAAAGAAATAGTGAGATTATATGGCATCCCAGATGGTATAGTTTCAGATAGAGAGCTAAGATTTGTATCTGGATTATATAAATCACTGCGTCAGGCACTGGGTACTCAACTAAAACTAAGTTCAACTTGCCACCTGAGACAGATAGACAAAATGAAATACTAATACAAATCCAGGAAGAAATGTTAAGGTGCTACATGTTGGACTTTAATGGAGAATGGGATAAACTCCTACCCCTGATAGAATTCTCCTACAACAATAATTATCATTTATGGATAGGATGGCACTTTATGACGCTCTATATGGGAGGAGGTGTGTTACTCCTCACTGTTGGTAGGATCCTAAGGATGCAGCTGAAATAGGACCAAAACTGGTCCAAGATACTGCTAAAAAGATCAAAATAATGCAAGAAAGGATCAAGGTTGCTAATGATAGCAAGCAAGCCAATGGCAATCAAAGAAGGAGAAGAGACTTAGAGTTCCAACTAGGAAACTATGTGTTGATTAAAGTTTCACCTATGAAAGGAGTTATAAGAGTTGGGAAGAAAGGAAAGCGACCCCCTAAATATATTGGACCCATTTCCAATGGTGGCTAGAATTAGTAATGTGGTGTATAAGCTGGAGTTACCTCTATAATTAAGCAATATACATGATACTTTTCTTGTCAGTATGCTTAAAAAATACCTATCTGACCTACAAAAAGCTATACCAGCTTTTGGCATCTCTGTAACTCTGGCCTCTTTTATGAGGAAGAACCTGTGAAGATTCTGGCTAAGGATGTGAGATAGTTTAGGAGTAAGTGGATAAACATGATGAAGTTCCAAAGGTCCGACCATTCTGAACAAGAATCCACTTGGGGAGTAAAGGCTGATGTGCTCAAAGGGTACAAAAGGCAATTCCCTACATTGCTTTAGAATTTGGAGGAGGAAATTCTTTAAGAGGGAAAAAATGTCATGTTTGTGACTTGTATATGCCATGGGCTATAATGAAATGTACACATAAAGTACATTCTATGAATATATGATTAATTCAAGTCACAAGCATGGGAATAAGGGCTACACAGTGTAAGTGCTCCATAAGAGTGTCCAAGAGACACTCTGTTTGAACTTTAGGTGGAATTTGAGGGAAGATGGCATAATGGTGAGCAAAAGAAGCCTGTGTTGAATTCTAAGTGCATTGTGAGGATGAGACTAAATATGGAGGGAAAACTTGGCTAAGAATTGAATAAGCAAAGTGCTTTAAGCTAAGGCTAGAAAAGGAAGGCTTTTAAGCACACCCTAGTGTGCCCTTATATGAACTCAAGGGCTCTAATGCCAAAAACACTAAGGGACATTGCATAAGTATAAGGAATAATTTGGTGATGTCAATGAAGGAAGCCATCCAAGCTGAAAAATGTGGTGAACTTATGGAAAGCTACCAAGACACACTAGAGTGCACTAGAACACTTTTAAGTGCAGCTTTATGACTGACTGTGTGCTTATGAAGACTCTAAAATATACTTCCTTGAAATGCATTGTATGAGAATGATACCTATCATTTGAATGAAAATGGGAGCTATAGTATGGGGCACTAAAAGGTGAAAAACACCAAGGAACCATGGAGGCACCTCAAGAGAGACTAAAGTGCTCTTAGATGCACTCTTAAGTGCTATTAGGTTCAATGCAAAGTTTGAGGGATTAATTAGCCAATTAAATTGAAAAGTGGCTTCTTAAAATGTACTCCTTGAGAATCTAAGTAGGACAAAATAAAGTTGAAAAATACTTGAGGTACTTGGAAGAAGGTTTGACCAAGAAACAATTAAAAATCCATGGTGGGTTGGACAAATTTGGCCATTGTTTGAATTAAGTTTTGTATCACTACTTCAATGCCATTTCCATGCCATTTCTTGGTAGTTTTATGGGGTCCTTAAGTGAAGCTAAGAGCCTAGAAAAGATTGAGAAAAAAGGAGAACAAATCAAAGGCTAACCCAAATAATGACTTGTAAACTAAGTCATTTGGCCATTCTTGTTACCTAGTCATTAAAGGCAATTTCCTAGCAAATGTTGAGTAGGTTTCTAACCCTATTTACTATATAAGACCATGTACGAAGCCTACCAATGACCACCAAAAAGAAGAGAAGGAAAGAAGAGCAAAAAGAAGACTAAACTAATTCAAGAAAATCTTGGTAGCCTAACTTTGGCCATTTGGCCACCGCCTACTTCTAAGCCTTCTAAAGGTAGCTTCCTTGTAGCTACTTAGCTATTTCTTGGCTATTTCCTACTCATTTACACCTTACAAATATAGTAAATGCAAGCCAAAAATAGTTGGATATCGAAACATAAGCAAGAAACCAAAGACAACACAAGTTAGCCAAAATCAAAGCTAAACTAGCACACCATATTTAGTACCCTTCATGAGCTACTTTCTTCTTGATTTCTCACCATCATCTACTTGGCCATACCTCTACCTAAGTATGGCTAATTTTCTTAAAAAAAAAAAAAGAAGAGGAAAAGGATGGAAACAAGGTGAATTCGAGACAAGGTGAAGCAAGACTAGCACTTGGTGTCACCTATGTTGGTGCTTATGATTATGAAAGTGTAATCAAGATTCCTTGCTGCCTCTTTGATCATAGGTGAGGACCTAATATGAGACTTCTTCTCCTATATTTTTAAGGGGAAAAGCTACCCTAAGTGATGGCTTAATCCAAAGGAACGTAGAGGCTATGTTAATGGGCTATGTGTGCATAAAGCACTTCGGTAAGCTAGCCAGTTTGCTTTCAGCAAACATAGGGTTTTTGTTTGAGTTGGGCCAAGCTTGATCAAGCACCTAGAGCTCTATGATAAATGAACTTAATTAAAGTGATCACATGAAGAATCTACCAAGAAATCATGCTTGCTATGTTAAGGAAACCCTTTGTATGTGGTGTGTGTGTTTGTGTGCTTTTTTGTTTCCATGTGTCTGCTGACCCCTTTAGTACTTGTATATGTATTGTATATTATGTTGTGCTTGTTGTTTTTGGTTTCTTTTATGTCTTTGGATGTAGGTTATTAAAGAAGCTTGGAGGTTTTAAGTATATCAATGTTTTCAACATTGAATAAGGCACTAGGCGCTGTTTGTGTTCTTCACTGAGTACCTATGTACTCATGCACTCTTTTGTCCATTTAAGGTAAAGAAGTGAAAGACTAAATGGATTAAAAACTTCTAGAGGAGGTCTATGTATAGAGAGGTATACTCTATGAATTATGGCTTATGAAAAGGAAGAATGAAAAGTTCATCAATTTGAATTGATGATTATGTTTCTGTTCTTGTGATTATAGGCCCTGATGGCTGCCATCGGAGTTGCTATTTTTGGCTCAATCCTGGTATAGGCTAGGACCAGGAGGGTTGTGAGAAATCTATGGCCCAAGTGCCAACTTAAAGTAAAAGTTAAAGTCTCAGTGGGCTTGGAGATTGTTTAAAAAAAAAGTGTACCATACATGAGAACACTTTGCACATCAAACTTTTGACGTATATGTTTTTGGCCATGTTTTCCTAACTTGCCAATTTTGGCATGTACATATTTGTATATATTGAGGGCTAGGGGGACTAGACTTAGAATAAAAACTAACTTATGCCTGTATATATTTTTGAGCCCAGGTAGGGCACAAGGCACTAAGTAAAAGATTCATGCATGGTTTGTATTTTATGTTGTATGCATTGTATGTATGAGTATGTTAGCTTTAGATAGACTTTAATGAACCCCTAAATACACTAAGACACACTTTCTCATGGATGCTTAAACCCTTAAGTAAACTTAACTGATTAAACTCCCAACAATTGGATAAAAGCAAGTAAAAGCCATTAAAGCTTCAAAAGCATGAGATTCGTACGTAGATAAATAAAAAACTAGGGTTAAGAATTATGGGAGTCAGAGTCCAATTCACCATATGAAATCAAATAAGTAACTAAAAACAATAAGTTGGCATGAACCTCTTAAAAATGTTTAGGGTAGGGGTGAGTTAGGCCCTAATAGAGTTTGTATTAGAGGTGTAGGTTATGCAGAGGTCTTGGTTATATAGGATCTTTATGGTCTGATAATGGATGTGTAAGACCTTATGGTATGATGGGCAAATTCCCACTATTATACACAATCATTTTTTGATTGTAGGAGTAAATGGCAAGAGGTGGAAATAGAAGAATGAGAAACCAAATTAATATTGCGGCTGATCAGTTAATTGATCAATAGCTTGAGATTAAAGAAGTAGCTGAAAGTAGCATAGGACTTCCTAATGGGGCCATAAAGGTTGAACCTAGTGTGCAGGGTCAACAAAGGATGGAACACCTGATAGATGTGATGAAAGCTATTATTTCTCAGCTTGTGGTAGGCATGCAAGCTATTGCGAAGGGCCAGGGCCAGCACCTAAAGGCACTACTGCTGATGAAGGGTGGCAAACTAGAGAAAGAACAGGCATAAGGCTAGGTAAAGAACAAACAATAGAAAAGCAAGCAAGTAGGTTTGTAGATGAAGAACAGGAATATGATAAGGAAAGGAGACACCCAAGAAATTAAAGACTGAGGTCAGAAGTTAGGAGAGCCACTGATAATAGAGAAGGACAGGAATTAGGCACTAATGCTGGAAGAATGGAGCCAGTCTTCAAAAGCTTAAAGGATATGGCTTCTTAGAGAATGATAAGGACCATTGGTAGAAGAAGAAAACAATCAATAGAGGAGGGCTTGAGGGTAGGCCAATTAGTGTTAGTGTTGTGCTCAAAAGCCAATCATGAGATGATTGTATTTTTGCACATTGAGTCATGATATTTTATTAAGGCATTAATCCATCAATTATGTTGGTTGTTTTGTTTCTGCGTAACTTAACAAACATAATCGTAACCCTAGAATAATGATATTCTTAAACGTCCCTGATCTAGTATTATTGTGGAGCGGGTTGCAATAATACATAACGACTAGCATATGTGGGGACTAATATGAGATATGTAGTCTACATATGGGTACAAGTTGGAGAACTTGTGTACTGGACCGACCCACCATGAGAACACTACATGGATCGTTATATTAGTGTCATAAGTGATTCTCATAGTGATCATGGTATATGTAGTCCTTCGACCTAAGATCATCAAGGTTCCCTCCATGTGAGTCACATACTTTGATATTTTCCTTTGTTGCTCGTAACTGAGTGAACTTGAAGGAGGTCATTAGGTATGTCACATATCATGCGGAGGGATTTATATGATCAAGATGGGATTTGTCCCTCCTATGTAACGGGAGTGATATCTTCGGGCCCCTTGATAGAGTGAGACTTAGAAAATGCATGGCCATGCTCGGATGAGTTTATATATGATATCAATGTCATCAGTTTAAGTTGGTCTACTCGGTAATCAAGAAACCAAAGATTGGGCTATACGAGAGTGACAGATTATATATCGGTGATGATCATAAAGGTTTAGTTGAATCATCAACAATCTTGTCACTTGGGTAGCAATGATGTGTTGCTAGACACCGCTCATTGCTTATGATCATAAATGTGATTTATGATCATTGCCAACATGGCAAGAGCCTATTGGGTTGCACACATAGAGCTATTTGGATCATTCGAGTGCATGGGACAATTATTTGCATTATGGTTTCACTTTAATTTCATATTAATAATGGGCCAAAGAGTTGACCCATTATTAAGCCCGAAATTAAATCCTAATTGGATTAGGGCTTTGAAACCCAATAGGCCTGGAAGTTGAGTCTCACTATAAATACAACTTTTAAGTGAGAAATTCGCAGGTCTCCTTGCCCTAGCCTCCATAAGGACAGCCACACTCTTCTCTTGCAATTCCTTGGAGGACGCAAGCTAGCACTGCGAGCGCAAGAGAAACGCATCTGCTGGGACGTGGTGGAATCGTGGTGATCCCGAGAGGCTTGTGTGGATACCATAGAGAGCCTGAACACGTCAACTGTTTAGGTTTTGTGATTTGACTCTACAGTTGAGTGAGATATCTCAACCGAAAATTAGGTATGAAAATTTTTGAACACCTGATTTACCCCGTTTCACTTGGATCCTGGAGGGTTTCGGTTAAATTTCGCTGCGCTGTTTGGCTCCCGAAACCCATCACTTGAGCACTATGAAAATACATGCATATTGGTTTAACCATAGCACAGATATTTACATTTATGCACACTATGGCAGCTAAGAAGAAAAACACTAGCACAAGTCATAGTTTTCGCTTCCACACGTTAGGCAATCTCATTAAGTTCTAGTGACCAGCCACTGCACCTGTAACTTCCACTAATAAAATGTATCATTCAAGCCACATACCCCCCTATTTTATTTACTCCATTACCAAGTAGAGACATAGATCAAACCAATGAATTTTTTTTTAGATCAATAGCCCACCTATGGACCAAGTTATGGATTTTTGAAGTTGGTTACAAAATTCTGACCAAATGAACAGTAACTCATCCAACTTTGCAATGTCATATCTTTCGCCAAAGGGCTCTAAATCAAGAAATTCCAAATTCCAGTTAACTATATAGATGTGTTATAGGTGTGGTCAAAATTTCATACCAAGATTCATTCTACACTGGGAGATATTAAACTTTAGGTCTAGAGTCAAAATTCTGGCAACTTTTGGACCATTTTGCCCATACAATTTTTCCAAGCCATTCAAACACTTCATTCACAAGGGGAAAGCCCTCCAAGGCTATCCAATATATGTAAATTACACATATCAACTACATTCCCTTTATTTTAACAACTTTATGTGGCCAAAACAGAATTTACAAGTAAGCAGCCTATCAACCACATCACATACATAGCCAAAACATTACTCAAATGTTCACATACTTGTCTCATTTTAAATGCACTACATGTACATGCATACATGAACTAAATAATGTTCTTAACTTAGCTAAACACGCCCCCTAAGTTACAAGAGTTCCTGAGACACAATGGACTCCAGAACAGGATGTTGGACGGCTGCTGCACAACACAATAAGTACCATCATTAAAAATACTAAATGTGCTCCTAAAATCACCAAAATTTCCAGATCATAACTAGACATATGGAAATTCATGTACCTGAAATTTCAGATTAAAACTAAAGCTAAAAAGGTTAGTTGAAGGTGATCTTTCAGCTGGACCTGAAATGACAGAATTGAGGGGAGTAAGTTTCATTGAGAAACTTAGTAAGGATAGCACTTGGATTCAATAGGCATTGTAACCATCATTAAAACCTGCATCCAAAGACAATAAAACACAAAAACCACAATGCATATATACAAGATATAGCAACCAAATGCAGCAGCCAAACACAAACAACAAACACATGAAATGTGGCAGCAGCATATACCATAGGTTAGTCCATAAAACACATAATAAACATAACCAAAGCACTATGGCAGCCCTCCTCAAGCTAATGATTGGTCTTAGGAGGATTTTAACACTACTTAGTACTAACTTTGGGCTCTAGAAACCCTCATTTTACTTCCATCTTTGTGCACTTCACGCTAGGTCACAAAACTTTCAATAAGTGCACTCCCCTCACTAAGCTTGGTTCATCAAGCTCATGGGTCTCTTCCAAGCTTAGCCCTAGCTCCATGGTTGCTCGAAAATACAGAAAACAACCCATGAGAGCAAGAGAACCCTTACCAAAGTGGGTAGGCCAAAAATCAAGCTTGATCCTTGAAGTATGCAAGAAATAGCTCTAGTTTGCTTCCAATTGCTTCCGTTTGCCTTCAGTTTCAATCAATTGCAAGTTTGAAGGTGTGGTGGCTATGGAGGAAGTATGGATGTGTGGGGGAGGACGAAAATGAGAGATGGATAAGTGATTTGGCCACTTAAATGGCCTTAAATGAGCTTAAGGGCACAAAACACACTTAACAAGCTTAACCTTGGTTTATGTCATTTTCTTTCTCACTAATTATGGTTTCTTTGTCTTAAACTATTGGTACACATATGCCCAACATTTTTTACTAATTATAAATTCTTGGCTGCCTCCCCTATGGTGAGATAATTCCACAATTCCACCCTTACACTTAAGTCAAAAGCTTGAACACCTTAAGGTTTACACTAACACATTTAGGTCCTTAATGCCTTTAGTGTTTCCTTTGCCCAAACTTGTCTTCTGTGAGCAATTTGGTCCTTCAATAGCACTTTCATACCATTTATATCCTTCCCATAACTCTCCAAGTCTCTTTCTTGAGAGTTTTGCAATTGAGTACCCGAATTTCCAAAACCTTACAAAAACGTCCATAGGTTGCTTGACAAACAAGCAATCCTCAAGGCTTTTCTTGGGGGCCAAGTTACCAACTTGGAACACTTTTAAGGAGGTGTTGATCATGACTTTTACCCTCCACACTTCAATCACTATGGTGAGAATTACACAATATAATGATTTTTAGCCATTATGACACACTTGTAATTTTCCCATTTTTTAAGGTGGTAACAAGGAAGGGGGAAAGGAAAATATTGGGTAAATTTGGGGCTCATTGGCCAAGAAACCAACAAGACAAGGGAAAAAGGATGGCCACACTTTAGCTTGCAGATAGATGCAAAAAGGGCCAGGTCAGCCTGTGCCAACCAGAGTCCAGCGCACAGCCGGAAAAGTACATCAAATTGAGGGCTCAAGGAGAAAAGAGGAAACAAGCCTTGGAGAAGAGGCTATAAGCCACAACAAGTTGAGGAAGGAAGTGCTAAATGGTAACATTTACCTTGTGATAAGCTTATTTTAATTCTTTATGATACTGGTGCTTCCATATCCATGATTTTAGCTAACTTAGTAAGGTAATTGAACTTAGAGGTTACATCATTACCTTAACTGTATATGATCAAAACAGCTGGAAATGAATTGATGTTTTCACATCACATAGTCAAAGACTTGATTAGGCTAAATGAGCTGGGATTTAAGGCTAATATGATCATTCTAGAAACCACTAGTTATGATATGGTATTGGGCATGAATTGGTTAGCTAAAAATATTGTTATAATAAATTGCGAAGATAGGAAGCTAATACTGCCAGCACAAGTAGAACACTCCTTATGAGACTCAATGAAATATGATGTTGGGTAAGTAAAGGTAATGGATTGCATACCTATACTTTCTAGAAAAGAATACATGGTCTTGAATGAAAAAAAGTCCAAGACTGAAATGAATAGAATTCTTATTGTTAAAAAATATCTATAAGTATTCCCTTATGAGTTTCTAGGTCTACCCCCTTTGAGGGAGATAGAGTTTGAGATCAAATTGACACTAGGAGCAATTCCTATATCCACTACACCTTATAGGAGGGCAATCCCTGAAATGAATGAACTGAAAAAGAAATTGGATGAACTCATTGAAAATGGGTTCATTAGGCCAAGTGTGTCCCCTTGGGGTGCACTTGTGCTGTTTATGGAAATGAAAGATGGGACTATTAGGTTGTGCATCAACTACAAAATGCTCAATGCTTTGACTATGAAGAATAAGTATCCTCTACCCAGGATTGAGGACTTATTTGATCAACTTAAGGGAGCCACAGTGTTCTGAAAGATTGATCTCAAATCGGGGTACTTTCAATTAAGAGTCAAAGAAGCAAACATTCCTAAGATTGTTTTCAGAGCTAGATATGGGCATTTTGAGTGTAATATAATGCCATTTGGGCATACTAATGCCCCAGCCTTCTTAATGGATTTGATGCAAAGGATATTCAGACCTTGTCTAGACTACTTTGTGGTGATCTTTATAGATGACATCCTGGTATATTCCAAGGATAAGGAGGATCATGAAGAGCACTTGAGAACAGTTTTGGATGTGTTAAAGGCACATCAATTATATGTCAAGCTAAATAAATGCCATTTTTGGACCAATCAAATTGAATTCTTAGGCCATGTAATCAATGGGCAAGGAAAGGCTGTAGACCCAGCAAAAATTAAAAGTATCTTATAGTGTAAGCTGTTAGTGTTGTGCCCGAAAGCCAATCATAAGATGATTGTATTTTTGTACAATGAGTCATGAAATTTTATTAAGGCATTAATCCAGTAATTATGTTTATTGTTTTGTTTTTGCATAATGTAATAAACATAATTATAACCTTAGAATAATGATATTCTTAAATATCTTTGGTGTAGTATTATCGTGGAAAGGGTTACAATAATACATAACGACTAGCATATGTGGAGACTAATATGAGATATGTAGTCTACATATGGGCACAAGTTGGAGAACTTTTGTACTGGACCGACCCACCATGAGAATGCTACATGGATTGTTATATGAGTGTCATAAGTGATTCTCATAGTGATCATGGTATATGCAGTTCTTTGACCTAAGGTCATCAAGGTTCCCTACATGTGAGTCACATACTTTGATACTTCCCTTTACATGTGAGTCACATATTTTGATACTTCCCTTTGTTGCTCATAACTGAGTGAACATGAAGGAGGTCATTGGGTATGTCACATATCATGGGGAGGGTTTTGGATGATTAAGATAGGATTTGTCTCTCCTATGTAATGGGAGTGATATCTTTGGACCCTTTGATAGATTGAGACTTAGAAAATACATGGCCATTCTCAAATGAGTTGATATACGATATTAATGTCATTAGTTTAAGTTAGTCTACTCAGTAATCAAGAAACCAAAGATTGGGCAATACAAGAGTGACACATTCCATGTCTTGTGCTTAGTCCTAATATCTTGGACAAACGGACAATGGCATATATAGATAATGATAAAAAAGGTTTACTCTAATCACCAACAATCTTTTCACTTGGGTAGGAATGATGTGCTACTAGATACCGTTCATTGCTTATGATCATAAATGTGACTTATGATCATTGCCAATGTGGTAAGAGCCTATTGGGTCACACACATAAAGCCTATTTGGATTATTTGAGTGCGTGAGCTAATTTATTTGAGTTATGGTTTCATGATAATTTCATATTAATAATTGGCACAAAATTTGAGCCATTGTTAAGCCTCAAAATAAAACCTAATTCGAATAGGGCTTTGAAACCCCCTAGGCTTGGAAGTTGAGTCTCACTATAAATACATCATATAGTGAAAAATTCACAACTTTTGCCCTAGCCTTCCAAAGAGTTCCAGCCAAACTTTTCTCTTGTCATTCCTTAGAGCACGCAAGCTAGCACTGTGGGCGCAAGAGAAACGCATCTATCGGGACGTGGTGGAGGCATGGTGATCCCGAGAGGCTTTCGTGGATACCATAGAGAGCTTGAACATGTCAACTGTTTAGGTTTTGTGATTCGACTCAACAATTGGGTGAAAGTTCTCAATCGAATTAGGCATGAAAATTTTTTGAACACTCATTTACCTCATTTCACTTGGATCCTGAAGGTTTCAATTATATTTTGATATGCTTGTTTGGCTCTTCAAACGTTATAGGGGTATTAGAGCTATTGGTGAAAACCTAAATCGGGATTCATTGTCAAATGCATGACATCGTGTGTTTGGTTGCTTTCAATCATGATTAATTAGTTTAATTCATGATGTATTAAACTAGAACTTGTAATAAGTATATGAGATACATGAAGAAATGACACAAATTGGTTAATAAGATTAACCTTAGATTGATTGGTATGGGATACCTATAGGGATTAGGATTCTTGCAATAGTTGCAAAACCCTAGCTTGGATCGAATTAGGGCAGTTTGGGCATCGAGAGTAGAGTACTTTTGGTGCCTCTAATGGAGGTGGTCTCGGGTGCCTAGTTGCTTAAAATAGAAGACTCGAGCAACAAAATTGTAAGACAATTTTTTGTACCGGGGGGTGCTGCTCGCTGACCAGCCAGCGGGACCATCGTATGTGAACCGACACGTTAGTAAAAATTGGTTAATCAACACACATTAATTGGCATGCATTTTTGTTGAATGAGATTTGACAAGTTATGCTGATTGGTGGTTGTGGCATGGTGCAGGTTATAGCCCTTGTTGGTTGTACTTGTAAATACGGCCTGTGAATTGTGCCTTATTCTTGCTATTCTCATTGTACATTATCTTCTCACCTTACTCCCCTTGAATGTAACTCAAGGTTGCATTATTGATGTAATGGTACATTATGGGATCATCCAAGGTGGCGTGTCCAAGGAGGTGACAACAAAAGGGCAACCAAGCGAAAAGGAGAAGGAGTTTATGAAGACCCTTTTCTTTTCTTTTATGATATTCTCATTGGCTTGAGAATATTGCATAGTTTGGGCTATAACCATGTCACGTTTACTTTGTTATTAGCATTAGATGCATGTTTTATATTTGTATGTGATGCATGTATAAGGCAACCGGAGATAATAATTGCTGAGATCAAAAGGAAAAATCCCTCAAACCAAATATTAAGTCATCAATTGTGATGCCTTCCAAATGTTGGCACTCATCAAGACTTTGATCAACATTGGGTGGGTTTGCCAAAGCAAAGCATCTATGTTCATCTTGGTTAGGCGCGATGGGATAATAGTGATATCTAAATTGCTAACTTTGGGTCTGACTTAATTAAGTTGTCCCAATAGGATTGGGGACTTAAAGGCATAGGATTAGGCTTAAGTTCATGAGATGAGCTTGGACAAGTGTTGTTCACCCAACTATCCAAGATTTGCATGATAAGCAATTGGCAAGAAGTTACCTACCTAATAACTATAACTTGAGAGAAACGCCAAAGCTGACTCAGGTTGTGGTGAATATATGGATCTTGGCACACTAGAATACCTTATGCCGGGTGTCCTGAAATAATATCGAGGGTTATTATTTTGAGTAGAATAGTGGGAGTACCATTTAATAAAACTCCTTAATAAATGAATTAAAATGCATGAATCTTATACTGCATATTTACTGTTGTAGATAACCATGGCACAAAACAAATCAACATTTTTGTTGCGATTGATCCTTGAGAAGGAAAAACTAAATGGGACCAACTTTCTCAAATGGTTCTGAAATTTGAGGATAGTCCTCAAGCAAGAGAGAAAGGCTTATGTCCTAGAGCAGCCTATTCCGAATAAGCATATTGCCACTACTCCATGAGTTGAAAGGGATGCTCACAAGAGGCATTCAGATGATGGTTTGGATGTTGTTTGCCTTATGCTTATTACCATCATGAAAACGTGGGAGCATTCGATATGATCGAACATTTCAAAATGCTCTTCCAAGAGCAAGCTAGGCAGGAGAGGTTTGAGACCTCTAAGGCATTGTTTTAGTACAAAATGTCTGAGAGAAGTCTCGTGGCCCTTCATGTGCTCAAGATCATTGGGTACATTGAGAATCTTGAGAGTTTGGTATTTGCTCTTCAGAAAAAGTTGGCTGTTGATGTAGTCTTGGAATTGTTGCCCAAAAGGTACAGTCAATTCCTCATGAACTATAACATGAATGACCTTGACAAGTCCCTCCCTGAATTGATCAATTTGTTGAGTACTGCTAAGCAAAATCTTAGGAAGACTAGGCCCATTTTGATGGTTCAAAAGGGCAAGGGAAACGGAAAAACCAACAAAAAGAAGGATAAAGCTAAAGGAAAGTCCAATGCTAATTCCTCTTCAACTGGACTGAAACCATCTGGTGGTGTGGCTAAGGAAGGGGAGTGCTTCCATTGTAAGTAACCTGGACATTGGAAGCATAACTACAAGCTCTATCATGAAGAACTTGCTAAGGAGAAGGGAAAGAAGACTTCCACTTCAGGTATTCTTATTATAGAGGCTAACTTTTCTACTTCCTCATCTTGGGTATTGGATACTAGATGTGAATCTCACATTTGTACAAATGTGCAGGATCGAAGTACGAGTAGAAGATTGGCCTAAGGTGAAGTGGACCCATGTGATGGAAATGGAGCAAGGGTTGCTACCTTAACTGTAAGGACTTATGTTCTCACTTTGCCTAGTGGATTAGTTTTAGAATTAGACAACTTCTACTTTGTGCCTACTATTAGTAGAAATTTGATTTCTGTTTCTTGTTTGAACAAGAAAGGTTTTTCATTTATAATAAAGGACAAATGTTGTTCTATTTATTTGAATGAAATCTTTTATGATAGCGCTCAACTTTGGAATAGGTTGTACATTCTAGAACTCAAAGATCCAATCTATAATGTGAATATCAAGAAAGTCAGATTGAATGATTCAAACCTGACCTATCTCTGGCATCATCGTCTGGGCCATATAAATGAGAATTGCATATCCAAGCTCCATAAGGATGGACTCTTGGACTCATTTGATTTTGAATCATATGAGATATGTGAGTCATGTTTATTGGGCAAGATGACAAAAGCCCCATTCATAAGGCAAAGTGAAAGGGCTAATGACTTACTAGGACTCATACATAGTGATGTATGTGGCCTTATGTCTACACATGCTAGAGGAGGCTTCCAATACTTAATTACCTTTACTGATGACTTCAGTAGATATGGCTATGTGCATCTCATGAGACACAAGTTAGATTCTTTTAAAAAGTTCAAAGAATTCAAGAATGAAGTAGAGAATCAACTCGGGAAGAGTATCAAAGCACTTTGATCAGATCAAGGTGGAGAATACTTGGATCAAAAATTCCTTAACTATCTAAAGGAGTGTGGTATAGTATCACAACTCACTCCACCTAGTATACCTCAATGGAATGGTGTATCTAAAAGGAGAAATCAAACTTTGTTAGACATGGTTTGATTTATGATGAGTCAAGTTGACCTTCCAAACTCCTTTTGGGGACATGTTCTAGAGACAGCCGCTTTTACACTGAACTGAGCTCCATCTAAATCAGTCAAAAAACACCATATGAGATATGGAGTGAGAGGCATCCCAGTTTGTCTTTTACAAAGATTTGGGGCTATGATGCATATGTGAACCATCAATCCTCTAGCAAGCTAGGTCCCAAGTCTCATAAATGCCTCTTTGTTGAGTATCCTAAAGAAAAAAAAGGGTTAATATTTCTACAATCCTTCTGAGAAAAAAGTGTTTCTTGCTCGAACTGATGTCTTTCTAAAGAATGAGTTTATCTCTAAAAAAACCAGTGGGAGGAAAGTAGAACTTGAAGAAATTCAAGAACAACAAGGGGACATCGAACCTAAAATGGAACCTGAACAGACACCACAAGATGTTATGGTTCAAGAGTCTATTCCTGTAACATAGATCCCATGTAGGTCTAATAAGATTTGGTGTGAGCTCGAGAGATATGGATTTCTTATGACTCACACTGGTGATGTGCTCATGGGTCAGGATGAGCCCATAACCTACCAACATGCTATGTCGGGGCTTAACTTTGAGAAGTGGCTAGTGGCCATGAAGTCCAAGATGGAATCCATGCATGAAAACCAAGTATGGACTTTGGTTGATCCACCTGAAGGGGTAAAACCTATAGGGTGCAAATGGGTTTTCAAGAACAAAACCGACATGGATGGTAATGTTATTACTTTTAAGGGACGATTGGCTGCAAAAGGTTTCAAGTAAATTCATGGTATTGATTATGATGAACCTTTTTCACTAGTTCCCATGCTTAAATCCATACGAATCTTATTGGCTATTGCTGCACACTATGATTATGAGATATGGCAAATGGATATCAAAACTGCATTCCTAAATGAAAAGCTACTTAAGGATGTGTACATGACACAGCCTATGGGTTTTGTCACTCCTGAGAATGCCAAAAAAGTGTACAAGTTGCAAAGGTCCGTTTCTAGATTAAAGCAAGCTTATCAGAGTTGGAATCTTCATTTTGATGAAACAATCAAAGAGTTTCATTAGTAGGAGTGCTATTGTCTTCTTGATGTTGTATGTAGATGACATACTACTCATCAGGAATGACATTCCTAAGCTACAGTCTATGAAGACTTGGCTGGGGAAATGTTTTTCTATGAAGGGCTTGGGTGAAGCAGCCTATGTGTTAGGCATTAGGATCTATAAATATAGATCTAGAAAATTGCTTGGCCTAAGTAAAATTACACACATTGACAAGGTACTAAAGAGGTTTAGCATGTAAGATTCCAGGAAAGGATTCTTGCCCATGTCACATGGTATAACTTTTTCTAGATCTTTGTGCCCGAGTACACTCGAGGAGAAAGAATGCATGAGTAAGATTTCATATGCCTCAGCAATTGGATCTGTCATGTATACCATGATATGTACTCATCACGATATCTTGTATGCCTTGAGCATGATAAGCATGTACCAATTGAACCCCATTGAGAGTCACTGGACAGCTATTAATAACATCCTTAAGTACTTACAAAGGACTAAGGATGCATTCTTGGTTTTTGGGGGCAAAGATGAGCTCATTGTAAACGGTTACACCGATGCTAGCTTCCAATCTGACAAGGATGATTTTAGGTTGCAATCTGGTTATGTGTTTTGTATTGATGGTGGTGCTGTGAGCTAGAAGAGTTCAAAGTAAGAGACAGTAGGCGACTCTACAATAGAATTTGAGTACATTGCCACCTCTGATGCTACGAAGGAGGTAGTTTGGATCAAGAAGTTCATCACAGAACTTGGAGTGGTTCCAAGCATTGTCGACCCGATAGAGCTCTATTGTGACAACAACGGAGCAATCGCACAGGCTAAGGAACCTCGATCTCACTAGCGATCGAAACATGTACTTTGACACTATCATCTCATTAGGGAGATCATCGAGATGGGTAATGTGAGGATATGTAGGACTTTGACAGACAACAACATTACTAATCTGCTGACAAAATCCCTTACACAGCAGAAGCATGATAGCCATTCTAGGTCCATCGATATTAGATACATGGATGATTGGCTTTAGTGCAAGTGGGAGATTGTTAATGTTGTGCCCAAAAGCCAATCATGAGATGATTTTATTTTTGTACATTGAGTCATGACATTTTATTAGGGCATTAATCCAGTAATTATGTTTATTTTTTTGTTTCTTCATAATGTAATAACATAATTATAACCCTTGAATAATGATATTCTTAAATGTCTCTGGTCTAGTATTATCGTGGAGAGGGTTACAATAATACATAACGACTAGCATATGTTGAGACTAATATGAGATATGTAGTCTACATATGGGTACAAGTTGGAGAACCCTTGTACTGGACCGACCCACCAAGAGAATACTTCACGGATCATTATATGAGTGTCATAAGTGATTCTCATAGTGACCATGGTATGTGTAGTTCTTTGACCTAAAGTCATCAAGGTTCCCTACATGTGAGTCACATACTTTGAGACTTCCCTTTGTTGCTCATAATTGAGTGAACATGAAGGAGGTCATTCGGTATGTCACATATCATGTGGAGGGTTTTCTATGATCGAGATGAGATTTGTTCCTCCTATGTAACGAGAGTAATATCTTTGGGTCGCTTTATAGACTGAGACTTAGAAAATGCATGGCCATGCTCAGATGAATTGATATACGATATTAATGTCATTAGTTTATGTTAGTCAACTTGATAATCAAGAAACCAAAGATTAGGCTATACGAGAGTGACACATTCCATGTCTCGTGCTTAGTCTTGATATCTTGAATAAAGGGACAATGGCATAGACAGATAATGATCATAGATGTGACAGCCCTCAGATCTGTAGGTCTAATTGACAAGGTAATTATAGAAATCTCAACTTACTAGGTAATTAGTTAATTTAACAAATTATACTTTAGATAATTTATTTGCAAGCTAAGTCTTGGTAATATAGAGTCCAGTAGTTAAAAATGAATAAAATTGATCATTTAAGCAAGCCAGGTGAAGAGGGGTATTTTGGTCATTTCATATAGTGACCCATTTTTATTGCATGGTTGATAGAGCATGAGAAAATATTAAATTTGAGGTATGATGGTTTTTCATGATTTCCGCTCTATCATCATGAAATTTTGGATTGACTAGATTGTACATAAGTGGTTTAAATGTAATCTTTAAAGAGATAGGTATTAAATTAGACGTTGTAAAAAAATTGGAGACTGGCACGTAATTATATCTGTGAAGAAACAAGCTGTGGCGTAATACTAACCTTAGTCCTAAATTTTTAACATTTTATCAGTTAAGGGTCACGTGTTAAAAGTATGCACTTAGGCCATGCATGCGCCTTGCACATGCCAGCTTTCTTAATAAGCTTTATTAATCAGCCAACTTGTTTCCGCCCTTACCCAGAAGCTCCAGCCAGCTAAAACCTCTCATCTTCGAACCACAATAGCCAAGACCCCTCCAAGCTCAATCCACCCAAATTCAAGCACGAATAATCAAGATTTTGAAGGAAAATCAAGTTTTGTGCTATCCTAAGCTAGGAGTTCTTGCTTCTTGTCCGAATAAGTTTGGTTCTATTATTTCACATGTTTTGAGCTTCAATTTACCTCTGTAAATTCTGGAAATTAATGTTAGACTTGGTGGTTAAGAGAAATCAAAGGTGCTCAACATGTTTGAAGGTGTTTATGAGCTTATCCATGGTTAATTTTGCTATTATGGTGTAGTTTTCATCATCTTTGGATTTCTGGCACTGTTCATGTGATTTTTATGGTAGAAATCATGGCTGGGATAATTTCTTTGATGTGTTTCCTAGCTGTAATATATGAATTGAGACGCAAATGAGCTAAAAACCCAAGAGAACTAAGGCTGGACTTTTGGTGTAGCTGAAACTAGGAATGTTGTGCTAGGTGTGGTTTAATTCTTTTATAGCCAGTCATAATTTTATGTTCCAGGGGCATTGGTAGCTCAATAATTTTTGTTATCATACTTATGAACTAGTATTTGAGGGCTAAGAAGCAAGGGAACATTTATTTGGAAGTGAATTACCAATTAATGCCATGAATGTGCATTAGTGAAGTTTTGTGGCTACTGTAGTTGTGGTTACTTCTTGGAATAAACTGTGTTATTCCAGTGATATTGGTGGCTGTTGGTTTTTATAATCGTTCTTATACACTAGTATATAAGGCATAACAAATAAGAGAGCAAGATTTGGGCTGCATTTATTCTATTAAAACTGTAAATAACCACAAGATACGCAAACCAGAGACAGAAAATTCTTGCCTGTTGGTTGTTGTTTTAGGGGCTGTTTCCATGCGTTAAAATTGCTTAATTATGCTTAAAATCATCAATATAGGTGCTAGGGATAAGCTACTAAGAGAGTTCCTAAGTTTGGCCTGAAATCGAGACAAAAAGGCTATGTACTTGGAGCTTGCAAACTAAGTTATCTAAGGTAAGGGTTACTTTATTTGTATGCTTATGTGTTAAATAAATTTGGCTAAGATATTTGCATATCAAGTGGCTGAATTATTGATGGATTTAACAAGCATGTAAATTGAGTATTGATGGCTATTTAAGAAGCTTATATGATTTGGTTTGGTAGGAAACCAAACTATGAAATACATATGAAGTGTGTGAGTGCATATTTGTAAACTTCCATGTATAGGCAACATGGACCTTAGTATGGTCTAATTTATGGAGAGTATGATGGTTTTGGGAACCTAAGATACCTAAGGTCACCATGATGAGCCAAGGCTTAGGTAAACCTAAGAGGGGGAGGTGTCCTCAACCACTCACAAAATGTTGGAATGCTAGCACTAACACATGCATTTAAGTAAGCAAATAGTTCACTCTTGTACATAAAATAAGGGGCTTTAGCAAATACTAAGAAGCTTTCAAAGTAGTATTTGTATGGACAAGTTGGACTTATCAATTGCAAGACAAATGGGTAAAGGAATTGTGGGAATTAGCTACTCTCATGATTATTGGCCAATAATACGAATTCCTAGCACTATAGTTTGAGCTCAAGTGCATGAGGCATATATATAGACATCCTTATGGATATTATGCATGGTCCTATATTATTATTTTTCTTGCAGGTTATAATCCTTACTGGGAACCTCTGGTTTTCGCATCCCTTATCTGTTTAATGTGTAGATACTAATACATCTGGGGCTAATAACTAATAGAAGGAAAGGTCGTTAGTATTTTAATACCAGAGGCAAGGAGCAGGGGGCACCTGGACACTGTAGTGATCCCTTTTGGTAGTGCAACTCAGGTGGGATTGGATTCCTAGATTCTCAGTGTGTAGCATATGTATAACACGTTTGTGTATGATGTATATATGTGTGCGGAAGTTATGCCTCTTGTAAATGCTATGGAATTATTGATTATATTCCCTAGTAACTTGTATGGATTCACAGTGCATAACAGTGTAGATGCTAATACATCTGGGGCTAACAACTAATAGAAGGAAAGGTCCTTAGTATTTTAATACCAGAGGCAAGGAGCAGGGGGCACCTGAACACCGTAGTGATCCCTTTTGGTAGTGTAACTCAGGCGGGATCGGATTCCTAAATTCTCAGAGTGTAGCATATGTATAACACTTTTGTGTACAATATATATATGTGTACGGAAGTTATGCCTATCGTAAATGCTATGGAACTATTGATTATGTTCCCTGGTAGCTTGTATGGATTCACAGTGCATAACAGTGTGTTTTCTATGAATGCATATTTTGAAATGCTGGCCAGCTGCACTGAGTATGTTTTATTTTTATGGTCATTGACCTATAGCCACAGTAAGGCGTAGTATAAAACAGTAATTCATTAAGGATTTAATTAATTAGCAGGCCCACTAAGGAGCAACTTGCACAGGCCTAGCACTAAATTAGTATAAGGTTCCTGGGGTCCTATATGACCAAGGTAGGATTAAGAGTAAAGGCCTGTGACAATAAAGGTTTTGTCGAATCATCAACAATCTTGTCACTTGGGTAGCAATGATGTGTTTCTAGACACCACTCATTGCTTATGATCGTAAATGTGATTGATGATCATTGCTAACGTGGTAATGGCCTGTTGCATCACACACATAATGTTACAGCCCTCATAGCAGGAAGCACATTTAAGGCATATAAATTAATAAATCCCTAGTTTTAACTCATTTTAAAAACATTTGGTAAGGTCAAGCAAGTTAGTTAAGTTTCACTAGGTTTCAAGGAGAGTATGGCATCAAAAGAGGTTTGGGGGAAAAATGGTAACTTTGCAACCCAAGGTGTCGGGTTGAGTCCCGAGAGTAAAAAACATGTTTTAAAACATCATCCTTACTTAGCAACCAAATTTTCACTAAGTGTTAAAGGTTTGACCAAAGTTTTGACCAAGAGTTACTATTTTAGGAATGAGGCTTTTTAACAAGCTTATTAAAGCATGAGGGCTTGTCGGAAAATGATGTTTCAAAACTTGGTAAAGTCCTTTGGCTGCCATATTTCTTCATTTTTCCAGCCAAACCCGAGCTCCTTCTTGCCCACTTGATTTCTTCTTTAATTCCCACTCAAATTCAAGAGTTCCGAGTGAAAATCAAGGTTCAAAGGGTGACTAAGCAATGGGTGGCTTGTTTCAAGGAAGTTTTGTGCTTTGGAAGCTTGTAATCACATTTTCCAGCTAGGGCTTTTTTTTTTTTGTGCGAGAGGTAACTCATTTTTCTTGTTGTTTCTTTGTTAGTTTGGCCCCTAGTTGCTTGGGTTTTGGTTGGGTTGTGTTAATCTGATGGCATTTGGTTGGAATTCCTCAGAACCTAGGTAAAATCTTATTGGAGCTTGTACTTGGAGTTTGATTGCTTGATCTTTGCTTGTAGCTTGGAATTGAGGTAAGCGATTTATGATTTATACTCAGTTGATGCCATTCATAGGTTGTTTGTGGTAAAATTCTTTTGAATTTGATGATTGGCATTAGTTGTGGAGGGAGATGTTCATGGTGCACTAGTTAAGTTTCCAAGCTTAGTGTGATGTTTGTGTGTGTTAGAAGCTTGGAATGAATGGTGCACTATGGCCTAAGAAGTGTGTTTTCCAGGTTTGAAAAGTGGGATGGCGTCCTAAATTTGTTTGCGAGCCTTTGGAAGCCTCCAAAGAGGCTTTTCTAGGTTTAGAGTATAGGGCTTTGGCGCCTCAGCACCCAAGGTGCATTTTACTGTCTTTAGAGTAGGGTGCTCCGGGCATCTAGGCCTTAGGTGCTCCTGGCAGCTAGGCCTCAGTGGCACCTCTCCTGGCTCCTAGGCACCAGCACTCGATAGCTTTGACATGTTGTGCGGTTTTCGCCATAACATTTCACTTAGGTATCGGATTGAGCTGATTTAAGATACCACACGAAGCTAAGATAGAGAACTACAATTTTCATAAATTTACAAAGCCTGGATGTGCCCAAGTTTAGATTCATTTTAGTTCAAAGTGAAGGTATGTTTGGCCACAATAGAGCACCGTTAGTTGGGTGTAAGGTTTAGTACCATTGAGAGCCTAACCAGGCCTTCGGGTTTGAGGTTCTAATGTTGAAACCTTAGTGCACCTAGGGGGGTCTAAAGACCTAGTAAATAAGTCGAACCATGGTCATTACTACTCCACTAGTGTGAAGCAAGTAATGGTGGATAGGTTGTGCCTTGAGTGAAGGTTTAGTGCACTTGTATCCTCGGCAAGATTAGTTGAGGTGCAAGTGAAAATCTAGCACACTCTTGGTAAGGGTTTAAGGTGGAAGCTTAGCACACAAATGACCTAGGCAAGTTTTAGGACTTGAGGCACTATGTGGAGGCTTAGTACACCTAGTGAGTTCTATGGAACTTAAGTGAGGCGCATCCACCATGTTCACCTACACAACAATTAAGGGAAGGTTAAACTTATTGCATAAGTAAGCTAAGGCTTACTAGGAGCGAGTTAGGGGCCAGAACTTGCTAGGCACAGAGTGACACTTGTGAGAGGACTAAGAGGAGGAGGGCTCCCAAGGGGCCTCGATATATGCACATATGTTAGACCTTCACACTGTATGAGCATGCAGTAGATTACATATACGTATATATGTGTTGTTCTCAATGTTTTCCTTGCAGGTTGAAGATCCCTTACTAAGAATCTTTGGATTCTCACTCCCTTAATTTTATGTTGCACAAATACAGAGGTTCTTGGACCTGACAATCATTGAGGGTTCTCATGGTGGTTCTGTTAGAGGTATATCAATTTGAGAATCCTTGAGATTCTAGTTTATTTGGTTGCTTGTTGGTTAAGCTACATTACTAACTACAGTTTTCTTTGCCGCAAAGGCTAGTGAGCACGTGGAGGATCATTGAGGCTTGCCACCAGGATCTCTCATCTAAGGTGGAAGCTAATTGATTGGATCTCAGTAATACTAGCCCTATGTATGTATAATTTATGGTAGTGGCCTCCAATGTGTATGAATAGAGTTATGTACTCTAGGGTTGCCTTTGGGTGTAGGGCATAGTCTACAATTGTTTAAATGCCCACACACGGTTAATTATGTGTAGGATTCATGTTGATGCTATAAAAGTTTTGTATGCTTTGACTCTTTGAACATTGGTTTTTATAGAAATGCCTAGGCTATATAAATGTTTTATGATTTTATACTTGCTTAAGTCAAAGCATCTTTTGCATGCATAATTGCATTCTTAGGTTAAACAAGTAGTGGTATGAAGTTTTTATGAAGGTGCACATAATTAATTAACCAATTACAACCAACATGAGACTTGTTCTCATTGCCACCCTAGGCAGGGCCATGAGGGGCCGTGTCAGTTTGGTATCAGAGCCCAGTTCATAGACATTGGAGGCTAAGGACTAAGATCTAGGTTATGATCCACGTGCTAGGGTAGTTAGTACTAACCTACATCTCTAAGTTAAAGTCTGGCTTTGGTTGTAGATTGTGATGGAGAAATTTGTTAGGTGCATTATGAATGCTAGAGGTCTGGTAGTGGATCCTAGTAGTCTAGTATGGCAACATTGGGATAGAAAGTTTGGCTTGCTCCAAGGTAGCGAAACACCTTGGAGTATGCAGTTGGGATGTGATCACCATCTTAGGAAATTGTTATGGTACCTCAAACACGAGCTAGGCTGCATGATCAGTAGGACTAGGAGGTTGTGGAAACCTTTAAGGTAAGGAGTACCATTGAATTGGGTGGATTACTCCTAAAGTTACAAGGGTTGAACCCACCAATGTCAATTGGTTAGGCTACCAAAAAGGAGTTAAGGGTGTGCTAAATGAGTGTTAGGCACTTAGTTAAGAAGGCTGCAAAGTGGAGTAGAGCACTCTTGTACCTTTCTTTTAAGAGTAAGAGCTTAGGGCCAAAACTACTGAGGGCTTAAGCTAGTATACTATAACTCTTGGTGATCATTGATGTCAAATCACTGGTGAATGGTCTAGCATGCAGTAGCTCTTGAAAGAGAGTTAGAGGAGTTGAAGACACAAGCTGGTAAGGTGGAGGTTAGCTCATCCAACCTAGTAAGAGCATGGGCGAAATGGCCATAGTGCAGAGTTGACTAAAAGTGAGGAACAAGAACGGATCATGTAGGACACGGGTTTACCCAAGGGTGTGAAGAGTGTATGACTCTTAGGTTACAACTAGGAAGTACTACCAACAATCTGAGTGGTCATTAGACTAGTATCATTTTGGGCTTGGTTGAGTGAAGACCAGCCTAGGAAGCTTGTCCCCAATAGCTGTTGCCACACAGACTTAGCCTAGTACACTAGAGTAGTAGATTAAGCTTTGCTTTGATTAGTCCAGTGGTCGAAGTAGGCAACCACAAGCCAGGTGCCACTGGTAGTCGTAGTGAACTCATGGGTAGTGCATGGCTAATGCGAGGTAAGTCCTTACCTTCTCACTAGTAGTTTGTTATTTACTAAGTAATTTTTTACATCAATTACAGGCATAGTATTATTTGGCTTGTTGGGTGGTATTTTCAAGCGAGGCTAAAGGCTAACCCAAGTGCATTAGGACTTAAAGATGTACCAAGTATTAGGTGATACCCAAAACCCTAACACCCACTTGCTAGTGTGTGAATCCACATAAGAAGAGGCTTAAATAACTTAGAATGAAAATGTTCTAAGGTTCCATAGAATTGTCTTCTTGCAAGAGTTAGTTTAGTGGCGTAGTTGTCAACAAATGACTGGCTAAGAATGGATGAGTTACTTAGAATCATCAAGCAGTGGAGTAGATAAGTCAGATGCCAAAAAGGTAAGTAGGTAAGTTTTTATTTTATTTCTAACCATTAAATGTAGGACGTTGCTGTGGAAAGAAGCAAGGAGCAAAGAACTCATCCGGGGGTAAACGGATGGATAGGTTTGTCCGTTTGTCAGTTGTATACCCTAGGGTTGAGCTAGTAAGAATTGATTTATTGCTGGGGTTTGGATTGACTACCGAAAGGTAGTAAGAGACCACAAGTAATAGGGTTGACTGCTATGGACCAGGGGATAGCGGGTGACTTGAGGTCATCATCCCAAGGTTAAGTGGGGTCGAAGGCCACTTAGATGACTTTTGGAAGAAGAAAGACTCGGCTAGTAAAGCTAGTCGAGTAGTTTAAGTACTAAGCCCTAAGTGGAACAAAAGAAGTTGTGGGGATCATATGTTGCTTCAAGTTAATGGCAGTAAGTTAGTACAATGTTGGATTATTAGAACGAAAGTGATCAAGTGATTCCAAAAAGGAGGATGTTTTGTCTTAACCCTTCGGGTTAGTGTTCGAGGAGTGCCTTGGAGATAGAATTCACTATGACTGGTCGAGAGTTGACTCACTGGTAGCCAAAGTGAGAAGTAATCTTCCACCTAGTGTAATTTATTCTTTGCTAATCAGAAGTGCCAGGTCTAGTATAGGTACAGTTGTGTTCATGTGTTGTGCAATAACTCTAGTAGTTGTGTTCATTGGAGTAGGGGAAGGTTGTGGGTTGGAACCCTAGTCGGTGAGGGTTTTGGTTTAGCTAGTTTTAAGCCTAAAGTTAAAGCAACTTACTTGA
Source organism: Aquilaria sinensis (assembly GCA_005392925.1). Taxonomy (NCBI): domain Eukaryota; kingdom Viridiplantae; phylum Streptophyta; class Magnoliopsida; order Malvales; family Thymelaeaceae; genus Aquilaria; species Aquilaria sinensis. The sequence goes on along the minus strand of SMDT01002793.1, from coordinate 273,492 downwards.
ACCTAGCGCCTTGTAAAGGAATGGCTAGTGACATACAAGATTAGGTAAGGGCTAGCAGGTGCACTAAGTGGAATTACCACGGGTGAGCCACTTGAGATATTTTACTTGCTAACCACCTCTTGATAGTTAACTCAAGCAGTGGTAAATTAGTTCTCCCACCAAGAAGGTGAGTTGATGTGAGAAAATCCATAAGTCCATCATTTTGACATAAGGATGACATAGTGTTGTCATGGTATGGTAGCTAAGTATGGAAGGTGATGATGGTTCCTTATAACCATAGGCTAAGGGATGGATGGTCGTTGAGAGGTCAGAAGGCCTATGAGGTAGTAAAAGTCTTGAGTAACACTGGAGGCATGTTAGAGCCTAGTGAATGTGTTACCTACTCCAAGGTAGTCCAATTATAGTACAAAAATCGTGCATTTAAACTCCTAGGATGGGTAATGTTCTGTAGGTCATCAGAACACTACCCTTAGTGTGCATACCCAAGTGGCCCTTCTGGGCACTATGTAAACACATGCATATTGGACCAACCATCATGCACATATTCACATTTCACACACACTATGGCAGCAAAGAAGGAAAACACTAGCACAAGTGTTAATCTTGGCTACCACACATTAGGCAATCTTGTTAGGTTCTAGAGACCAACCACTGCACCTGTAACTTCCACTAATAAACAGTATCATTCTAGCCACATAACCCCATGTTTTCTTTACCCCATTATCAAGTAGAGACTTATAGAAAACCAAGGAATTTTTTTTTACATCCATAACCCACCTATGGACCAAGTTATGGATTTTTGAAGTTGGTTACAAAATTCTGACCAAATGAACAGTAACTTAACCAATTTTGGTAACGTCATATCATTGGCTACAGGGCTCCAAATTCTGAAATTCGAAATCTCAATTCAATCTCTAGATGTTAGGTAGGTGTGGTAAAAATTTCATACCATGATTCCTTCTACACCGGGAGATATGGAACTTTAAATGCAGAGTCAAAATTCTGGTCACTTTATGACCATTTTGCCCATACAAAATTTCATAAGTGTGCAAACACTTCATTCACAATGGAAAAATCCTCCAAGGTTATCCCATGTATGTCTATTATATGTAGGAAATACATTCTCTTACAATTAACAACCATACGTGGCTAAAACTGAATTTACAAGTAAGCAGCCCATCATTCACACTTAGGCAGCATTGCACCACATCACATACATAGCCAAAACATTACTCAAATGTTCACATACTTGTCTCATTTTACATACACTATATGTACATGAATACATGCACTACATAATGGTATTAAATCAGCTAAATACACATGCTAAGTTATAGGAATGCCTGAGACACAATGGACTCCAGAACAGGATGCTGGACGGCTACTGCACAACATAGTAAGTACCACCCTTAAAAATACTAAATGTGCCCCTAAAATCACCAAACTTTCCAGATCATAACTAGACATATGGAAGTTTAGTTACCTGAACTTTTAGATCAAAACTGAAACCACAAGGGTCATTTTGAATGTGATCGCTCTAATGCACCTTAAATGACAAAATTGAGGGGAGTAAGTTTCGGTGAGAAACTTAGTAGGGGTAGCACTTGGATTTAATAGGCAATGTAGCCATCATTAAAACTGCATCCAAAGACACTAAAACAAAAAAACACAATGTGAATATCCAATATAGAGCATCCAAATGCAGCAGCCAAACAAAAATAACAAACACATGAAATGCAGCAGCAACAATAACCATTGATTAATCCATAAAGCACATAATAAACATAACCAAATCACTGTGGCAGCCTTCCTCAAGCTAATGCTTGGTCTTAGGAGGATTTTAACAGTATTTAGTACTAACTTTGGGCTGTAGAAACTCTCATTTCACTGCCATATTTGAGCACTCCCCTCACTAAGCTTGGTTCATCAAGCTCATGGCTCTCTTCCAAGCTTAGCCCTAGCTCCATGGTTGCTTGAAAAATAAAAAAAATAACCCATGAGAGCAAGAGAACCCTTACCTTGATGGGTATGCTAAAATTGGGGCATGATCCTAGATGCACTCAAGTAATAGCACCAAATAGCTTCCAATTGTGCTTCCTTGACTTCAATTTCAATCAATTGCAAGTTTGAAGGTGCAGCGGATATGGAGGAAGTGTGGCTGTGTTCCTGGGCTAGAGGAGGATGAAAATGAGAGAGGGATAATTGATTTGGCCACTTAAATGGCCTTAAATGAGCTTAAGGACACAAAACACACTTAACAAGCTTAACCTTGCTTTATGTCATTTTCCTTCTCACTAATTATCGTTTCTTTGTCCTAAACTCATTGGTACACATGTGTCCAACATTTTTGGCTATTTATCAAGTCTTGGCTACCTCCACCATGGTGGGATGACCACACAATTCCACCCTTAGACTTAAGTCAAAAGCTTGAACACCTTAAAGTTTACAATAAGACATTTAAGTCCTTAATGGCTTTAGTGTTTCCTTTGTCCAAACTTGTCTTCCATAAGCAATTTGGTCCTCCAATAGAACTTTCATACCATTCACATCCTTCCCATAACTCTCCAAAGCTCTTTCTTGAGATTTTTGCAATTGAGTACCCGAACTTCCAAAACCTTGCAAAAAAGTCCATAGGTTGCTTGACAAACAAGCAATCCTTGAGGCTTTTCTTGGGGGCCAAGTTACCAACTTGGAACACTTTTAAGGAGGTATTGATCATGCCTTTTAGCTCCCACACTTCAATCACTATGGTGAGAATTACACAATATAATGGTTTTTTGACTACTATGCCACACTTGTAATTCTCCCATTTTTGTGAAGTGGTAACAAACCTCCCCCCTTTAAAAATTTTGGTCCTCCAAAATAGCCTTTAGCTACAGGTATTCTTTAGGATACCTTTTCATAAGTTTTTTTCAGTTTCCCAGGTTGCTTATCTTTTAGAGTGGTATGGCCACTAAACTTCAATGATGGGAATGTTAGTGTTGTGCCCAAACGCCAATCATAAGATGATTGTATTTTTTGCACATTGAGTCATGATATTTTATTAAGGCATTAATCCAACAATTATGTTTGTTGTTTTGCTTCTGCATAACATAATAAACATAGTTATAACCCTAGAACAATGATATTCTCAAACGTCCCTGGTCTAGTATTATTGTGGAGCGGGTTGCAATAGTACATAACGACTAGCATATATGGAGACTAATATGATATATGTAGTCTACATATGGGTACAAGTTGGAGAACTTGTGTACTAGATCGACCCACCATGAGAACACTACATGGGTCGTTATATGAGCGTCGTAAGTGATTCTCATAGTGATCATGGTATATGTAGTCCTTCGACCTAAGATCATCAAGGTTCCTTACATGTGAGTCACATACTTAGATACTTTCCTTTGTTGCTCGTAACTAAGTGAACTTGAAGGAGGTCATTGGGTATACCACATATCATGCGGAGGGATTTGTATGATCAAGATGGGATTTGTCCCTCCTACGTAACAGGGGTGACATCTTCGGGCCCCTTGATAGAGTGAGACTTAGAAAATGCATGGCCATGCTCGAATGAGTTTATATACGATATCAATGTCATCAGTTTAAGTTGGTCTACTCGGTAATCAAGAAACCAAAGTTTGGGCTATACGAGAGTGACACATTCCATGTCTCATGCTTAGTTTTGATATCTTGGACAAAGGGACAATGGCATATATCAATGATGATCAGAAAGGTTTAGTCGAATCACCGACAATCTTGTCACTTAGGTAGCAATGATGTGTTGCTAGACACCACTCATTGCTTATGGTCATAAATGTGATTAATGATCATTGCCAACATGGTAAGAGCCAATTGGGTCACACACATAGAGCTATTTGGATCATTAGAGTGCATGGGCTAATTATTTGGGTTATGGTTTCACAATAATTTCGTATTAATAATGGGCCCAAAAGTGGAGCCATTATTAAGCCCGAAATTGAAGCCTAATTGGATTAGGGCTTTGAAACCCATTAGGCGTAGAAGTTGAGTCTCAGTACAAATACAACTTTTAGTGAGAAATTCGGAGCGTCTTACCCTAGCCTCCCAAAGTACAGCCGCATTTTTCTCTTGAAATTCCTTGGAGGACGCAAGCTAGCACTACGAGCATAGGAGAAACGCATCCGTTGGGACATGGTGGAAGCATGGTGATCCCGAGAGGCTCGTGTGGATACCATAGAGAGCTTGAACACGTCAACTGTTCAGGCTTTTGTGATTCGACTTTATAGTTGAGTGAGAGAACTCAACCGAAAATTAGGTATGAAAATTTTTTAACACTCGGTTTACCCCGTTTCACTTGGATCTTAGAGGGTTTCGATTAAATTCTGCTATGTTGTTTGTCTCTCGAAACCCAATAGGGAATAAGTTTGTTTCTTAACCTTCTGGTATCCTTGGCTAAGGTAGCTATAGGTTTCTCTTCATATGTGAAGTTAAGTTCCAACTGTACGTCTTCCACTACAATAGCATGTTTTGTGTCCAATAGACACTTCCTAAACATACTGATGTGAAAAAGGCGGTAGAGCTAACCTGTATGCTACCCTACCAACTCTGTCCAAGATCTCATAAGGACCAATGTATCTTGGAGCTAACTTGGTCCTTTAGGCGCATAGATTCGGTCTTTGAAATATAGTAATCCTTGCTTGTAGGCAAAGGATTCATACATGGAACCTTTTTCATCTCCTAAAATCCTTTACAGTCTTTGGTCTTTCCCATTCTTGCATTGCCTTGTCCTTTTTAGGGTATGCCTTAAGGCCTTGTGTATCTATGATGTGTCCTAGGAAAGACACTTCCTTTATCCAGAATTCACACTTGGATAACTTGGCATAAAGTTGATGTTCCAATAGAGTCTTTGGGACAATCTTTAGATGATGTTCATGTTCACTTTCATCCTTGGAATACACTAGGATGTCATCAATGAGAACAACCACAAATTTGTCCAGATGTGGTTTGAACACCCTATTCATCAAGTCCATGAAAGTAGCTAGGGCATTAGTCAAACCAAATGGCATGACTATGTACTCATAATGCCTATATCTGGTCCTGAATGCAGTCTTCGGAATGTCCTCTTCCTTTCCTCTCAACTGGAAGTATCCATTTCTCAAATCTATCTTAGAGAAGATCTTAGCTCCCTTAAGTTGATCAAATAGATCCTCAATCCTAGGGAGTGGATACTTGTTCTTGATAGTCACTACATTAAGCTTCCTGTAGTCAATGCATGGTCTCAAGGGTCCATCCTTCTTTTTCACAAAGAGAACAGAAGCTACCCATGGTGAAACACTTAGCCTTTTGAACCCTTTTTCAAGAAGTTCATCAAGTTGTTTCCTGAGCTCATTCATCTCTGGGATTGGCATTCTTTAAGGAGGTATGGATATTGGACTAGCTTCTAGTTGCAGCTTGATTTCAAACTCAATTTCTCTTAGTGTAGGAATACTTGGAAGGTCTTTAGGAAAGACTTGTGAAAAGTATCTCACTACAGGTATTCTGTCCACTTCCTCATCACAATGCAATTCATTCGATGTATAATAGTAATCATGCTCATAAATCACAGGTATCTCATCTAGTACCTTTAGCTCCATGCCATGCATTTCATACACTAATTCCTTAGAATTCACTAATGCATGCACTTCACCATCAGGCAATATGATTTCCTTCTTAGCACAATCAATTCTTATGTTATGCATAGCAAGCCAATTCATACCTAGCACTAAATCATACTTAGGAATGTCCAACACTAGCAGATTAGTCATAACCTTAGTCTTTCCTACTACTAGCTCACAATTCTTAACTAGGTCATTAGTGAAAAGACATTGACTACCTGCTATTTTCACTATGGATATCCTACGCATGATTTCAGTAGGCAATTTCATGGCTTCAACAAATCTTTTAGCCACTATAGACACAGATGCACTAGTATCGAATAGAACACTAACAGGCATACCATTAAGGTAAATGTTATCTTTTAGTGCTCCTCCCTGCTCTGATGTCTCTGGCCTTTCCACATAAAAGACTTTGCCAACTCTTTGCACTGGAGGCTAAGGCACTGGAGGAATTGGCCTCTGTTGTCCCTCCCTAGGTCCTCCCCCTCTAAGTCCTGCCCTAATAAGGCCTTACTAGACCTTGGTCTTCTGACCTCCTTTGAGCCTGTGGACAGTCTTTGATCCAATGATCCATGGATCCACATCTTAGACATGCTTAGGTGTCAAAATAGCAAGGTTTCTTTCCATGAAACTTCTTGCACTTAGGGCACCTTAGGCTCGGGAATTTCCCCTTAACCTGGCCCTCACCACTAAGATGACAATTCTTGGAAATTCCTTCACCATGTGGTGGCTTCTTTTGTTTGCCTCCTGCCTGACTACTTTCCCCTGGTCCACTAGGAAAATACTTAGTCTCATACTCCTCATGCTCTACTAGTAGAGCTTTCTGCACTGCTTCATAGTATATAACTGCTCCAAAAAGTCCGACAGCCTTTCTAATATCTGACTTTAGGCCTCTGACAAATCTTTTGGCGTTCAACTCCTCCAGTCCATGATACAGAGGAGCATACCTCACCAACTGATTGAATTTGTGCTCATACTCTAGGGCACTAAGGTTGTCCTATCTTAGAGCATCAAATTCAACTTGCTTCATATCCTTAATAGCATCACTAATGTACTGCTCCTGGAATAGCTGTGTGAACTCTGGCCAGTCATCTCAATATCTCTTCCTGGCCTTCTGCCCTTCTGGAAAGCATACCTATCTCTGGTGTTTCTCCACCACATCTCTGCACTACCTACCAAGTTGTAAGTAGCCAGTGACACCTTCTTGGTGGAGCTGAATGGCATCCTCTCAAACATCTTTTCTATAAAGATTAACCATTCCTTAGCTCTCTCTTGCCCAGTTCTTCCATCAAACTATGGAGGCCTTAGGCCTTGAAACCCCTCCAACAATCTGACTCCATCTAGGCCTTCTAGATCCTTTGATCTATGTCTCCTAGATCTATGAGAGCCCTCTATATGGCGATGCTCTCTATGATCTCTCTGCCTTCTCCTAGATCTTCTCTCATGGCCTTCCTCAATCTCATTCCTAGTGGAGGAATGGTCATAGACTGAGGGATTGGTCTTGGATACCTGACCAATCTCAAACCTTAGTCTTCTTCCCTTTGGATTTCTCCTATCTTCATCTTGCTCCTCAATGGTCTCTTCATTTGAATCTTCTAAGCTTCCAAAAGGAACATATTCAGATGTATTCCTAGTATCCTCTTCTGGTTGCTGCTGTGCATCCTGAATTGGTTCTGCTGGAGCTACTTGGACTCCTTGCTGTTGTGCTTGAATCAGCCTTACTAAGTTTTCATTGATTAGAGCTAAGTTCCTCTGAAGCTCTAACCAAACCCAAGTTGTTATGGCTCTCCTAGTAGCAAGCACTTTCGAAGGAGGTAAAGTGTTCTAAATTAAGTTGGAACCCAGTTTCAAGTTTACATAGCAAGCATAGGCAAGTTTAGCAAAGTTTACTAAGTTCTGAGGAAGATAAGGCACTAAATGAGGTTTAGGGGGAAAATGGTAAATTTGCATCCTGAATACCCGGGCATGGTCCCGAGTGTTTAAAATGAGTTTTTATAACTTAACTTTCAACCTTAACCCAAACTTGAAGAAATAAACAAGAATTAATCAAGAATAACTAACTTACCAAAAGATGGGGGTTTAATTGTATTAAGCTTAATACTTTGGTGGCTTGGTGGTTAAGTGAGGGTTTAAGAAGGGGAAAGTGAGGCTATGGCTGCCATAATCTCGTTTCCAGCCTTCTCACTCTCATTTTGCTCTCAATTCAACCTTGGAATCAAGATTTCTTGGTGCCAAGAAGAGCTATCAAGAGTATATAAGCTAGGGGGAGCTCATTTCAAGCATTAAACCATGGTTTGGAGCTTCGAAGTGTGTTTTCTCATATCCCCTATTTTTTATACGAGGTAACCAATGTGTTCTTGATTGAATTCATGTTATTTGGTTAGTTTAGAGCTTGGGTTTTGGTGAGGAAGCAAGGTTTTGATGTTTGGTGTCTATGTTTTTGTTTGGAACTTAGGTGATACTTTGGTGAGCTTAGTTGATTGAAAAAGAGGTTGATTCTTGCTTGTTACTTGGAGTTGGGGTAAGTAAGTTATGACTTGAAGACCAATTAATGCTATTGACATGAGTTTGCTTGAAGAATTTGAGTAATTCTAGCAATAGCATTAGTTAGAGGATTTGGTTGAATTGTGGTGGACTATGAGGTTTGAGAGGATTTGGATGATGTTACGAGACATCATAGATTGGCTTGTGATAGTTGGTTATGTTCTATGCAACATAGTCTATATGTGTGTGAAATTTGGAGGCTTTCCAAGCATGTTTACTATGTTTGCTAAGCATCCAACGTTCATAGTAGTAAAATGCATGCCAATTCTGCAGATTCACAGATTGGCGACGCGTCGCCAATTTCATGCACTAGTTCGCGACACATTGCCAATTGTGCAAATGTGGTCTGAACGTTACCAATTGTGGCAATGCATCGTCACAGACAAGATGGCAGAATTTCTCACATTTTTCTAGGGTGATCAAGGTGAGACCTAGGGGAGTTCTTAAAGTGCTTTAGGGCTTAAGTATGCCGGGGGTACTCCGAGACTTTCAAAAATCCCTCAAGACTGAAGCGTTTCCTTAAGGTTTGAATGATTTTATGGTTGCTTGAGCCATAAGCAAGGAAACTAGTTGCAAATGAGCATAACTAAGTACCATTAGCTTTGGTGAAAGGTTTAGAACCCTTGGTGACCTAGCCGTGCTGTAGCCACGAGGTTGCAAGGTGAAACATTAGTGTACCCTGTCTACAAGGTCTAAATGGCCTAGTCTACAATAGTCTCACAATAATTCCCTTGCATAACATACTAAAGGAGAAGTTCAACTGGTGATTTATCACTAGTTAGGCTGGCAAGCACAGCTTGCTAGTAGGCAAGGCAATGCCTTGTAATTTAAGGACAACGATGAGGAAGGTCTCAAGGGACCTAAATATATGTATATATTAGACCCTCAGGCTGATGAGCTTACAGAAGGTTACATATGTTATCATATATGGTGTCCTTAGTAATTTTCTTGTAGGTACACTGAAGACCCCTTACTGAGAATGTTATGTTCTCACTCCCTAGTTATGTTGTGCAGATTCAGAAGTTGTTGGGCCGGGTAACTGTTGAGGGTTATTGCGATAGTGGCTTTTCGTGCACAGGTATTGCACTTGAGGATCCTTGTGATTCTAGTCTACATGAGTATACTTGAGTAGTTTGTTGGTCAAGTAACAATGCTAACTAGAGTATTCCTTTTGTTGCAAAGCCTAGTAGCACTGGACAAGTGTTTTTGAGACTCGCCACTGGGATTCACATCCAAGGTGGGAGTTAGTTAAATAAGATCTCAGTAGAGGCTTGTATATATATAGTACTCTAGTTGCCTCCATAGTCTATGTTATGAAGAGTCCTAGACTCTAGGGTTGCTCTTGGGTGAGGGCATTAGTCTACTCTATGTATGAATGCTCCCACGAGTTGTTATGTGTAGTAAACACACATAAATGTTGATTTTGTATGCTTTGGCTATTTGTACTCATTTTTTGTAGAAATTACTTCGCCAAGTTATTGTTTTAGGTTTTTATTAATCCGAGTCAAAGCATGAAGGGCATGCATCTTGCATATTCTAGGATAATCAACTAGTATCATGGGATTTTAATCCGCACACATATACAACTAGCCAATTGCAACCACCGTGATACCAGCTCTCACTGGGCTTCCTGGGCAGAGGCCAGGGACGGCCGTGTCACAAGTGGCCTTCTTGGGCACTATGTAAACACATGCATATTGGTCCAACCATCACACACATATTCACATTTGATGCACACTATGACAGCAAAGAAGGAAAACACTAGCACAAGTCTTAATCTTGGCTACCACACATTAGGCAATCTTGTTAAGTTCTAGTGACCAGCCACTGCACCTGTAACTTCCACTAATAAACTGTATCATTCTAGCCATGTACCCCCATGTTTTATTCACTCCATTATCAAGTAGAGACTTATAGCAAATCAAGAATTTTGTTTTACATCAATAGCCCACCTATGGACCAGGTTATGGAATTTTCAAGTTGGTTACAAAATTCTGACCAAATTAACAGTAACTTAGCCAACTTTGCAATATCATATCTTTGTCTACAGGGCTCCAAATTCCGAAATTCGAAATCACAGTTCAATATATAGATGTTATCTAGGTGTGTTAAAAATTTCATACCAAGATTCATTCCACACAGGGAGATATAGAACTTTAAGTGCAGAGTCAAAATTCTAGTCACTTTATGACCATTTTGCCCATACAAAATTTCATAAGTGTGCAAACACTTCATTCACATTGGGAAAACCCTCCAAGGTTATCCCATATATGTATATTACATGTAGGGAATAAATTCTCTTGCATTTAATGACCATATGTGGCTAAAACAGAATTTACAAGAAAGCAGCCCAAGATTCACACTTAGGCAGCTTTGCACCACATCACATACATAGCCAAAACATTACTCAAATGTTTACATACTTGTATCATTTTACATACACTACATGTAAATGCACACATGCACTACATAATAGTATTAAATCAGCTAAATACACATGCTAAGTTATAGGAGTGCCTGAGACACAATGGACTCCAGAACAGGATGCTGGACAGCTACTGCACAACACAGTAAGTACCACCCTTAAAAATACCAAATGTGCCCCTAAAATCATCAAAATTTCCACATAATAACTAGAAATATGGACGTTGATGTACCTGAAAGTTCAGATTAAAACTCAAACCAAAATGTTCATTTTGAATTTGATCTTTTTAATGGACCTTAAATGACAGAATTGAGGGGAGTAAGTTTCATTGAGAAACTTAGTAAGGGTAGCACTTGGATTTGATAGGCAATGTAACCATCATTAAAACCTGCATCCAAAGACACTAAAAAAAAAAAACCACAATGCAAATATCCAATATAGAGCATCCAAATGCAGCAGCCAAACACAAACAACAAACACATGAAATGCAGCAGCAACAATAACCATAGATTAATCAATAATACACATAATAAACATAACCAAATCACTATGGCAGCCCTCTTCAAGCTATTGCTTGCTCTTAGGAGGATTTTAATAGTAGTTAGTACTAACTTTGGGCTGTAGAAACCCTCATTTCACTGCCATCTTTGTGGACTTTACACTAGGTTACAAAACCTTCAATATGTGTACTCCCCTCACTAAGCTTGGTTCATCAAGCTCCTGGCTCTCTTCCAAGCTTAGCCCTAGCTCCATGGTTGCTTGAAAAATATAGAAAACAACTCATGAGAGCAAGAGAACCCTTACCTTGATGGGTATCCTGAAATTGGAGCATGATCCTAGGTGCACTCAAGCAATAGCACCAAATAGCTTCCAATTGTGCTTTCTTGACTTAAATTTCAATCAATTGCAAGTTTGAAGGTGTGGTGGCTATGGAGGAAGTGTGGCTGTGTTCTTGGGCTGGACAAAGATGAAAATGAGACAGAGATAAGTGATTTGGCCACTTAAATGACCTTAAATGAGCTTAAGGGCACAAAACACACTTAACAAGCTTAACCTTGCTTTATGTCATTTTCCTTCTCACTAATTATGGTTTCTTTGCCTTAAACACATTGGTACACATGTTCCCAACATTTTTGACTATTTATCAAGTCTTTTCTGCCTCCCCCATGGTGGGATAACCCCACAATTCCACCCTTAGACCTAAGTCAAAAGCGTGAACACCTTAAGGTTTACACTAAGACATTTAGGTCCTTAATGGCTTTAGTGTTTCCTTTGTCCAAACTTGTCTTCCATAAGCAATTTGGTCCTCCAATAGCACTTTCATACCATTCATATCCTTCCCATAACTCTCCAAAGCCCTTTCTTGAGATTTTTGCAATTGAGTACCTGAATTTGAAAAACCTTACAAAAAAGTTCATAGGTTGCTTGAAAAACAAGCAATCCTTAAGGCTTTTCTTGGGGGCCAAGTTACCAACTTGGAACACTTTTAAGGAGGTGTTGATCATGCCTTTTACCCCTCACATTTCAATCACTATGGTGAGAATTACACAATATAATAGTTTTTTGACCTCTATGCCACACTTGTAAGTCTCCCATTTTTTTGAAGTGGTAACAAAATGGGGCTGAGGTGTCTAGTTGGCTTCCAAGCCAAGGATGCCTAGATGACCTATGATTGAGTAGTACATTACAACTCAACTAGGACCCTGTAGGTGCTTTAGGCATGGGGTGAGTTTTGGGGCCGAGAAGCAAGTGTACTAAAGATACGCCTAGCGAGCTAATCCGGTATATGTAGGGTGTTGGGCTCTGAGTGTAGAGAAGTGAAAAGACTTAGTGTGTAGGCTTTAGGCACCTAGGATACTCTGAGTGGAGCATATGAAGCATCAAGACCTTTGGCTTAGGTAGCATGTTGTTAAGTTATTCATCGGATGCTAGGAGGCATAAGCCAAGGGGGCACGAACAATGCGCAAAGGCTACTAACTACCTAGTGGTCTTGGCATTCATGCTAAAGAAGTCATCTTTAGTAGGCATGTGGGTGTAAGAGACTCCAAAGTAGAGAGGGTGGTAGGATTTTAGTGTTCGGGTCGTGCATAAATATCTTGGTTAGTGCTCCAGTATACTCGATGTATATGGGCTATCTGAGGGGAGCATCGAGGACTCATATTCTAGGGTTTATTGAGACATACCACTCTCGGTAGGTCACTTATTGGAAGAGCGCTAGAGTATAGTAGAGCTTGGAATGGAGTACACCTTAAGGGTGCTAGTGGTGTATGTGGCAAGGCTATAGTACACTAGTGACACACTTAGTCTAGTGATCATTGGATGTTGCTGGGTACCAAACCTAGAGTAAGTAACTATTTTGTGGGAGATGGTAGATAAGCCGTATGCTCATCAATCTAGCTTACGCTAAGTGGTTTGGTATAGAGATTTTGGGTGCCAAACCTAGGGAAAGTGTTTTTCAGTATGAGTGTTAATGGACAAATTGAACTTGTTAAGTTAGTTTACACTAGCAGGTTTGGCACAGAAGAGAAAGATGAGGAGGTTGGTTGGTTCCGAGCACTAAGTAAGTCACTACTAGCGTAAGGTTAGTGGACAAGTTTTCAAAACTTGTTAAGCTAACTTGCACTAGGAAGCTCGGGCTCAGAGATTACTGTTGAAGAGTCATGGTCACCGAATTCACCATAAAAGTTAAGTAGTTGGGTGTCCTTCAGTAGCACTATGCGTTGGAAGTAGTAAACAACAATACCATAGTCTTCAACGATGGAATTGTTCAAAGGCACTTTGAACCGCATAAGGTTAGGAAAAGGTGGGGAGGACAGTTGGCAGTTCTTAGTTTGTTGTTTGGTTTGGGCCCAAAGTATGGCACTAGCCATAGTACCTATACAAGACAGGACCCGATTCGAGTGCCGGAGGGCATTAGCTAAGTGAGTTGGGTAGTTTGGCGCCAACTGAGTCATTGTGAGAATGACACCTCTTGGTGGGTTTAGTTGGGGTACGGTGGCACCATATCCTAGGGTAACACCTCAAGGTGGGGAGATTAAATTTGGAGGACCAAATTCTCCAAGGTAGGGAGAATGTTACAGCCCTCCTAGTAGGAAGCACATTTAAGGCATATAAATTAATAATCCCTAGTTTAATACCTCATTTTAAGATCATTTAGCAAGGTCAAGCAAGTTAGTTAAGTTTCATTAGGTTCCGAGGAGAGTATGGCATCAAAGGAGGTTTTGGGACAAAATGGTAATTTTGCAACCTAAGGTGTTAGGCCATGTCCCGAGAGTAAAAAACATGTTTTGAAACCTCACCCTTGCTTAGCAACCAAATTTTCACTAAGTGTTAAAGGTTTGACCAAAGTTTTGACCAAGAGCTATTATTTTGGGAAGGGGGCGTTTTGACAAACTTATTAAAGCTTAAGGGCTTGTTGGAAAATGATGTTTCAAAACTTGGTAAAGTGCTTTGGCTACCACATTTCTTCATTTTTCCATCCAAACCCGAGCTCCTTCTTGCCCACTTGATTTCTTCTTCAATTCCCACTCAAATTCAAGAGTTCCTAGTGAAAATCAAAGGTTCCAAGGGTGACTAAGCAATGGTTGGCTTGTTTCAAGGAATTTTTCTGCTTTGGAAGCATGTAATCACATTTTCTAGCTAGGGCTTTCTTTTTATGCAAGAGGTAACTCAGTTTTCTTGTTGTTTCTTTGTCGGTTTGGCCTCTAGTTGCTTGGGTTTTGGTTGGGTTCTACTAATTTTATGGGATTTGGTTGGAATTGCTTGTTCTTGGAGTTTGATTGCTTGATCTTTGCTTGTAGCTTGGAATTGAGGTAAGGGATTTATGATTCATACTCATTTGATGCCATTCATAGGTTGTTTGTGGTGAAATTCTTGTGAATTTGATGATTGGCATTAGTTGTGAAGGGAGATGTTCATGGTGGACTAGTTAAGTTTCCAAGCTTAGTGTGATGATTGTATGTGTTGCAAGCTTGGAATGAATGGTGCATTAGGGCCTAGGAAGTGTGTTTTTCAAGTTTGTAAAATGGGATGGTGTCCCAAACTTGTTTGGGAGCCTTCGAAAGCCTCCAAAGAGGCTTAGGAGGCTTTTTTAGGATCATGGCATGGGGCTCTACCACTTCAGCTCCCAAGGTACATTTTTTTATCCATGGAGCAAAGTGCTACTGGTGCCTAGGCCTCAATGGCACCTCTCCTGGCTCCTAGGTGCTAGCACTTGACAACTTTGACATGTTGTGGGGCTTTCGCCATAACTTTTCATTCAGGCATCGGATTGAGGCAATTCATGATTCCACATGAAGGTAAGATAGAGAACTACCATTTTCACACATTTACAAAACCTGGATGTGCCCAAGTTTAGGTTCGTTTTAGTTCAAAGTGAAGGCATGTTTGGCCACAATAAAGCACCATTAGTCGGGGCCAAGGTTTAGTACAATTGAGAGCCTAGCCAAGTGTTTGGGTTTGAGGTTCCAATGTTGAAACCTTAGTGCACCTAGGGGGGTTCTGAATAATCTAGTCAATGAGTCCAACCATGGTCATTACTACTCCAGTAGTGTGAACCAGGTAATGGTGGATAGGTTGTGCCTTGAGTGAAGGTTTAGTGTGCTAGTATCCTAGGCAAGATTACTTGAGGTGTAAGTGAAAACCTAGCACACTCTTGGTATGGGTTTACGGTGGAAGCTTAGTGCACAAGTGACCTAGGGAAGTCTTAGGACTTGAGGCACTATGTGGAGGCTTAGTACACCTAGTGAGTTCCATTGAACTCAAGCGAGGCGTATCCACCATGTTCACCTGCACAACAATTAAGGGAAGGTTAAACTTATTGCATCAGTAAGCTAAGGTTTACTAGGGGTGAGTTAGGGGCCAGAACTCACTAGGCATGGAGTGACACCCGTGAGAGGACTAGGAGGAGGAGGGCTCCCAAGGGACCTAGAAATATGCGCATATGTTAGACCCTCACACCGTATGAGCTCACAGTTGATTACATATACGTATATATATGTTGTCCTCAGTGTTTTCTTTGCAGGTTGAAGATCCCTTACTGAGAATCTTGGGATTCTTACTCCTTTAATTTTATGTTGTGCAGATACAGGGGTTCTTGGACCCGACAATCATTGAGGGTTTTCGTGGTGGTTCCGTTAGAGGTATATCACTTTGAGAATCATTGAGATTCTAGTTTCTTTGGTTGCTTGTTGGTTAAGCTACATTACTAACTTCTATTTTCTTGGCCACAGAGGTTAGTAAGCACATGGAGGATCATTGAGGCTTGCCACCGAGATCTCTCATCTAAGGTGGAAGCTAATTGATTGGATCTCAATAGTACTAGCCCTATGTATGTATAATTTATGGTAATGAGCTCCTATTACCACCTCAACAAATGGGAAAATTATAGTATAAAGGCATAATTGTTATAAGCTATTATATAGTGTAATTCTCATGATAGTGAATAAAATGTGAGGGGTAAAGTGAATAATCTACACCTCCCTAAAAGATTACAATGGTTACTTGGTACTAAATGGAGCCCTAAAGGATTGCTTATTTTACAAGTAATCTATGGGTCTTATTGCAAGTTTTTAAGACTTGGGTATTCAATTGTACAACTTTAAAAGAGAGATTTTGGAAGGATTTGAATGGTATGGAAGTAATTTTTGGAGGCTAAATCGGATAAAGGAAACAAAAGCTATTATTCAAAAACCTAGGACAACTAGGTATACAATTGTTCAAAAAAATAACTTAAGGATGAGATGATTTTTTATAAGAGTTAAAGGTTGCCATTTCTAGCATCATCCCATCCTTTTATTTCCAGGTTCTAAGGTAAAAAAGGTGGGCTAAATATTAGGCAAAAATTTCTTTGCTTAAGACATACTTATAGTGACCTAAGTGAGGGTTAAGGTTAAACTAATCGAGTCAAACAAGATATCTTGATTTCTTGCCATTTCTTGACCATTTTCATACCACACTAGGCAAAACCTATTCCTAAGCTCCTACATAATCTTCCATAGCCACCATAGCTCAATCTCCCAAGAAATCACAAGGGAAGGCAATCGGATGCAACAAGAAAGAGAAAAACCCTAGTTTTATCTTCATTATTGTGTATCTCTTGAAGATTTTAGCCTTCATAGCTTAGGTAAGGGTTTTATCTTCATGTTTCATGTTTGTACTATTATAAGATGATGATCAAGCATCCATGAAGCTAAGACCATGCTTGGAAGAGTGCAAAAAGCTCAAGGAACCAAGTATGGGTTAAGGGGGAGTGCATGAACAAGGTTCCAGCCTTACTGTTTTTCATGCACTAAGATGGCAGTATTTACAGGGGTTTCTGGAGCCCAAGTTAGTACTAACTAATATCAATTAACCTCATAAGACCAAGCATTAGCTTGAGGAGGGCTGCCATAGTGATTACATATTGTTTATTTGATTGTTTATGGACTAACCCTAATGATATATTGCTGCCGGCATTGCATTTGATTGTGTTTTGTTTGTTTGTGGATTTGGATGGCCATATTTTTGTATATGTTCTTTGTTTTTTGTGTTTTTATGTCTTTTTATTTCAGGTATGTTGCTGGTAATTCATGTTTCTAATGATAAGCCCTTACTAAGTTTCTTCAAAGAGACTTACCCCCTTTTTGTCCATTTCAGGAGAACCTGAAAGAGATCATTCAAAATAGTAGCTGTAAATTTAATTTCTCTGTGAAATTTATGATATATTAACTTCCATATGTGTCGTTATAAACTGTAAATTTTCATGATTTTTGGAGCACATTATCTATTTTTAGTAATGGTACTTTCTGCCTTACGCAGCAGCTGATCCCTTCAAGTTTCTAGAGTGCTTAGTGCTTTTGAGGTTCTCCAAGAAGCTTAGTTTATGTATTAACTAATTTATTTTCATGTATGTGGTGCATAAATTCATGTAAATGATCTGGGTATGTTGTATGTGTAGTGTGAGAAGGATTTATGGATCAATGGAGTGTGGTTTGAAGTGTGTATGGGCTGTTTTGATGGCATTTTTATGAATGATGGTTATAACGGCTATAAATTCAGGGGAATTGTTTTCCCATGTGTATAAGACATATATGGACAATATCAAGTGGGTTTTTCACCTCGAAATGAAGTGTACGAATATTATGAAATTTTGTATGGGCATAATGGTCAATAGTGGCTAAAATTTGGTACCCTTGTACTCCAGCTGCCATAATTTTCTGTAGATAAAGAATTTTGCTATGAAATTTTGACCATACTTAGAAAACTTCAAGAGGAATAACTTGGCATTTGAATCACTAGATTTTTTTCCTTATAGCCAGAGTTATGGCCTTTCAAAATTGGATGATTTTGTTGAGCACTGTTCATATGATCATTTTTACCCGGTTAAGTGTAAAATCCATAATTATAAACTTAGATGGATTTAATGTCTCAAACCTATTTGCCTATGAAGGTTTTAGTGTATTAAAGGGCTTAAAACCTTTAGGGCATAGGAGAACATGGGTAGAATTTGAGTTGTACATGATGTGAAAGTTTGGACACATAAAATGCGTACCAATAGCACCATGTGTGCATATGATTGTACATGCACTTGGGGATTTTACTCAAACTCCATATTGGCTAGGAATAAAGAATTTCACTGTCATCATTACTTCCATATGAAATTGTATGTGAATATATGTGTAATGGTGGGACCAATATACACATCTTTGCATAATGACCAAGAGGGCCACTTGGGTAAACACAGTGCGCATGTTCTACTTGTCCTACAGGACATGTACTGCCCGGGGCTTAACCTCACTAAATTTAATCATTGTATGGAAACACTTAGAGTGGCCACACCTCCAATGTGTATGAATGGAGTTATGGACACTAGGGTTGCCTTTTGCTGTAGGGCATAGTCTATAGTTGTTTAAATGCCCACACACAATTAATTATGTGTAGGATTCATGTTGATGCTATAAAAATTTTGTATGCTTTGACTCTTTGAACATTGGTTATTATGAAAATTTTTAGGCTACATAAATGTTTTATAATTTATACTTGCTTAAGTCAAAGCAACTCTTGCATGCATAATTGCATTCTTAGGTTAAACAATTTATTCCCATGGTTAAAGTTCAGTGGTCACACCACTCTGAAAGAAAAGCAACCTGGGAAACTGAAAGAGACCTTATAGAAAGGTATCCTCAAGAATACTCGAGGCTAAAGGCTATTTTGGATGATCAAAATTTTTAAGGGGGGGAGGATTGTTACCACCACACAAAAATGGGAGAATTACAAGTATGTAATAATGGCTAAAAACCGCTATATTGTGTAATTCTCACCATAGTGATTGAAGTGTGTGGGATAAAAGGCATGATCAACACCTCCTTAAAAGTGTTCCAAGTTGGTAACTTGGCCCCCAAGAAAAGGCTTAAGGATTGCTTGTTTGTCAAGTAACCTATGGACTTTTTTGTAAGGTTTTGGAAAGTTGCGTACTCAATTACAAAACCTTCACAAAAGAGCTTTGGAGAGTTATGGGACGGATATGAATGGTATGGAAACAAATTTTGGAGGCTGAATTGCATAAAAGAAGCAAAAGCCATTATTCAAGAACCTAGGACAACTAAGTGTACAATTGTTCACAAAAATAACTTAAGGATGGGTTGATTTTTGACAAGAGTCAAAGGTGGCCATTTCTACCAGTATCCCATCCTTTTATTTCCAGGTTCTAAGGTCAAAAAGTGGGCTAAAGAAGTAAAAATGGTGGGCTAAAGATTAGCCAAAAAGTCTTTGCTCAAGACATACTTATAGTGACCTAAGTGAGGATTAAGGTTAAACTAATCAAGGTAAGTAAAATATCTTGATTTCTTGCCATTTCTTGGCCATTTTCATCCCCCATGAGGCACAACCTATTTCTTATCTCCTCCATTAGCTTCCATTGCAACCATAGCTCAAGCTCTCAAGAAATCACAAAGGAAAGCAACCGGATGCACCAAGAACAAGAAAAACCCCTAGTTTTCGGGTTTACAAAAGGTTTATTGGATTTCCAGCAAAAGGTAAGGGTTTTATCTGTCTTTCATGGCTATTTATTGTTCAATACTGATGCCAAACATCCATGTAGCTAAGACCTTAAGCTTGGAAGAAAGCCAAGAGCTTGATGAACCAAGTTTAGGTTAAGGGGGAAATCGTACCAAGGGTTTTGGGCCTACAGCTTTGGTGCTCTATTATTGCAGTGCAATTAAGGGTTTTCTAAAGCTTCTTGGATTTTTACTGTATTTCCAAACATCATTGAAGCTAAGACCATGCTTGAAAGAGAGCAAAAAGCTCAAGGAACCAAGTATTGGTTAAGGGGAAAGAAGCATGGCAAGGTTTCAGCCTTAGTGTTACCATGCTAAAGATGGTAGCAAGAAGGAAGGGTTTCTAGAGCCCAAGTTAGTACTAACTAAGACCTAAAAGACTCCTAAGTCCAAGAAAAAGCTTGAGGAGGGCTGCCATAGTGTTTCTAAAGTGATGTATTCTTGTTTTAATTGAATGATTATGGACTAACCTTAATGTGTTATTGCTGCCAGCATTTGATATGTTTGATGTTGTGTTTGTTTGTGCATTTGGATGTGTATATTTCTGTGTTTGTATTGTATTTTTTTGTTTTAGTGTCTTTGGATTTCAGGTATATGGATGAAGATTGAAGATTTTATTGATAATCCCTTACTAAGTTTCATTCAAGAAACTTACCCCCTTTCTGTCCATTTCAGGAGCACCTGAAAGAGAACGTTCAGATTAATAGTTTTCATTTGAATTTCTCTATGAAATTTCAGGTACATGAACTTCCATGTGTCTAGTTATGATCTGGAAAGTTTGGTGATTTTAGGAGCACAGTTGGTATTTTTAATGGTGGTACTTATTGTGTTGTGCAGCAGCTGTCCAGCATCCTGTTCTGGAGTCCATTGTGTCTCAGGCACTCCTGTAACTTAGGGTGTGAATTTAGCTGAGTTAAGACCATTTTTTAGTTCATGTATTCATGTACATGTAGTGTATGTAAAATGAGACAAGTACGTGAACATTTGAGTAATGTTTTGGCTATCTAAGTGATGTGGTGCAAAGCTGCCTAAGTGTGGATGATGGGCTGTTTACTTGTAAATTCTGTTTTGGCCACATAAAGTTCTTAAAATAAAGGGAATATATTTCCTATGTGTAATGGACATATATGGAGTAGCCTTGGAGGGCTTTCCCCTTGTGAATGAAGTGTTTGCACAATTATGAAATTTTGTATGGGGAAAATGGTCATAAAGTGACCAGAATTTTGACACTGCACTTAAGGTTATATATGTGCCTGTGTAGACGGAATCTTGAAATGAAATTTTGACCACACCTAGAGGACATATAGAGAGTTAACTGGGCTTTGAAATTTCTGGATTTAGAGCCCTGTAGCCAAAGATATGGTTTAGACCATTTGGTCAGAATTTTGTAACCAACTTCAAAAATTCATAACTTGGTCCATAGGTGGGCTATTGATGTAAAAAAAAATTCCTTGGTTTTCTCTAAGTCTCTACTTGATAATATAGCAAGGAAAATTGGGGGGTATGTGGCTAAAATGATACAGTTTATTAATGGAAGTTACAGGTGTAGTAGCTGGTCACTAGAACTTAACAAGATTGCCTAATGTGTGGAAGCCAAAACTAAGACTTGTGCTAGTGTTTTTTTTCTTAGATACCATAGTGTGCATAAATGTAAATATGTGTGTTATGGTTAGACCAATATGCATGTATTTACATAGTGCTCAAGAGGGTCACTAGAGTATGTACACTAGGGGTGTTGTTCTGATGACCTACAGGACACACCAAACCTGGGAGTTTAAATGCATTGTTTTGGCACCATAATTGGACTACCCCAAAGTGGGTAACAGAAGTTGGTATCAGAGCATGGTTTATACGTGTACATAGCAATAGTTGCATTCCATGCATCTACATATATGAACTCAGTTTGGTTAGCTGCTAGTGTCAAGTACCATTGAAATACCTATGATCTTTATAAGTGCTCAATGGTGAATCATCAATGCAAGAAGTAAACATGGTTGCCACAAGGAGAAGGGAACCACCCTGAAGGCCTCCTACTGACTCTAGGCAACAAAGAAGTGGACAGAATAGAGGGAATTAGGGCCAAGAGGGGGCACCAAACCCTGAAGTGCCTCATGTTTGGTTAGAGCTTCAAAAAACTTAATTCTAATCAATGTGAACTTAGTAAGACTGATTCAAGCACAACGGCAAAGAGTCTAAGTAGCTCCAGTAGAACCAGTTTAGGATGTACAGCAACAACCAGAAGAGGATGCTAGGAACACATCTGAATATGTTCCTTCTGGAAGTTTAGAAGACACAAATGATGAAACTGTTGAGGAGGAAGATGAGGATAGGAGAAATCCAAGAGGAAGAAAACTAAGGTCTGAGATTGGTCAGGTATCCAGGACCAATCCCTCAGTTTATGACCATTCCTCCACTAAAAATGAGATTAAGGATGGCCATGAGACAAGATCTAGAAGAAGGCAGAGAGATCATAGAGAGCATCACCATACTAAGGGCTCTCACAGATCTAGGAGACATAGATAAGAGGATCTAGAAGGCCTAGATGGGGTCAGACTGTTTGAGAGGTTGCAAGGCCTAAGACGTCCATAGTTTGATGGAAGAGCTGGGCCAGAGAGAGCTGAGGAGTGGTTAATCTTCATAGAAAAGAAGTTTGAGAGGATGCCACTCAGCTCCACCAAGAAAGTGTCACTAGCTACCTACAATCTAGTAGGTAGTGTAGAGATGTGGTGGAGAAACACCAGAGATAAGTATACTTTCCAAGAGGGGAGAAGGCCGGGAAGAGATATTGAGATGAGCTCGCTAGAGTTCACACAGCTATTCCAGGAGCAGTACATCAGTGATACTATCAAGGATATGAAGCAAGTTGAATTTGATGCTCTAAGGCAGGACAACCTCAGTGTCCTAGAGTATGAGCACCAATTCAATCAGTTGGTGAGGTATGCCAATCAGTATCATGGACTGGTGGAATTGAAGGCCAAAAGATTTGTCAAAGGCCTAAAGTCAGACATTAGAAAGGCTGTTAGACCTTTTGGAGCAGTTACATACTATGAAGTAGTGCAGAGAGCTCTATTAGTAGAGCAAGAGGAGTATGAGACTAAGTACTTTCCTAGTGGACCAGGGGAAAGTAGTTAGGCAGGAGGCAAGCAGAAGAAGCCACCACATGCCAAGGGAATTGCCAAGAGTACCCATTTTTGTGGTGAGGGCAAGGTTAAGGGGAAGTTCCCTGGCCTAAGGTGGCCTAAGTGTAGGACGTTTCATGGAAAGAAACCTTGCTACTTTGATACCCAAGTGTGTCTAAGTTGGATCAAGGACTGCCCATAGGCTCAAAGGAGGCCAGAAGACCAAGGTCCAGTAATATCTATTGGGACAGGATGTAGAGGTGGAGCACCAAGGGAGGGACAGTGGAGGCCAGTTCCTCCAGTGCCTCGGCCTCCTGTGTAGAGAGCTGGTAGAGTCTTCCAAGCGGAGAGGCTAGAGACATCAGAGCAGGGAGGAGCACTAAGAGGTAACATTTACCTTAATGGTATACCTGTTAGTGTTCTGTTTGATATTGGTGCATCTGTGTCTATAGTGTCTAGGAAATTTGTTAAAGCCATGAAATTGCCTACTGAAATCATGCCTAGGATATCCTTAGTGAAAACAGCAGGTAGTCAATGTCTTTTCACTAATGACCTAGCTAAGGATTGTGAGCTAGTAGTGGGAAAGACTAAGGTTATGACTAATCTGCTAGTGTTGGGTATTCATAAGTATGATTTAGTGCTGGTTATGAATTGGCTTGCTATGCATAACATAAGAATTGATTGTGCTAAGAGGGAAATCATATTGTCTGATGGTGAAGTGCATGCATTAGTGAATTCTAAGGAATTAGTGCATGAAATGCATGACTTGGAGCTAGAAGTACTAGATGAGATACCTGTGATTTCTAATCATGATTATTGTTATGCATTGAATCAATTGCATTGTGAAGAAGAAGTAGATAGAATACCTGTAGTGAGAGACTTTTCATAAGTTTTTCCTAAAGACTTGCCAGGTATTTCTCCACTAAGGGAAATTGAGTTTGAGAACAAGTTGTAACCAGGAGCTAGTCCAATATCCATACCTCCTTACAGAATGCCAATCACAGAGATGAATGAGCTTAGGAAACAACTTGATGAACTTCTTGAAAAAGGGTTCATAAGGCCAAGTGTTTGACCATAGGGAGCTCCTGTTCTCTTTGTGAAGAAGAAGGATGGATTGTTGAGA
This sequence comes from Aquilaria sinensis, assembly GCA_005392925.1. Lineage (NCBI taxonomy): Eukaryota > Viridiplantae > Streptophyta > Magnoliopsida > Malvales > Thymelaeaceae > Aquilaria > Aquilaria sinensis. The sequence continues at coordinate 249,619 of SMDT01002793.1, read as the reverse complement.
CTATGCATTGACTACAGAAAGGTTAATGCAGTGACTATCAAGAACAAGTATCCACTCCCTAGGATTGAGGATCTATTCCCTCAACTTAAGGGAGCTAAGATCTTCTCTAAGATAGATTTGAGATCTGGATACTTCCAATTGAGAGTAAAGGAAGAAAATATTCCTAAGACTGCATTCGGGACCAGATATGGGCATTATGAGTGCACAGTCATGCCATTCGGTTTAACTAATGCCCTAGCTGGTTTCATGGACCTGATGAATAGGGTGTTTACACCATGTTTGGACAAATTTGTGGTTTTGTTCATTGATGACATCCTAGTGTATTCCAAGGATGAAAATGAACATGAACATCATCTGAAGATTGTCCTAAAGACTCTATTGGAACATCAGCTTTATGCCAAATTATCTAAGTGTGAATTTCGGATAAGGGAAGTGTCTTTCCTAGGACACATCATAGATGCACAAGGCCTTAATACAGACCCTAAAAGGGTCAAGGCAGTGCAAGAGTAGGAAAGACCAAGGATTGTGAAGGAAATCAGAAGTTTCCTAGGATTAGCTTATTTGTATCAGGCTTTTCCATGATTGCCTTAGTTCTTACTCATCTGACCATGAAGGGTCAAAGATTTGAGTGGACTAAGAAGTGTGAAAAGGATTTTTGGAGAAGTTGGCTAAGATGTATATCCAAGAGAAAGTGAGGTTACATGGAATACTAGATTCCATTATATCTGATAGAGATCCAAGATTTATAGCTCAGTTTTGGAGTGCTTTTCATAAAGCATTAGGAACCAAAATCCACCTAAGTACTGCTTATCATCCTTAGACAGATAGGCAATCTGAAAAAGTGATACAGATACTGGAAGACATGCTCAGGAGCTACGTGTTGGATTTTAAATGTGAATAGGACCAACACTTGCCATTGGTGGAATTCTCATATAACAATAGTTACCAAAGCACCATTGGCATGGCACCTTATAAAGCATTATATGGAAGAAGGTGCATGACACCCTACTGTTAGGTGGAAACCTCAGACAAGCTAGAGTTGGGTTCTGAAATTATTGAAGAGACTACTGCCAAAATCATGAAAATTCAAGAGAGATTAAAGGCAGCTAATGAAAGGACCATAGCCTACGTGAACAAAATAAGGAAAGACTTGGAATTTCAGGTTGTGACAATGTTTCACTGAAAGTTGCACCAACCAAAGGCACTGTCAAATTTGGCAGAAGAACCAAGTTAGCTCCAAGATACATAGGTCCTTATGAGATCTTGGATAGAGTTGGCAAGGTAGCATACAGGTTAGCAATACTACCAAGCATGTCAAGTCTTCATAATGTTTTTTACATCAGTATGCTTAAGAAATGTCTGTTGAACACAAAGCACTCTATTGTAGTGGAAGACATATAGTTGGAACCCAACTTGACATATGAAGAGAAACCTATAGCTATCTTAGCCAAGGATACCAAAAGGTTAAGAAACAAACTTATTCTCATGGTTAAAGTTCAGTGGTCACACCACTCTGAAAGAAAAGCAACCTGGGAAACTGAAAAAGACCATATGGAAAGGTTTCCTGAAGAATACTTGAAGCAAAAGGCTAGTTTGGAGGACCCAAAATTTTTAAAGGGGGGAGGATTGTTACCACCACACAAAAATGGGAGAATTACAAGTGTGTAATAATGGCTAAAAACCGCTATATTTTGTAATTTTCACCATAGTGATTGAAGTGTGTGGGATAAGAGGCATGATCAACACCTCCTTAAAAGTGTTCCAAGTTCATAACTTGGCCCCCAAGAAAAGGCTTAAGGATTGCTTGTTTGTCAAGTAACTTATGGACTTTTTTGTAAGGTTTTGGAAAGTTGGGTACTCAATTGCAAAACTTTCACAAAAGAACTTTGGGGAGTTATGGGAAGGATATGAATGGTATGCAAACAAATTTTGGAGGCTGCATTGAATAAAAGAAACAAAAGCCATTATTCAACAACCTAGGACAACTAAGTATACAATTGTTCACAAAAATAACTTAAGGATGGGTTGATTTTTTACAAGAGTCAAAGGTGGCCTTTTCTACCATTATCCCAGCCTTTTATTTCCAGGTTCTAAGGTCAAAAAGGTGGGCTAAAGATTAGCCAAAAAGTCTTTGCTTAAGACATACTTATAGTGACCTAAGTGATGATTAAGGTTAAACTAATCAAGGCAAGTAAAATATCTTGATTTCTTGCCATTTCTTGGCCATTTTCATCCCCCACAAGGCACAACCTGTTTCCTATCTCCTCCATTAGCTTCCATAGCCACCATAGCTCAGGCTCTCAAGAAATCACAAAGGAAAGCAACCGGATGCACCAAGAACAAGAAAAACCCCTAGTTTTCGGGTTTACAAAAGGTTTATTGGATTTCCAGCAAAAGGTAAGGGTTTTATCTACCTTTCATGGCTATTTATTGTTCAATACTGATGCCCAAACATTCATGAAGCTAAGACCCTAAGCTTGGAAGAGAGCCAAGAGCTTGATGAACTAAGTTTAGGTTAAGGGGTAAATCGCACCAAGGGTTTTGGCCCTACAGCTTTGGTGCTCTGTTATTGCAGTGCAGTTAAGGGTTTTCTAAATTTTCTTGGATTTTTTACTGTATTTCCAAACATCCATGAAGCTAAGACCATGTTTGAAAGAGAGCAAAAAGCTCAAGGAACCAAGTATGGGTTAAGGGGAAAGAAGCATGGCAAGGTTTCAGCCTTAGTGTTACCATGCTAAAGATGGCAGCAAGAAAGAAGGGTTTCTAGCGCCCAAGTTAGTACTAACTAAGACCTAAAAGACTCCAAAGTCTAAGCAAAAGCTTAAGGAGGGCTGCCATAGTGTTTCTAAAGTGATGTGTTCTTATTTTAATTGAATGATTATGGACTAACCTTAAGGTGTTATTACTGCCAGCATTTGATATGTTTGATGCTCTGTTTGTTTGTGCATTTGGATGTGTATATTTGTATTTTTTTGTTGTATTTTTTTGTTTTAGTGTCTTTGGATTTCAGGTACATGGCTTAAGATTGAAGATTTTATTGATAAGCCCTTACTAAGTTTCATTCAAGAAACTTACCCCCTTTCTGTCCATTTCAGGAGCACCTGAAAGAGAACGTTCAGATTAATAGTTTTCATTTGAATTTCACTGTGAAATTTCAGGTACATGAAATTCCATGTGTCTAGTTATGATCTGGAAATTTTTGTGATTTTAGGAGCACATTTGGTATTTTTAATGGTGGTACTTATTGTGTTGTGCAGCATCCTGTTCTGGAGTCCGTTGTGTCTCAGGCACTCCTGTAACTTAGGGTGTGTATTTGGATGAGTTAAGACCATTTTGTAGTGCATGTATGCATGTACATGTAGTGTATGTAAAATGAGACAAGTATGTGAACATTTGAGTAATGTTTTGGCTATCTAAGTGATGTGGTGCAAAGCTGCCTAAGTGTGAATGATGAGCTGTTTACTTGTAAATTCTGTTTTGGCCACATAAAGTTATTAAAAGAAAGGGAATATATTTCCTATGTGTAATGGACATATATGGAGTAGCCTTGGAGGGCTTTCCCCTTGTGAATGAAGTGTTTGCACAATTATGAAATTTTGTATGGGGAAAATGGTCATAAAGTGACCAGAATTTTGACTCTGCACTTAAGTTATATATCTTCCTGTGTAGAAGGAATCTTGGTATGAAATTTTGACCACACCTAGAGGAAATATAGAGGGTTAACTGGGCTTTGAAATTTCTGGATTTAGAGCCCTGTAGCCGATGATATGACGTTGTAAAATTGGCTAAATTACTGTTCATTTGGTCAGAATTTTGTAACCAACTTAAAAAATCCATAACTTGGTCCATAGGTGGACTATTGATTTAAAAAAAAATTCCTTGGTTTTGTCTAAGTCTCTAATTGATAATGGAGCAAGGAAAACATGGGGGTATGTGGCTTGAATGATACAGTTTGTTAGTGGAAGTTACAGGTGCAGTAGCTGGTCACTAGAACTTAACAAGATTGCCTAATGTGTGGAAGCCAAAACTTAGACTTGGGCTAGTGTTTTCTTTCTTAGATTCCATAGTGTGCATAAATGTAAATATTTTTGTTATGGTTAGACCAATATGCATGTATTTACATAGTGCTCAAGAGGGTTACTTGAGTATGTACACTAGGGGTGTTGTTCTGATGACCTACAGGACACACCAAATCTGGGAGTTTAAATGCACAGTTTTGCCACCATAATTGGACTACCCTAGAGTGGGTAACAAATTGGTCTTATTTAGTACTAACTTGGGCTCTAGAAATCCCTGTAAACGCTGCCATCTTAGTGCATGAAAAACAGTAAGGCTAGAACCTTGTTCATGCATTCCCCCTTAACCCATACTTGGTTCCTTGAGCTTTTTGCTCTCTTCCAAGCATGGTCTCAGCTTCATGGATGCTTGAGCATCATCTTAGAACAGTAAACAACCATGAGACATGAAGAAAAAACGCTTACCTAAGCTGTGAAAGCTGAAAATAGCAAAGGAAGCTCAATAAACCCGAAAACTAGGGTTTTTCTCTCTCCTGTTGAATCCAATCGCTTTCCTTTGTGTTTTATTGGGAGATTGATCTATGATGGGTATGGAAGGTTATAGAGATGCTAATGGAGGAACTCTGGATGGTGAGGGATGAAAATGTCCAAGGAAAGGTAAAGAAATCAAAATATTTACTTGACTTGACTAGTTTAACCTTGACCTCCACTTAGGTCACTATAAGTATGTCTTAAGCAAATACTTTTTGGCTAATCTTTAGCCCACCTTTTTGACCTTATAACCTAGTAATAAAAGGCTGGGATAATGCTAGAAATGACTATCTTTGACTCTTATAAAAAATCATCCCACCCTTGAGTTATTTTTGTGAACAATTGTAAACCTAGTTGTCCTAGGTTCTTGAATAATAGCCTTTGCTTCCTTTATTCAATTTAGCATCCACAAATTTCTTCAATACCAATCAAATCCTTCCAAAATCTCTTCTTTAGAGTTGTTCAATTGAGTACCCAAGTCTTGAAATCTTGCAATAACACCCATAGATTACTTGTAAAATAAGCAATCCTTTAGGGCTTCCTTTAGTACCAAGTAACCATTGCAATCTATTAAGGAGGTGTAGATTATTCACTTTACCCCTCACATTTCATTCACTATGGTGAAAATTATGTTATATAAGGGTTTATAACCATTATGCCTTTATACTATAATTTTCCCATTTGTTAAGATGCTAACAAATAAACCCTTTGAGGTTTATACAGATGCATCTATTGTCAGATTAGGATGTGTATTGATGCAGGAAAAGAAAGCCATAGTTTATGGATCAAGTCAATTGAGACCACATGAGAAAAACTATCCCATGTATGATCTAGAACATGCAACTGTGATTTTTTTTCTTAAAACTGTGGAGACATTACCTACTAGGTAATAAGTTCCAGATCTTCACTAATCATAAAAGTCTCAAATATCTATTTAGTCAAAAGGAGTTGACTATGAGATAGAGAATATGGCTTGAATACCTCAAAGATTTTGACTGTAGCATTGAGTACATTAAAGGCAAAGCCAATAAAGTGGCTAATGCTTTCAGCAAGAAATACGTAGGTATCTTAGAGCATGGAGAAGAAAAATCAAATGAATATAATAGCCTAACTTGTTTGGCTAACAAATGGCTAGAGTGGGAGAAAGCCCAATTGAAAGTAGTAACTATTTAGTCAACTTGGAAAGATAAAATACTGAAGGCATAATAGCAAGATGAAGACTTTACCAAAATGTTTGGGTAGAGACATCGAAAGTTTTTCCAAGGGTTCTCTTATAGGCATGGATTGCTGTACTTCTAAGAAAAAATTTATGTACCCTAAAGGTACAAACTAAGAGAACAAATTCTAAAGGAAGCCCATTCTAGTAAGATGAACATACATCTTGGCACCATGAAAGTGTACCAGTATCTAAAAGGACAAATCTGGTGGCCAAATATGAAAAGAAAAATTCACACATTTGTGTCAAATTGTGTGGTTTGCCAACAAGTAAAAGTTGAGCATCAGAAACCAAGGCAAGTTGCAGAGTTTGCCAACACCTAAAAGAAAATGGGGATCCGCATCTATGGACTTCGTGGTAACCATGCGTATGACACAAAGATAGTAAGATACCATCTGGGTAATAGTCAATAGACTTACAAAGTTAGCATACTTTTTGCCAATTAATCTTACAAATCCTTTGGATTGGCAGGCATAGTTTTCATTAAAGAAATAGTGAGATTACATGGCATCCCAGATGATATAGTTTTAGGTAGAGAGCCAAGATTTGTGTCTAGATTTTGGAAATCACTACATCAGGCACTGGGTACTCAACTGAAACTAAGCTCAGCTTACCACCCCCAGAATGATGGAGAAATTGAAAGAATGATACATATCCTGAAAGATATGTTAAGGTGCTATATGTTGGACTTTAAAGGAGAATGGGATCAACCTACTACCCCTGATAGAATTCTCCTACAACAACAGTTATCACTTAGTGGTAAGAGTGGCACCTTATGAAGCTCTGTATGGAAGGAGGTGTGTTACACCTCACTGTTGGTAGGATCCTAAAGATGTAGTTGAAATAGGATGAGAACTAATCCAAGATACCACTAAAAAGATCAAAATAATCAAAGAAAGGATAAAGGCTACTAATGATAGAGAGCAAGCCTATGCCAATCGAAGAAGGAGAAGAGACTTAGTGTCTAAGTAAGAGACTATGTGTGGATTAAATTTTCTCCTATGAAAGGATTTATGAGATTTGGGAAGAAAGGAAAGCTAGCCTAAATTTATTGGACCCATTTCCAATAGTGGCTATGATTGGTAATGTGGTATATAAGCTAGAGTTACCTCTAAAATTGGGTCATATATACTTTTCTTGTTAGTATGCTTAAAAAAACCTATCTGACCTACAACAAGATCAAAATAATCAAAGAAAGGATAAAGGCTACTAATGATAGAGAGCAAGCCTATGCCAATCGAAGAAGGAGAAGAGACTTAGTGTCTAAGTAAGAGACTATGTGTGGATTAAATTTTCTCCTATAAAAGGATTTATGAGATTTGGGAAGAAAGGAAAGCTAGCCTAAATTTATTGGACCCATTTCTAATAGTGGCTATGATAGGTAATGTGGTATATAAGCTAGAGTTACCTCTAGAATTGGGTCATATATACTTTTCTTGTTAGTATGCTTAAAAAAACCTATCTGACCTACAACAAGCTATATCAACTTCTAACATCTCAATAACTCCCAACCTCTCTCATGAAGAGGAACCTATGAAGATTCTGGCTAAGGATGTAAGAAAGTTAAGGAGTAAATGGATAAACATGGTGTAGGTCCAATGGTCCCACCATTCTGAACAAGAACCAACTTGGGAAATAAAGGCTAAAATGCTCAGAAGGTACCAAAGGTAATTTCTTACATTGCTTGAGAATTTGGAGGACCAAATTCTTTAAGAGGGAAGAATGTCATGCTTATGACTTGTATATGCCTTGGGCTATAATGAGATGTACACATAAAGTACATTCTATGAATATATGATCAATGCAAGTCATAAGCATGGCAGTAAGGGCTGCATAGTGTGAGTCATAAGAGTGCCCTAGAGACACTTTGTTTGAACTTTAGGTGGAATATGATGGAAGATGGCATAATGGTGAGCCAAAAAAGCTTATGTTTGAATGCTAAGTGCATTGCAAGGATGACACTCAATACAAAGCACAAAATTAGCTAAAAAGCCAGTAAGCAAAGTGCTTTAAACCAAGGCTAAAAAATGGAGACTCTTCAGTACACCCCAGTGTGCCCTTATGTGAACTTAAGGGTTCTAAAGCTAAAAACACTAAGGGACATTGTATAAGTACAAGGCCTAAGGTGGTGATATTAATGAAGGAAGCCTACCAAGCTAAAAAATGTGGTGGAGTAATGGAAACCTACCAAGACACACTAGAGTGCACTAGAGCACTCTTAAGTGCACCTTTATGTATGACTATGTGCTTATGAAGACTTTAAAGTCTACTGCCTTGAAAGGCATTGTATGAGAATGATACCTATCATCTAAATGACAATGGGAGCTATAGTGCGGGCCACTAAAAGGTAAGAAACACCAAGGAACCATGGAGACACCTCAAGAGACACTAAAGTGCTCTTAGATGCACTCTTAAGTATACTTATGTTCAATGCAAAATTTGAGGGCTTAATTGGCAAAATAAATTGCCATAGTGGGTGCTTAAAATGTGCCACTTGAGAATCTAAGTAAGAAAAAATAGATTCAAAAAATGCTTGAGCTAGTTGGAAGAAGGTTTGACCAAGAAACAATTAAAAATCTATGGCAGCTTGGACAAATTGGGAAATTGGGCCACTATTTGAATTAAGTTGTTTATGTCTACTTCAATGCCATCTCCTTGCTATTTTTTGGTAGCTTCATCAGCTCAATAAGTCAAGCTAAGATCCTACCAAATATTGAGACAAAAGGAGAACAAATCAAAGGCTAACCCAGAGAATTACTTGGAAACTAAGTCCTTTGGCCATTCTTGTTACCTAGACATTAAAGGAAAATTCCTAGATAATTCCAAGTAGGTTTCTAGCAATATTTACTACCCAATACCATGTACTGAGCCCTACTAATGACAACTAAAAAGAAGGGAAAGAAAGGAGAGCAACAAGGTGACTAAACTAATTCAAGAAAATCTTGGTAGCTTGACTTTGGTCATTTGGCCACCGCCTACTTTTATGCCTTCTAAAGGAAGCTTCCTTATGGCTACATAGCTATTTCTTGGCTATTTCCTACTCATTTACACCCTAAAAATATAGTAAACACAAGCCAATAATAGTTAGATACCGAAACATAAGCAAGAAGCCAAAAGACAACACGAGTTAGCCAAAATTGATGCTAAACTAGCACACCATCTTTAGTACCATTCGTGAGCTACCTTCTTCTTCCTTTGTTCTTGATTTCTTAGCATCATCTACTTGGCCATAACTTTTCCTAAGTAACCTTAAGTTTCTAGAAAGAAAAGAAGAGAAGGATGGAAACATGGTGAATCTGAGACAAGGTCAAGCAAGACTAGCCCTTGGTGTCACCTATGTTGGTGCTTATGATTATGAAAGTGTGATCAAGCTTCCTTGTTGCCTCTTTGACCATAGGTGAGGCCTAATATAAGGCTTCTTGTTACATATTTTGAAGGGAAAATGCTACCCTAGGTGATGGCTAAAGCCAAAGGAACCAAGACGCTATGTTAATGGGCTATGTGTGCATAAAGCACCATGGTAAGCTAGCTAGTTAACTTTCAGCAAGCATAGGATTTTTGTTCAAGTTTGGCCAAGATTGACCAATCACTTAGAGCTTTATGATAAATGAACTTAATCAAAATGATCACATAAAGAATCTACCAAGAAATCATGCTTGCTATGTTAAGGAAACCCTTTGTATGTGGCATGTGTGTTTGTATACTTCTCTATTTCCATGTGTGTGCCGACCCCTTTATTACTTTTATATGTATTATATATTATGTTGAACATGTTTTTTCTTATGCCTTTTATGTCCTTCAATGCAGGTTAATAAAGAAGCTTGGAGTTTTTAAGCATATTAGTGTTTTAAATGTTGAATAAGGCACAAAGTGTTATTTGTGTTCTTCACTGAGTACCTATATACTCATGCCCTCCTTTGGCCATTTCAGGTAAAGAAGTGGAGGACTAAAGAGCTTAGGAACCTCTAGAGGAAATCTATGTATAGAAAGGTATACTTTATCAATTATGGCTTATGAAAATGAAGCATGAAAAGTTCATCAATTTAAACTGATGATTGTGTTTCTGTTCTTGTGATTGTAGGCCCTGATGGCTGCCGTGGGACTTCCTATTTTTGTCTAAATCTTGGTATGGTCTAGGACCAAAAAGGTTGTGAGAAATTTGTCACCGAAGTGCCAAGTTAAAGTAGAAGTTATAGTGACACGGCCGTCCTTGGCCCCTGCCTAGGAAGCCTATGAGAGTTGGTCTCACTATGGTTGTAATTGGGTAGTTGTATATGTATGTGGATTAAAATCCTGTGATACTAATTGATTAACCTAGAATATGCAAAATGCATGCTCTTCTTGCTTTGACTTGGATTAACAAAATTTCATAAGACATTGACTTGGCCAAAACATTTCAAAAGAAAATAAGTTCAAATAGCCAAAGCATACAAAATCAACATTTATGTGAGTTTACTACACACAACAACCATGTGGGAGCACTTATACATAAAGTAGACTAATGACCTCACCCAAGAGCAACCCTAAAGTCTAGGACTCCTCAAAATATAGACAATGGAGGTAGGTAAGAGTACTATATATACAAGCCTCAACTGAGATCTTCTTGAACTAACTCCTACCTTGGATGCAAGTCCCAGTGGTGAGTAACAAAAGTTTTTGTCCATGTGGTGCTAGGCTTTGCAACGAAATGAAGATTGTAGTTAGTACTATGTAGGCTAGAATCATAGAGATTATTAAGTACAATACCTGCAACAAGAGCTAACTACCATGATAACCCTCAGTGGATACTCGGCCCAACAACTTTAAAATCTGCACAAAATAACTAAGGAGTGAGAATTTAAACATTCTCAGTAAGGGTCTTCACTATACCTGCAAGAAAATTACTAAGGACTTCATATATGATAACGTATGAAAACTACTATGAGCTCATACAGCTTGAGGGTCTAATGTGTGCATATACCTAGGTCTCTTGAGACCACTCCTCATCCTGGTCCTTGAACTACAAGGCATTACCTTGTCCTCTAGCAAGCTTAGCCTACCACCCTAACTAGTCATAAATCACCAGTTGAACCTGTCTTGTTTATGTTGTATAGGGGCACTATGGTAGGACTATTGTAGACTAGGCCATAAAGACCTTGTAGACTAGGTGCACTAAGGTTTCACCTTGCAACCTCGTGGCTAATAGCACGACAAGGTCACCAAGGGTTCTAAACCTCTCACCTAAGCTAGTGGTACTTAGTTGTGATCTTAGTAAACTAGTTTTCTTGCTTGTAGTAGAAGTAACCATAAAATGTTGCAAAACTCAAGAAATCTTCTAGGTCTTGAAGGAATTTTGTAAGTCTTGGAATACCCCAGGAATGGTTAGACCCCAAGGTACCCTAAGAACCCCCTTAGGTCTCCCCTCGACCTTCTTAGCAAAAACTAGAAATTTCAACCAATATGCCTTCGGCGATGCATTGCCAGCTATGGTGACATGCTGCCATAGTTGGTAACGTTCTGTGAGTTTTCCTGTCATGGTGACACATCGAAGGTACTTGCGACGATTGGCGACGCATCACCAATATCTGTGAAAGCCCAGAAAATTCCCAATTTTGCTGCTATGAACATTGGACACTTACCAAACTTATTAAACATGCTTGGTAGCCTCCAAGCTTCACATACATGTAAAACATGTTGCATAGATCACAACCAACTATCACAAGCCAATCTAGGATGCATTATAAAATCATCCCAATCATCACAAACCTCATAGTCCACCATAGTTCAACCTTGCCCACTAACTAATGCTATTGCTAGAACTACTTGAATTCATATTAATTGAACTCAAAAACACAACTCCCTTACCTTAAGTTTACTTCACAAGCAAGAAACAAGTAACTCTTCCTAAAAAATTTGAGCCCCATAAAGCTCTACTTAGTTCCAAGCAAATATGTGCACAAAACATCAAGTTACTAACTTCTAACCAAAACCCAATCCCCCAACCAACTAATAAACAAGAAATCTATCAAGAACACATTGACTACCTTATATCAAAAATAGGGGATAGAAGAAAACATGCTTCCAAGCTTCAAAACCATTATTTTATGCTTGAAACAAGCTTTCAATGGCCTATATACTTACTGTAGCTTCTCTTTTCAACAAAAACTCTTGATTTTGGGCTCCAATTGGTGAAGGAATGATGGTGTGAAGGATGAACTCGGGTTATGGCAGCCATCCCCCCACTTTAACATCTTATAAACCATGTTTAACACTTAAGCCACCAAAGTATTAGACATGGAACACTTAAACCCCTTTCCTTTTGATAAGCTTAGTTATTCTTGATTGATTTTGTTTATTTCAACTAGTAGGGCCATAACATAAAGTCTCAATGGGCCTAGAAATTGTTTGAACAAAAAGTGTACCATGCATGAGAACACTTAGTAAATCAAACTTTTGATGTATATGTTTTGGGCCATGTAGTCCTAACTTGAAAATTTTAGCATGTACATATTTGTATATGTTAAGGGCAAGGGGTACTAGGCTTAGAATAAAATACAAGTTTTGCCTGTATATATTTTTGGGCCTAGGTAGGCCATAAGGCACTAAGTAAAAAAAACATGCATGGTTTGTAATTTATGTTGTATGCATGCATGTTTGCTTGTATATGTGAGCATGTTAGTTTTAGGCAAACTCTAATGAACCTCTAAAGACACTAAGACACACTTTCACATGCATGCTTAAACCCTTAAGTAAACTTAACTGATTAAAGTCCCACCAATTGGATAAAACCAAGTAAAAGCCACTAAAGCTGCAAAAGCATGAGATTCCCACCTAGGTAAATAAAAACTAGGGTTAAGTGTTACCACTTTGAGTACTTCTACACAGTGATTAAATTTAGTGAGCTCAAGCCCTAGGCGGTCGATGTCCTGTAGGCCAACCAGAACATGTGCACCATGCTTACCCAAGTGGCCCTATTGGTCGTTATCCAAAGATGTGTATTTTGGTCCAACCATCACACACATATTCACATACAATTTCATCTGGAAGTAATGATGACAATGAAATTCTTTTTTCCTAGCCAATATGGAATTTGATTGAAATCCCCAAGTGCATGTACAATCATATGCATACATGATTGTATTGGTGTGCATTTTATGTGTCCAAACTTTAACACCATGCCTAACTCAAATTCTACCTGTGTTTTCCTGTTCCCTAAAGGTTTTAAACCCTTTAATACCCCTAAACCTTTTAGGAAAAAAGGTTTGAGACATTAAATCCATCTAAGTTTACAATTATGGATTTTATACTTAACCGGGTAAAAATGACCATATGAACAGTGATTAGCAAAATCAGCCAACTTTGACAGGCCATAACTCTGGCTACAGGGCACCAAATCCAGTCATTCAAGAGCCAAGTTATTCATATCAAAGTTTTTTATATGTGGTCAAAATTTTAGAGCCAGTAAAAAAATTTATGGCAGTTGGTGTACAGGGTACCAAATTTTAGCTACTATTGACCACTATGCCCATACAAAGTATCATAATATTTATACACTCCATTTTCCAGGTGCAAAACCCACTTGGTAGTGTCCATACATGTCTTATACACCTAGAAAGACCATTCCCATGAATTTATAACCCTTTTAACCATCATTCATAAAAATGCCATCGAAATAGCCCATAAACACCATATGGGCAGCATTGTATACACACTTCAAACTACACTCCATTGATCCCTATATCCTTCTCACATTACACATACAAAATACGCAACTCATTTAAATGAATTTATCAACCACATAAATGACAATAAATTAGCTAATACATACACTAAGCTTCTTAGATAACTTCAAAAGCACTTAGCACTCTAGAAACTTGAAAGGGCCAGCTGCTACGTAAGGCAGAAAGTACCATGACTAAAAATAGCTAATGTGCTTAAAAAATCATGAAACTTTCCAATTCACATCTAAACATATGTTCATATCTAAAATTTTACAGAGAAAATCAAACTACAGCTATTAGTTTGAATGCTCTCTTTCAGGTGCTCTTGAAATGGACAGAAAGAGGGTAAGTCTCTTTGAAGAAACTTAGTAAGGGCTTATCATTAGAAAATTGAATTCCTAGAAACATAATTGAAATCCAAAGACATAAAAAAAAAGCACATATACAAAAATATGGCCATCCAACAACACAAACAATTAGAACGCAATGAAATGCAATGCTGGTAGTAGTACATCTTTAGGATTAGTCCATAAACAATCAACTAAACAATATGTAATCATTATGGCAGCCCTCCTGAAGCTAATGATTGGTCTTAAGAGGTTAATTGGTCTTATTTAGTACTAACTTAGGCTCTAAAAACCCTTGTAAACATTGCCATCTTAGTGCATGAAAAACAGTAAGGCTGAAACCTTGTTCATGCACTCCCCCTTAACCCATACTTGATTCCTTGAGCTTTTTTCTCTCTTCCAAGCATCGTGCTAGCCTCCTGGATGCTTGATCATCATATTAGGATAGTAAAATAGCATGAAACATGTTATCTAAGCTATGAAGGCTAAAATCTTCAAGAGATACACAATAAACCCGAAAACTCGGGCTTTTCTCTGTCTTGTTGCATCCGATTGCCTTCCTTTGTGATTGCTTGGGAGATTGAGCTATGGTGGCTATGGAAGCTTATGGAGTAGCTAAGGAAGGAACTCTAGATGTTGAGGGCCAAAAATGATCAAGCAAAGGCAATAAATCAAGATATTTTCCTTGGTTTAATTAGTTTAATCTTAACCCTTACTTAAGTCACTATAAGTATGCCTTCAGAAAATACTTTTTGGCTAATATTTAGCCCACTTTTTTGAATTTAGAACCTGGAAATAAAAGGCTAGGATAATGCTAGAAATGGCCACCTTTGACCCTTTTCAATGATACTCTCATCCTTATGTTATTTTTATGAACAATTATAAACCTAGTTGTCCTAAGTTCTTGAATCATAGCCTTTGTTTCCTTTATGCAATTTAGCCTAAAAAAATTGCTTCCAGACCATTCAAATCCCTCTAAAACCTCTCTTTTAAAGTTGTACAATTGAAACCCAAGTTTTGAAATCTTATAATAAAGTCCACAGGTTACTTGTTGACCAAGAAGTCCTTTAGGGTTTTCTTGGGGGTCAAGTAACCAAGTCTTGAAATCTTACAATAAAGTCCACAGGTTACTTGAAATCTTACTTGTTGACATACATTTTACCCTTCACATTCCATTCACTATGGGGAAAATCATGCTATATAATTTTTTATAACCATTACGCCTTTATATTGTAATTTTTCCGATTTGTTGAGGTAGTAACACTTCTGCCCCCCTTAAAAATTGCCCTTAGCTTAAGGTACTCATTTGGATACTTCCCTAGGATTTCCTTCTTAGTTTCCTAGGTTGCCTCTTTTTTAGAATGGTTTGAACATTGTACTTTAAGCATGGGAATCAGTTTGTTCCTTAACCTTATGATTAGGCTCTAATTGTATGTCTTCCACTACTATAGCATGCTTTGTGTTGAATAGGTATTTCTTAAGCATACTGACATGGAACACATTATGGACATTTGACATACTTGGTGGTAGAGCTAACCTAGAAGCCACCTTGCCAACTCTATCTAATATCTCATAAGGACCAATGTACTGTGGAGTTGGTTTACTTCTTTTGTCAAGCCTTATAGTGCCTTTTGCTGGTGCTACTTTGAGTCGCACTTTATCACCAACCTCAAACTCCAAGTCTCTTATTCTTTTATTCAAATAAGCAATGGTCCTTTCATTGGCTATCCTTAACCTTTCTTGTATCTTCTTGATTTTTCTTTTCATTTCTTCAATAATCTAAGGACCTAACTCTAACCTATCTGAGGCTTCCACACAACAATGGGGTGTCATACATCTTCTCCCATAAAGAGCTTTATAAGTTGACATACCAATGGTGCTTTGATAATTATTGTTATAAGAAAATTCCACCAAAAGTAAATGTTGGTCCCATTCTTCTTTGAAATTGAAGATACAGCTCTTATGCATGTCTTCATGTATCTGAATCGCCATCTCAGTCTGTGTATCTGTCTGAGGGTGGTACGCAGTGCTCAAGTGGATTTGGGTTCCTAGTACTTTGTGAAATGCACTCCAAAATCTAGCTGTAAACCTTGGATCTTTATCTGACACTATGGAGTCCAATACTCGATGCAACCTTACTATCTCCTTGATGTTCATTTATGATAATTTTCTAGTGAGTCTGTGATCTTCATTGGTAAGAAATGGGAGCACTTGGTTAACCTATCCACAATGACCCAGATTGTGTCATGCCTTAATCTAGTCGGAGGCAACCTAATTAAAAAGTCCATGGGGATGTTACCCCACTTCCTTACTGGAAAGGGAAGAGTCTGTAGTGTTCCTGCTAGCTTTTGATTCTCTACCTTGATCCTTTGACACGTGACACATTTAGAGACATATGTGGCTATGTCCTTCTTCATGTTTGGCCACCAGAAATGTGTTTTCTTGTCTTTATACATCTTCTCACTTCCAGGATGGATATTTAGTTTACTAGTGTGAGCTTCCTCAAGTATCTCATTTATGAGTTTTTGCTCACTAGGCACATATATTCTATCGTTGAAGTGCAGTAGTCCTTGCCTATAGGTGTAGGATTCATACAAGGACCCTTTGTCTTCTCCTAAAATCTTCTTCACATTTGGGTCTACTTCTTGTGCATTTCTTCTCTCATCAATCCACCCAAACTAAATAGTTAATGCATTAACTTGTGCTTCTTCCCACTATTGCCACTTATGCCAAAGGCATAGCAAACTATTCTCCTCATTGTTATATACCAAATATTCACCTTTTAGCAACCTAGTGTATTTTCTACTTAAGTCATTTGCCACTATATTGCCTTTGACCTTAGTATACTTAATGCTACAGTCATAGTCTTTAATATACTCTAACCACCTTCTTTGTGTTATCTTTAACTTTTCTTGAGTGAACAAGTACTTTAGGCTTTTATGGTTAGTGTATATCATAAATGAGCTTCCCATTAGGTAATGCCTCCATTGCTTTAAGGCAAAGATTACTGCAGCAAGCTCTATGTCATGGGTAGGGTAATTTTGGTCGTAGGGTCTCAGTTGCCTTGACCAATTAGCAATCATATTCCTTTCATGCATCAACACACATCCTAACCCAAATTTAAGTGCATCTATATAAATGGTGTATGGCTTGCTTGGATCAGGTAAGATTAACACTGGAGCTTAAATCAACTTGCTCTTTAACTCCTAAAAGTACTTTTCACATTTTTAGGTCCATTCAAAGATTTGACCCTTCTTGGTCAGTTGAGTAAGGACTAAGGCAATCAAGGAGAATTTTGATACAAATCTTCTATAATAGCTTGCCAATCCTAGGAAGATTATGATTTCTTTTATAGTCTTAGATCTTTCCCACTTTTTCACAGGCTTAACCTTTTCAAGGTCTGCCTAAGGCCTTGTGCATCAATGGTGTGTCCTAGGAAAGAAACTTGGCAGTTGGAAAATTTAGCATATAGCTGATTTTCTAATAGTGTGTTGAAGACAATTCTTCTGTGATGCTCATGTTTATTTTCATCCTTGGAATACATTAGGATGTCATCAATGAACACCACTACAAACTTGTCCAAGTATGGTTTAAAGACACGGTTCATTAAGTCCATGAATGCAGCAGGGGTGGTTGTCAAGCCGAAGGGCATGACCGTGTACTCACAATGTCCACATGTTGTTCTGAATGCTGTCTTTGGTATATCTTCCTTTTTTACCCTTAACTAAAAGTACCCAGATCTCAAATTAATCTTAGATAAAATCTTTTCTCCCATGAGTTGATAAAATAGATTCTTAATTCTAGGGAGTGGATATTTGTTCTTGATGCTCATAGCATTCAATTTTCTGTAATCAATGCACATTCTCAATGATCTATCCTTCTTTTTCATAAAGAGTACTAGAGCTCCCCACGGTGAAACACTTGGTCTTATGAACCCTTTTTCAAGAAGTTCATCAAGTTGTTTCTTGAGCTCAGTCATCTCTGTGATTGGTATTCTGTAAGGAAGTATGGATACTGGTGTAGCTCTAGGCTATCGTTTAATCTCAAATTCAGTCTCTCTTAGAGGAAGAATACCTGGCAGATCTATAGGAAAGACTTGTAGATAGTCTTTCACTATAGGTATCCCACTAACTTCTTCCTTAATTTCAACATCATTCAATGCATTGTATTCATCTTCAGAAATCACATCAATCTTATCTAACACTTCTAGTTCCATGCCATGCATTTCATGCACTAATTCCTTAGAATTCACTAATGCATGCACTTCATTACCAGGCAATGTGATTTCTCTTTTGGCACAATCAATCTTTATACCATACATAGCCAACCAATTCATACCCAAAATAATATCATATTGTGGAATATTCAACACTAGCAGATCAGTCATAATCTTAGTCTTTCCTACTTCTAGCTCACAGTTCTTAGCTAGTTCATTAGTGAAAAGACATTGACTACCTGTTATTCTTATTAATGATATGTTAGGCATGAATTCAATAGGCAATTTCATAGATTCAGTTGACTTCCTAGCCACAATGGACATTGAGTCACCAATATCAAACAATGCACTAACATGCACACCATTTAAATAAATGTTACCTTTAAGTGCCCCTTGTTGGGATGTCTCCCCTTTTTCAATCTAGAATACTCTTCCAGCTATCTGCAATTGTGGCGTTGGTACTACTAGAGCACCTATTGGCTGAACATCTTTGGTAGCTGGCATAGTAGGCCAATAGGTGCTCCAGTAGTCACCAATATCAAACAATGAACCTCCATAATTTGATGGTAGAACTAGACTAGAAAAAGCTGAGGAATGGCTAAAATTCATTGTGACGATGTTCGATAGGACGCATTTGAACTCCACAAAGAAAGTATCTAGGCCATAATAGGCCTACTATGCCAGCTGCCAAAGATGTTCAGCCAATAGGTGCTCCAGTAGTACCAACGCCACAATTGTAGAGAGCTGGAAGAGTATTCAAGATTGAAAAAGGGGAGACATCAGCTGGCATAGTAGGCCTATTATGGCCTAGATACTTTCTTTGTGGAGTTCAAATTCGTCCTATCGAACATCGTCACAATGAATTTTAGCCATTCCTCAGCTTTTTCTGGTCTAGTTCTACCATCAAATTATGGAGGTCTTAGGAATTAAAACCTCCCCAACAATCTAACCTGATCAGAGCTCTCAAGATCTTCAGCTCTATGCCTCCTAGACCTGTATGATCCCTCAAACTCCGGATGCTCTCTAGGTCTCCTTCTTTCTCTCCTTTCACTAAGGTTCCTAGCTTCTGAGTGACTAGCCCTTGACATGTAGCCAATCTCAGACCTGATTCTTTTACCTCTAGGATGCCTTATATCCTTATCCTCTTTAAATTCTTCATCTTCATTTCTTTCAGAAGGAACAATCACTGGGTTATTCCTAACAACTTCCTGGTTCTACTTCTGTGGTAATGGTTGTGCTACTTAGACTTCTTGTTGTTTAGCTTGTAGTAGCCTTACTAAGTTTCCATTTATCTAGGCCAGATTTTTTTCTACTTCGACCCATACTTATGGCATGTTCATTTCAGGTGCTGGGTTTCCTACTCCTTGAACACTTGGCTGCTCTTGTACACCCCTTCCATTTATCTTGGCCTATGTTTGCTCAGCAAGAGGTCTTAGGGGTCCTTGATCCCCTCTCCATGTGGCTAACATTTTTCTATTTCATGAACACTAGAAGAGCATAATATATACTATACATTAGGTACTTAACACTAGCAGCTAACCTAACTATGTTCTTTGTATGTAATTATGTTCATGCATGATGGAATTATATGCAACTCCAATTCAAACCATGCTCTGATACTAGCTTCTATAAGCACTCTGAGTCCTTTTATTGAGTAATTAATTTTAGTGAGCTTAAGCCCCAGGCAGTCCATGTCTTGTGGGCCAAGCAGAACATGCACACTATGTTTACCCAAGTGGCCCTCTTGGTCATTATGCAAAGATGTGTATATTTATCCAACCATTACACATATATTCACATACAATTTCATGAAGAAGTAATGATGACAGTGAAATTTTTTATTCTTGTCTAATATGAATTTGAGGAAAATCCCCAAGTGCATGTAGATTCACATGCATATATGATGCTATTGGTGCGCATTTTATGTGTCCAAACTTTCACACCATGTCCAACTCAAATTCTACCCATGTTCTCCCATGCCCTAGAGATTTTAAACCCTTTAATACCCTTAAACATTCATAAGGAAACAAGTTTAAGACATTAAATCATCTAGGTTTACAATTATGGATTTTATACTTAACTAGGTAGAAATTACCATATGAACAGTGCTCAACAAAATCAGCCAATTTTGACAGGCCATAACTCTAGCTACAGAGCACCAAATCCAGTGATTCAAAAGCCAAGTTATTCATTTTGAAGTTTTCTAGATGTGGTCAAAATTTTATAGCCAAATTATTTATGTACAAGAAGTTATTGAAGTTGGAGTGCAAGGTACCAAAATTTTAGCCACTATTGACCATTATGCCCATACAAAATATTATAATATTCATACAATCCATTTCCAGGTGCAAAACCCACTCGGTAGTGTCCATACATGTCTTTTGCACCTAGGAAGACCATTCCCATGAATTTAGAACCCTTTTAACCATCATTCATAAGAATGTCATCAAAATTGCCCATAAACACCATATGGACAGCATTGTATACACACTTTAAACTACACTCCATTGATCCATATATCCTTCTCACATTACACATACATAATACCAAACTCATTTACATGCATTCATGCACCACATAGATGACAATAATTTAGTTAATACGTACACCAAGCTTCATGGAGAACTTCAAAAGCACTAAGCACTCTAGAAACTTGAAGGGACCTGCTCTCGTGTAAGGCAGAAGGTACCATGACTAAAAATAGCTAATTTGCTCCAAAAATCATGAAAATTTCCAGTTTACAACTAAACATATGGAGCTTAATACAAATGGAATTTCACACAAAAATTCAAATGAGAGCTATTAGTTTGAATGCTCTCTTTCAAGTGCTGCTGAAATAGATAGAATGGGGTAAGTCTCTTTGAAGAAACTTAGTATGGGCTTGTTAACAGAAATTTGAATTCCTAGAAACATAATTGAAATCAAAATACATGAAAACACAAAAAAAAAAGTATATGCCAACCAAATTCAGAAACAAACCGAGCATAATCAAATGCAACGCTGGCAGCAGTACATCATTAGGTTTAGTCCATAAACAATCAAATAAACAATATGTAATCACTAGGGCAGCACTCTTGAAGCTAATGCTTGGCCTTATGAAGTTAATTGGTCTTATTTAGTATTAACTTGGGCTCTAGAAACCCCTGTAAACTGTTACCACCTCAGAAAAATAGGAGAATTACAGGCATGACATAATGGTCCAAAAAACCATTATATTGTGTAATTCTCACGATAGTCATTGAAGTGTGAGGGGTAAAAGGGATGATATGAATGGTATGAAAGTATTATTGGAGTACCAAATTGCTTATGGAAGACAAGTGTAGGCAAAGAAAACACAAAAAAGGCTTAAGGACCTAAGTGTCCTAGTGTAGGCCTTTGGTTGTTTATGCTTTTGACTTTAGTCAAATGGAGAAATTTTGGGGTTATCCTATCACACCCCACATAGGCCCCAGCCTGTGCACTCTCAGTGCCACTCACCATTTCTACCCAGCAATTATTTAAACACTCTTATGTTCGAGCGTTATTAACTACATTTAATTTCGGCCATTGTTTGTTAAGTAGTTTCAAGTCTTATTTTCTTAACCTGAGGGCCTGGGAGGTGCCTCAAGAGGCTTATGAGTTGATTAGAACAATTACTTGTAACTTAAGTGAGGCCCAACCACTAACTTACAACGCAAGGCAAGGCTATAAATCAGTAACTTGCAATACAAGCAAGGCATACACTTAGTATTTTAAGTGTCTAGGATGTGTGCTCATCAAGTGTGCTACTCCAATGCATGTCAACAAAGAAGCCCATCTCATCAAGTTTTGGAAATCAATTTTCATGTCCATGAACATTTGGTCAAGTAAAGAACACAAGAGGTTCCATTCATAAGGCACATCCATAACCACATAAGCATAACATAACTTGGCATTCAAGCATCCAAAATATTTACACAAAACCATGGTCTATCCGAGGCTAAATATACACAAAAGTAGCCTACATACAAGTACTATTAACTTGGCAACATACCAACAGTACCCATTATCCAAAACTAGCCAAAGTTATACATTACAACCAAGTTCACCTATCGTACTCGAGAAGGATCTTAAAGACTATATACATGACCATAGTTTGAAGTACAAGACCTATGAATAAGTTCATAGTCATGAAGGCAAACCACCAAACTAGTGCCCCAGAACACACATCCATCTCCACTACTAGACAAGTCCCACAATCTACTCAAAGTCTGCAAAACTTATACCTTAAGTTTTGGCCATAAACCATAAACATAAGACTTGTATGTATAACTCAAATAAGCCAAGTTTTGGTTGTCACACATACCTCAAGCAATAAGTGTACTACTAGCACACTAGAAAGCAACCGAGCTCATTATTCTAGCTCAATACCCTTTCCTGAAAATTCAAACATTATGGGCATGAGTTTATACTCAGTAGGATTCACAAACATCCATATAAGGTCTATTTAGTTAAGTTCGAGACTTAACCTCCACAAGCTTAACTTAACCTGCAAGAAAACATAAAAACACAAAAACACAATATATATATATAATAACTGAGGCATTATATGAGCATAATAATGATACCTACAAGTGGTTAGCACACACAAACAAACAATCAAGCACACAACTCACACACACACCACAAGTTCACAATCGGCCGAATACTAGCAAGTGTCCATGTGCTGTAATTTGTACTTTACTTCTTCATTTGCACACACCAATCCCCTAGAGCTCCAAATTACATAGTAAGTTGGCCCCACTCACTATGCATTCTAACACTTGCCATTAACTTGATTAGCTAATAAACTAACATGTACCCGAAATTCCTCAATATGCCCACCAAGCAAACTAAGATCATTTAGCAATATATATCCATCACTTAGTTGCCTTGACTACTTGATCATGGGAAAATTACCAAGATTTCAAGTAGAATCATGAATCCTTCCTCAATTTCAGGCTTGAGTGCTCTTTGCCAACCTTGTACTCTTCAATATCAAGCTTCAAACTTCAAGAACAAGGTTGCCTTGTGCCGAAACTAGTTAATCCAAGCTCGATTCCTTCACTTCAAGCTTCAATCTTCATGTTCATCATGTATTCTTCAA
Organism: Aquilaria sinensis; assembly: GCA_005392925.1. NCBI lineage: Eukaryota > Viridiplantae > Streptophyta > Magnoliopsida > Malvales > Thymelaeaceae > Aquilaria > Aquilaria sinensis. The sequence goes on along the minus strand of SMDT01002793.1, from coordinate 226,489 downwards.
AATTTCGGCCATGAACTCCAAGAACAAGCGTAAAATGCTCAAGAACGCTCAAGAACACATATGAACACTCAAGGATATTTTCCTTAAAGTTTCAGCCTTTCAATGGCAAGCACAAACACAAATGATTGAAAATAGCTATTTCCCTTGCATGTTTAGGCCATTTCACCAAGATAATGGGCCATTAACAAAACAAAAAAAATGATGGCATAACTCTTGGTGGGAGACAAAGCTTGACCGATCATGACATGTGTCCAAAAATTACCAAAAGTTGGCTTAATGCCCCACTTAGCCTTATACTAATTTGCATGGCCGAGAATGATAGTTTAGGTTTCATAGTTTCACTTATAGCACTAAGTTAAGTGTACAATATGGCCCTTAAACTTTGTTTTATGCCATAAACAACATAGTTTATTTTTCATGTGCACTTAAAACCCAAACTTTCTTGGTTTTGCACTTACACCCTTATCTTCATTTTCAATCAAGTCCCTCATGTTTATTTTTTATTTTCTCTGTATTCTTGGCCTAAGCCAAGCATTGAGGGATGGTCCTAACATATCCCGCTCAAGGGAGGATAGCTAAGGCATGGTAGGGATATGGTCAAATATAGGCCAACAAATTAAGCATAATAGACCAAGGTTTTGTAGCAAGGAAATGGACATAAAGCAAGGTTAAGCTTGTTAAGTTTGTTTTGTGCCCATAAGCTAATTTAAGCCCATTTAAGCGCCAACTCACTTATCTCTCTCCCGTTTTTGGCCTCCTCCAACCAAAGAACATAGCCATACTTCCTCCATAGCCACCATACCTTCAAACTTGCAACTGATTGAAATTGAAGGTAAAAGGAACCAATTGGAAGCAAACTAGAGCTATTGCTTGAATACTTCAAGGATCAAGGTTAATGTTTGGCCTACCCACTTTGGCAAGGGTTTCCTTGCTCCCATGGATTGTTTACTATATTTTCAAGCATCGATGGAGCTAGGGCTAAGCTTGGAAGAGAGCCATGAGCTTGATGAACCAAGCTTAGTGAAGGGAGTGCACTTATTGAAGGTTTTGTGACCTAGTGTGAAGTGCACAAAGATGGCAGTGAGGTGAGGTTTTCTAGAGCCCAAATTTAGTGCTAACTAATGATTTATTTATGTTTATTGCATGTTTTATGGACTAACCTACGATTTATGTTGCTGCTGCATTTCATGTGTTTGTTGGTTGTGAATGGCTGCTGCATTTGGTTCCTATATCTTGTATATATGCATTATGGTTTTGTGTTTTAGTGTCTTTGGATGTAGGTTTTGATGATGGTTACATTTCCTATTGAATCCAAGTGTTACCTTTACTAAGTTTCTTAATGAAACTTAGTCCCCTCAATTCGGTCATTTTAGGTCTAGCTGAGAAAGCAGCTTCAAACCAACCTTTGTTGTTTGCGTTTTCCTCTGAATTTTTAGTTACTTAAACTTCCATATGTCTAGTTATTATCTGGAAATTTTTGTGATTTTAGGAGTACATTTTCTATTTTTAGTGATGGTGCTTATTATGCTATGCATTAGCTATCCAACATCCTGTTTTGGAGTTTATTGTGTCTTAGGCACTCCTGTAACTTTGGGTGTGTGTTTAGATGAGTTAAGACCATTTTTTAGTGCATTTATGCATATACATGCATTGTATGCAAAATGAGACAAGTATGTGAACGTTTGAGTAATGTTTTAGCTATGTATGTGATGTGGTGCAAAGCTGCCTAAGTGTGAATAGTAGGTTGCTTACTTGCAAATTCTGTTTTTGACATATAAAGTCACTAGATGCAAGAGAATGTATTTCCCATGTCTATTGGGCATATATGGGGTAGCCTTAGAGGGCTTTTCCCTTGTGAATGAAGTGTTTTCACACTTAAGAAATTTTGTATTGGCAAAATGGTCATAAAGTGACTAGAATTTTGACTTTGCACTTAAAGTTCTATATCCGTATATGCGGAAGGAATCTTGGAATCAAATTTTGACCACACCTAGAGCACATGTATAGGTTGAATTAGGATTTTGAACTTCTGAATTTGGAGTACTATAGGCAAAGATATGACATTACAAAGTTGGCTAAGTTACTGTTTATTTGGTCAAAATTTTGTAACCAAATTCAAAAATCCATAATTTGGTCCATAGGTGGGCTATTGATGTAAAAAGAATTTGTTGATTTGCTCTAAGTCTCTACTTGATAATGGAGCAAATAAAATTGGGGGTTACATGGCTAGATTAATATAGTTTATTGGAGGAAGTTTGGGTACAATGGTTGGCATTTTTTAACCTAGCAAGAATGCTTAATGTGTGTAAGCCAAAACTAAGACATGTTCTAGTGTTTTCCTTCTTAGCTACCATAGTGTGCATAAATGTAAATATGTGTGTTATGGTTAGAACAATATACATGTATTTACATAGTGCTAAAGAGAGTCACTTGAGTATGTACACTAGGGGTGTTGTTCTGATGACCTACAAGACATACCAATCCTGGGAGTTTAAATGCATAGTTTTGGCACCATAACTGGATTACCCCGGAATGGGTAAGAGGTAAGAGATGTTGGTATCAGAACATGGTTTACATATGTACATAGAAAATAGTTGCATTGTATGCTAGCTGCGTACGTGAACTCAGTGTGGTCAGCTGCTAGTGTCAAGTACCATTAAAATACCTATGATCGTTATATGTGCTCTATAATGAATCAGCAATGAAGGAAGTAAACATGGTTGCCATAAGGAGAGGGGAACCACCCTAAAGGCCTCCTACTGATTATGAGCAACAAAAAAATGGACAGAATAAAGGGAATCAAGGGCAACAGGGGGTACCAAACCCTAAAGTGCCTCAAGTTTGGTTAGAGCTTCAGAGGAACTTAGCTTTAATGAATGAAAACTTAGTAAGGCTGATTGAAGCACAACAGCAAAGAGTCCAAGTAGCTCCAGCAAAACCAGTTCAAGATGCACAGCAGCAACCAGAAGAAGATACTAGGAACACATCTAAATATGTTTCTTTCAAAAGTATAGAAGACACAAATGATAAGACCATTGAGGAGGAAAATGAAGATAGGAGAAATGTAAGAGGAAGAAGACTAAGGTTTAAGATTGGTTAGATTTCTAGGACCAATCCCTCATTCTATGACCATTTATCCACTATGAATAAGATTGAGGAAGGCCATGAGAGGAGATCCAGGAGAAGGCAGAGAGACCATAGAGAACATCACCATATAGGGGGCTCTCATAGATCCAGGAGACATAGATTAGAAGATCTAGAAGGCCTAGATGAAGTCGGACTGTTAGAGAGGTTCCAAGGCCTAAGTCCTCTAGAGTTCGATGGAAGAGCTGGGCTAGAGAGAGCTGAGGAGTAATTAATCTTCATTGAAAAAATGTTTAACAGGATGCCACTCAGCTCCACCATGAGAGTGTCGCTGGCTACCTACAATCTAGTAGGCAGTGCAGATTTATGGTGGAGGAGCATCCAAGATAGATATGCTGTCCAGAGAGGCAGAAGGCCAAAAAAAGACATGGAAATGACCTGGCAGAGTTCACCCAACTGTTCCAGGAGCAATGCATCAGTGATGCCATCAAGGATATAAAGCAAGCTGAATTTGATGCTTTACAGTAGGACAATCTCAGTGTCCTAGAGTATGAGCACAAATTCAATCAGTTGGTGAGGTATGCTAATCAGTATCATGGATCGGAGGAGTTAATGGCCAAAAGATTTGTCAGAGGCTTGAGATTAGAAATTAAAAAGGCTGTAAGACCTTTTGGAGCAGTCACATATTATAAAGCAGTGCAGAAAGCTCTATTAGTAGAGCAAGAAGAGTATGAGACTAGGTACTTTCTTAGTGGACCAGGGGCAAGTAGCTAGGTAGGAAGCATGCAGAAAAAGCTACCACATGGCAAAGAAATTGCCAAGAGTTCTCATCTTGGTGCTAAGGGCAAGGTGAGGGGGAAGTCCCCTAGCCTAAGGTGTCTTAAGTGCAAGAAGTTTCATTGAAAGACACCTTGCTATTTTGACACCCAAGCGAGTCTAAGATGTTAATCCATGGATCATTGGATCAAAGACTATCCACAGGCTCAAAGGAAGCCAGAAAACCAAGGTTTAGTAAGGCCTATTCGGGCAGGACCTAGAGGGGGAGCTCCTAGGGAGGGACAGTAGGGGCCAATTGCTCCAGTGCCTCAGCCTCTAGTGTAGAGAACTGGTAGAGTCTTCCAAGTGGAGAGGCCAGAGACATCACAACCGGGAGGAGTTCTAAAAGGTAACATTTACCTTAATGGTATGCCTGTTGGTGTTCTATTTGATACTGGTGTATCTGACTCTATAGTGGCTAGGAAGTTTGTTGATGCCATGAATTTGCCTACTGAGATAATGCCTAAGACATCCTTAGTGAAAACAGTAGGTAGTCAATGTCTTTTCACTAATGACGTAGCTAAGGATTGTGAGCTAGTGGTAGGAAAGACTAAGGTTATGACCAATCTACTAGTGTTAGACACTCTTAAGTATGATATAGTGCTGGATATGAATTGGCTTGCTATGCATAACATAAGAATTGATTCTGCTGAGAGAGAAATCACATTGCCGATGGTGAAGTGCATGCATTAGTGAATTCTAAGGAATTAGTGTATGAAATGCATGACATGAGCCTAGAGGTACTAGATAAAATACCTGTGATTTCTAAGCATGATTATTTTTATGCATTTAATGAATTGCACTATGACAAGGAAGTGGATAGAATACCTGTAGTGAGAGACTTTCCAGAAGTTTTTCTAGTAAGAGACTTTCTAGAAGTATTTCCTAAAGACCTGCCAAGTATTCCTCCTATAAGGGAAATTGAGTATGAGATCATGCTGCAACTAGGAGCTATGCCAATATCCATTCCTCCTTACAGAATGCCTATCACAAAGATGAATGAGCTCAAGAAACAACTTGATGAACTTCTTGAGAAGGGGTTCATAAGGCCAAGTGTTTCACCATAGGGAGCTCTTGCTCTCTTTGTGAAAAAGAAGGATGGATCATTGAGACTATGGATTGACAATAGGAATCTCAATGTAATGACCATCAAGAACAAGTATCCACTCCATAGGATGGAGGATCTATTTGACCAACTCAAAGGAGCTAAGATCTTCTCCAAGATAAATTTGAGATTTGGATACTTCCAGTTGAGAGTAAAGGAGGAGGACACTCCTAAGACTGTATTCAAGACCAGATATGGGCATTATGAGTACATAGTCATGCCATTTAGTTTGATTAATGCCCCAGCTACTTTCATAGACCTGATGAACAGGGAGTTTAAACCATATCTGCGCAAATTTGTGGTTGTGTTCATTGATGACATCCTAGTGTATTCTGAGGATGAAAATGAACATGAACATTATCTGAAGATTGTCTTTAACACTCTGTTGGAACATCAACCTTATGCCAAGTTATCCAAGTGTGAATTTTGGATAAGGGAAGTGTCTTTCCTAGGACACATCACAGATGCACAAGGCCTTAAGGCAGACACTGAAAAGGTCAAGGTAGTGCAAGAATGGGACAGACCAAAGGCTGCGAAGGAAATCAAAAGTTTCCTAGGATTAGATACTCCAGGAGATTTGTATCAGGCTTTTCCATGATTGCCTTAATTCTTACTCATCTGACCAAGAAGGGACTGAGAAGATTTGAGTGGACTGAGAAGTGTGAAAAGAGTTTCTAGGAGCTCAAACAAAGGTTGATTGAAGCTCCAGTATTGATTCTTCCTTATCGAAGCAAGCCCTACATCATATATACAGATGCATCTACATTTAGGTTAGGTTGTGTGCTTATGCGAGACAGAAATGTCATTGCTTATAGGTCAAGGTAGTTGAGACCCCATGAGTAAAATTATCCTGCCCATGACCTAGAACTGGCATTAGTGATTTTTACTTTGAAGCAATGGAGACATTACTTGATCGGTAGTTCCTTTGTGATCTACATTGACCATAAGAGCCTAAAGTACTTGTTCACTCAGAAAGAGTTGAACAAGAGGCAAAGGAGTTGGTTAGAATACATTAAGGACTATGGCTGCTGTATAGAGTACACAGAGGGCAAAGGCAATCTAGTAGCAAATGCGTTGAGCGGGAAGTACACGGGTCTTTTGGAAGTAGGATCGATAACTGATTATGATGAGTAGAATAGTTTACTATGCCTATGGCATATATGGCATAAGTACGAAAAAGGCTAAATCCACATATTGGCATTTCAGTCTAGATGGATTAAAGAAGCCTGAAAGGCACAGAGACAAATCCTGATCTGAAAAATATTTAAGGGGAGGAAAAAGGTTCCTTGTATCAATCCTTTGCCTCCAAGAAAGGATTAATGTACTTTAAGGACTGAATCTATGTGCCTAAAGGAGAAAAGCTCAAGGATGAAATACTTGAAGAAGCTCACACAAGTAAGTTGAACATCCATCCAGGAAGTGAGAAAATGTATAAAGAGTTGAAGACTCACTTTTGGTGGCCAAATATGAGGGGAGACATAGTTACTTATGTATCCAAATGTGTCACATGCTAGAGTGAGGTAGAGCACCACAAGCCATTTGGTACCCTACAGACTCTACCTATACCAGTGAGAAAGTGGGGCAACATAACCTTGCACTTTTTGACTGGGTTGCCTGGGTTGCCTATGACTAGATGAAGGCATTATACAATTTAGGTCATTATGGATAGGCTACCCAAATGTGTCTACTTCTTACCTATGAAACTCACAGACTCCTTGGAGAAGTTAGCCCAGATGAATGTCCAGGAGATAATGAGACTACGTGGAGTGCCAGACTGCATTTTATTTGATAGAGATCCAAGATTTACAGCTCAATTTTGGAGTGTTATTCATAAAGCAGTAGGAACTAAAATCCACCTGAGTACTACTTATCATCCTCAGATAGATGGGCAATCTAAAAGAGTGATACAGATGCTGGAAGACATGCTTAGAAGCTGTGTGTTGGATTTCAAAGGTGAATAGGACCAACACTTGCCATTGGTGGAATTCTTATATAGAAATAGTTACCAAAGCACCATTGGCATGGCACCTTATGAAGTACTATATGGAAGAAGGTGCATGACACCTTACTATTCGGTGGATGCCTTAGACAGGATAGAGTTGGGTCTCAAAATTTTTGAAAAGACTAATGCCAAAATCAAGAAAATTCAAGAGAGATTAAAGGCAGGCAGCAGAAGGACCACAACCTATGTGAACAAAAGAAGGAGAGACTTGCAATTTGAGGTTGGTGACAATGTTTGGCTAAAAGTTACACCAACCAAAGGCACTATCAGATTTGGCAGAAGAACCAAGTTTGTGCCAAGATATATAGGTCCTGATAAGATCTTGGACAAAGTTGGCAAGGTAGCATACAGGTTATTTTTATCGTCAAGCATGTCAAGTGCACATAATGTTTTTCACATCAATATGCTTAAGAAGTGTTTATCGGACACAAACCATGCTGTTGTAGTGGAAGACATACAGCTGGAACCTAACTTGACATATGAAGAGAAACCTATAGCTATCTTAGCCAAGGATACTAGAAGGTTAAGAAACAAGCTCATTCCTAAGGTTAAAGTTCAGCAGTCATACCACTCTGAAAGATAAGCAATCTGGGGACCTGAAAAAGACCTTATGGAAAGGTATCTTGATGAATACCCAAAGCTAATGGCCATTTTGGAGGACCAAAATTTTTAAGAGGGGGAGGATTGTTACCACCTCACAAAAATGGGAGACTTAGAAGCGCGACATAAAGGTAAAAAAACCATTATATTGTGTAATTCTCACCATAGTTATTGAAGTGTAAAGGGTAAAAGGCATGATCAACACCTCCTTAAAAGTGTTCCAAGTTGGTAACTTGGCCCCCAAGAAAAGCCTTAAGGATTGCTTATTTGTCAAGCAACCTATGGACTTTTTTGTAAGGTTTTGGAAATTCAGGTACTCAATTGCAAAACTCTCAAGAAAGAGCTTTGGAGAATTAGGGGAAGGATATGAATGGTATGAAAGTGCTATTGGAGGACCAAATTTCTTATGGAAGACAAGTGTGGGCAAAGAAAACACAAAAGGGGCTTAAGGACCTAAGTGTCCTTGTGTAGGCCATTCATTGTTTATGCTTTTGACTTAAGTCAAATGGAGAAATTTTAGGGCTATCCCACTCAAGGGAGGATAGCTAAGGCATGGTAGGGATATCGCAAAATGTGGGCTAAGAAATTAAGCATATTAAACCAAGGTTTTGTAGCAAGGAAATGGACATAAAGCAAGGTTAGGCTTGTTAAGTGTGTTTTGTGCCCTTAAGCTCATTTAAGCCAATTTAAGTGGCCAACTCACTTATCTCTCTCCCATTTTTAGCCTCCTTCAGCCCAAGAATATAGCTACACTTCCTCCATAGCCACCACAGCTTCAAACTTGTAATTGATTGAAATTGAAGGCAAAAGGAAGCAATTGGAAGCAAACTAGAGCTATTACTTGGATACTTCAAGGATAAGGTTGATTTTTGGCCTACCCACTTTGGTACGGTTTCTCTTCCTCCCATGGATTGTTTACTATATTTTCAAGCATCCATGGCACTAAGGCTAAGCTTGGAAGAGAGCCATGAGCTTGATGAACCGAGCTTAGTAAGGGGGTGCACTTATTGAAGGTTTTGTGAGCTAGTGTGAAGTGCACAATGATGGCAGTGAAGTAAGGGTTTATAGAGCCCAAATTTAGTCCTAACTAGTGTTAAAATCCTCCTAATATCTAGTATTAGCTTGAGGAGGGCTTTTATAGTGATTTATTTATGTTTATTGCATGTTTTATGGACTAATCTACGGTTTATGCTGCTGCTGCATTTCATGTGTTTGTTGGTTGTGAATGGCTGCTGCATTTGGTTGCCATATATTGTATATATGCATTGTGGTTTTGTGATTCAGTGTGTTTGGATGCAAGTTTTGATGATGTTTACATTGCCTATTGAATCCAAGTGTTACCCTTACTAAGTTTATCAATGAAACTTACTCCCCTCAATTTTATCATTTCAGGTCCAACCGAGAGATCACCTTCAAACTAACCATTGTGGTTTGACTTTTGCTCTGAATTTTCAATTACTTGAACTTCCATATGTGTAGTTGTGATCTTGAAATTTTGGTGATTTCAGGAGTACATTTGTTATTTTTAGGGATGGTACTTATTGTGCTATGCAGCAGCTGTCCAGCATCCTGTTCTGGAGTCCATTGTGTTTCAGGCACTCCTGTAACTTAGGGTGCATATTTAACTAAGTTAAGACCATTTTTAGTGTATGTAAGCATGGACATGTAGTGTATGTAAAATGAGACAAATATGTGAACATTTGAGTAATGTTTTGCCTATGTATGTGATCTGGTGCAAAGCTGCCTACATGTGAATGATAGGCTGCTTACTTGTAAATTCTGTTTTGGCCACTTAAAGTTGCTAGATGTAAGATAATGTATTTCCTATGTGTATTGGACATGTATGGGATAGCCTTTGAGGGCTTTGCCTTTGTGAATGAAGTGTTTGCACACTTATGAAATTTTGTATGGGCAAAATGGTCATAAAGTGACCAGAATTTTGACTCTACACTTTGGACTCTACACTCTGATGGCGGAGGGTTAGGCCTCTGCCGACCACGTGGGTGGACCAGGGTGGTAGTATTGTCCCTTGTGGCACATTAATGGGCGTCCCTCATTAGGACTTGAACCCAAGACCTCAGGGATTTACACTCCTCAGAGGGAGTCGCGTCGCACAACGTCAAAGGGAATAGGGTAATCGGACAAGTGCACCGAAATCCAAAGATATTACATCACGCACAAGCCCAGAGGGGCAATATAACCCCAGGCACTAGCAGACTATTGCCGAAATTCCAGAAACAGAAAAAGGGAAATCCAACGAGGACCGAATATAGGTGAAATTAAAAAGAAGGAACTCCCGGCCGAAGAAATCCCAGGCGCAAAAACACTACGGCGCGGGAACGGTACCTCGGAGGCCCGAGGATAGAGAAGTCACCTGAGTTAGCATATTCGGTTAATAAAGTGTTGAACCACCCAAGCCTGGCATTGCTAGGAATAAAAACCTAGGACAAGGGAAGGAAGAACCCCACAAATAGACATCTCCCAAGAGTCCCGGAAAATCCTCGTGAAGTGGTGAAGAATGCAAAAAATGCTTTGCAAAGAGGCATCTCCCAAGAATCCTGAAAATCTTCATGAAATGGCAAAAAGCATAGAAAATGTTCCGGACAGTCTTTCTTGATTGAAAAGGAATAACATCGGTAGGGAAGCCCAGGCCTGTTGTAGAAAGGCATCGGCAGAAAGGGGTGCAGAGCAGCGTGCAAAAATAGGTGCGAACAAATGTGTCCAAAAAGGGCGAGAATGGTCAAAAATGCACCAGCACCCGAAAGACTGCCTTCAGAGTAAAATACCCGAAAGACTCCCGTCGGAGTGGGTAACCCCGAGAGACTGCCCACTGCCTTCTACAAAAAAGGGCAAATACGGTCCACTGCCAACAACGCCTGAAGTATAATGCTTTGAGAAAGCAGTAAATTACTTCGTTTCGCGAGACAAGACAGAACCCCTACTGATCAAGCAGGCAAAAGGTATACAAAAGCCTGCTTAAAGGAACATGACGCACCAAGATGGCATATTATTGCTGGTAACATAATGGCTTCAGTCTTTAAACGAAGGAGGCCAAAAAGTTCGCCATTAGCTCTGGAGTGAAATGACGTTTCGGTCCACCAGCTTAGTTCTGAAGCAACAAGCAAGTGGAGTCCCCAAATAGAATTGTACACAAGGGACTACGGAAAAGTCGGGAGAAGCAAAGGGGAGAAGGTCCAGAATGGCTGAGAAAATTCCTTGTGGGAATTATCAGACAAACTTCCCGAAAAACCACAGGGAGAAAAAACCTTCCTTACCCGCCTGCAAAGACCAGTGCCCACTTGGAGCAATACAGCTACCAAGTGAAGCGCGAGTGTTTGGTGGAAGGAAGAAATAGCCTCGGATTGGGGAACCGAACTCGAGCCACTCCCCGGAGCATGAACGAGCTCAGGAGAAGTGTTTTCTCCATAAAAGGTGGCTGTGGGCGCAAAATTGCACCGAACGCCAAAAGGAGATCTCATTCTCCGAAAGGCCAAGACAGAACCCCGAGAACTTCCTCAGGGGAGAACTTCGTCCACTAAGAAAAAGGACCTCGCTTGATCCAGGGCGAGGTCCGAAAGATAGCATTATCAGCTTGGCAGCGTCAAAGGGAGAAAATCGAGAAATACCCTAGAAGAGTTCTATACTTAGAATTTTGTTCTATACTTAGAATTTTTAGATGAACAAGCTATACTTAGAGAAATTTCTCTTTTCTCATGTACAGGTTACCCGCCGAACAAAGCTGAAGCACACGTGCTCGAAGGCTATGTTTTCCTTCTAAAAAAGAAAAAAAAGGGTTGGCACGACGTCCATCAAAGGCAATCAATGAGGACAGACTAGTGTTCGCCTGAAAAGTCTTTGATAGCTGAGAAAGCGAGATCGGCCAGCAGAAAGGGCAAGGAATGACTTTCCGAAATCCCCTAGCCGAAAGTAGCCAGGGCAACTGGAAAACGAAAATTGCTCAAGCCAGACAAAGCGAAGAAATGAAGAAGAATCCATTAAAGAAGGTCTTTGGTACAAGAGGAGTACAAGAGAAGCACGAAAATGAAAAACCCTAGGATGTCTAAGGATCCCCAGCGATGCGAGAAGTTCCGGCTCCCGTGTCTCTAGCCGTCGCCTTCGGCGCAAGTAGAGGAACAGGTGGCAGGTTGAGGTGATCAGCTTTTGACCAAGTCCACCGAGGACCCTTGGGAATATCCAGGGCCGCAAGAAATGAGGTCTCGAGGTGCGGGTATCATTGCAGAAATTGATGACGAGCTAGACAGAAGCCGTCTTGAAAGGACACCTTCGACATTTGGACGGCTTTGTCCCTTTCTACGTCTAGCAAGTCTGCCTTATTCTCAAGACCAGCAACCTCTTTCTCGAGACCCAAGATCTCCTCCTTAAGATCAGCAATCCTCCTCACCAATCCCTTTACATTCCTTCTCTTCATCGCACTCCTCCTCAGAAAATAGACCCTGGCTTGAAGAGCCACTTGTTCGGCAAGAGTTTTCTTCAGAAGGGCAGCTTCTTCTGCTTTCTCCTTCTGAATAACCTCATTGGCCGAAGTCAAACGCACAACCTCCTCACCAAGGTCCCACATTTTGCAGGAAAAGTCCTTCAAGAGGTCCGATTGGCCTATCAGGAACTCATCCCGGAGCTGGACCACCTCCTCCCTGGCTATGTGCCTCAACTCGACATTAGCTATGTCCGAGTTAATACAGAAGAGCCTGGCCTTCTCTAGTTCACTTTCAGCCCGAGCTCGGACAGAAGACTGCTCTACCGCCCAAACTCAGAAATGCTCACTGTACCCCAAAAGCTACGAAGAAGAAGGAGAAAATCCTCTGTGAAAGCAGAATAAGGGAAAGCAAAACACTTGGGCAAAAAAGAGGCGAAAAGGATCACCTGAGCGGCACGCTCAGAAACTCTAGCGGCGAGGATATCCCCAGAAGCACACTCCTCGGCAACTACCTTAGAAGAAGCCTCGGTAAGAACACCCCTCGCCATCTGGGGAGCCATCTCTTGGCAATCCCCGGAGAACAAGTTCATGTCCTCCGTGAAAGACCAAAACGGCTCCCTCGGAACCTTGTCTTTCAGGAGAAGGGAGTCTCGGAGAGCCCGTCTTCGGGCATGGTGAACCATCCATACTGGGGCCGCTCGGTCCTCTGCAAAATGGAGGGGCGCAAGTCAGGAAGGGCTCCTTGAAAACACAAGTTATGAGGGAGGAGGTGTCAAAAAAGAATCCGACACAAACCTGGCGCAACCCCGGTAGCCTTCTCCACAAAGGCCGGAATGTACTTGCCTTTGTCCTTGCGACATCTTTCCAGCTTTTTAACAGTAGGACTCTCAGGCAAAGAGCCTAAAAGCTCCACCGACAAGGTAGGACTCGATGGAGTGAAAAGGGTGACTACTCCGGCGGGCACCTCGGCTGTAGCAGTATTAGCATGAGAAGATGTTGCAGGTACTTCGGAGGGGGCAGCAACCCTGGTGGATATCGGAGTGACATCAACCATGGCGAAGGTTGCAATAATGTCGGTGGAAGTGGCTATCGCATCGGTTAAGATAGCAACCTTGGTGGAGGTAGCAATAACTTCATCGACCTCCACCACATCTTCCGAAGGTGGAGTAAGGGCTCTCTTCTTTGACTTCTTGGCTGAAGACGGTCCGCTCCCAGTAGACTTACGTCTTTTGGAGCCACTTTTCTTAGCTTGTTCTCCCTTCTCTACCTTACCAAGGAAGAGACTCTTGTAGTAGGCGGCAAAATCGTCAGCCATCTCTGAAAAAGGGGGAAAAGCATCAGTATGAGTCCAAAAAGGGCACTGAAGCTGAAGATGTGAGTCCAAAAATGGTTAGCCAGAAAAGGGGCTTCCGGGAAGAAAGGAAAACGTCATCAAAAACTGAAAAAATACGACTTCGGGAGGCTGAGAAGTTAGCAGAAGTCGAACGATTCCCGAGGAAGGCACTCACGAAAAGCCTTGCCAAAGTCAGGATACCTGGATGCCGTCGTAAATAATGGCCGGAAATCGCTCCGCCGTGCAGACTGTCGCTGAAAGAGATGGAAAAGGTAAGAGAAAACGAGAGCAAGGGTGAGAGCAAAGAAAAAACAAAAGAGAAGAATGGCAAGGGGAGGCTTATATAGAGTAGGGAAGGGCAATTGAAAAGGCGTCATAACTACGGCGTGGGAGTGAAACGTCACCATGATTACTCTTCCCGCACAAAAAGAAGTGCAATCCCAAGTGACGCTTGCCACGTGTCGATCATCGCGAGAAACTAGGGCATGTTTTCTGACATCCTAAAGATTTGGGTGCATCCCCAGATTGACACGCCTAGTTTCAACGCATGACAGTCCACTGATTTAAGATAGAAAAAATAAGATTGGAAATCTCGAGGATGCCGAAAGTCAGGTATGCGACATCCGCCCGAGCGGACTATGCCCTTAAAATGGTGAAGTACCTTCCTTGCAAACGATATAAGCCGGATCCTCTGAAAAGTGCTCCTGAAAGGGCTGCAAGCCGAAGTTACACTCTAGCTTTCCGAAGGAAGGCATGTGATAGCTGAAGTGCTATCGCCCTGGCCCACTGAATTCGGAGAAAGAGGGGGCCAAACACCTGAGATATACGACCTCGAAAGCCCCATCGTACCAACCTCGGAAAACTACCATATCGCCTCTCCATCAGAGGACGAATGAACCGACTTCAGAAGAATGAGAACACCCCGAATAGACGGTATCACCCCAGGGAGTGGTCCTTGCTCGTCCCGCTAAAAGGAAACGTCGGCTGAAGGGACCTCGGAGGAGCGATGGGTGACTCGAAGGAGTCTCTGACATATTCGCCCGTATGCACTAGACGTTGACCTCAAGCACTCTGACAGGCCACTGCAGTCTGTGGTCTGACACGCTGAGACACGCTTCTTGACAAACCACTGCCCAAGAAAGCCTACAGGCGGCTGGCCACTCTTCTGCTCAGAGGTACGGACGGCATCCGTCCATACACGTGTCACAATCAGAGGGGCTCATTTTCTCCTATTTACAGTAGGAATGGCTCTCGGTAAAGGGGGGCTGGACAGGGGCTTTTTGGGGGCTCCAGGGTTTTAGCTTCCTCCTTTTTTTCCTCTCAATGTGCCAGAAAAATGCCTCCAGCGAGATTCTTTCCCTTATGTACATACCAGAGAAATACTCCCAGCAAGCCTATTTTGTGCTTACTCTTTGTCATTTAGAGGCACTGACTTGGACGTCGGAGGCTCCTCCCCGAAAAACCACTCTGGGGACCTCCTAACCCCTGTTTTCTGTATGTTTCAGGCCGGACTACTTGGGGGCGTCCCCTTTTCAGGCTCTCTCCAGCACCGGAAACCCTTCACGGCTACCGCTATCCACCATCGGAGGGCCACGCATGACATTCCTCAGGAGGTCCCTATTACCCCTGTCGTGGAGCCATGGCGGGAACACAAACGATGGCCAACCCAACGCCATCACACTCAAAGTTCTATATCTTAATTTTGAGACCTATAGCCAAAGATATGACATTGTAAAGTTGGCTAAGTTACTGGTTATTTGGTCTGGATTTTGAAACCAAATTCAAAAATCCATAACTTGGTCCATAGGTGGGCTATTGATGTAAAAAAAAATTCCTTGGTTTGTTATAAGTCTCTAATTGATAATGGATCAAATAAAATAGGGCACTACATGACTAATTTAATACAGTTTATTAGAGGAAATTTAGGTGCAGTGGCTGGAATTTTTGAACCTGGCAAGAATGCTTAATGTGTGGAAGCCAAAACTAAGACTTGTGCTAGTTTTTTCCTTCTTAGCTACCATAGTGTGCATAAATCTAAATATGTTTGTTCTGGCTAGATCAATATGTATGTATTTACATAGTGCTCAAGAGGGTCGCTTGAGTATGTACACTAGGGGGTGTTATTCTGATGACCTACAGGACACACAAATCCTGGGAGTTTAAATGCAAAATTTTGGCATCATAACTGGGTTACCCTAGAATGGGTAACATAAACACTACCATCTTGTGCATGAAAAACAATATGGCTGAAACCTTGTTCATGCACTCCCCCTTAACCCATAATTTGTTCCTTGATCATTTTGCTATCTTCCAAGCATGGTCTTAGCTTTATGGATGCTTGACCATCATCTTAGGATAGTAAAAAACCATGAAACGTGAACATAAAACCCTCACCTAAGCTGTGAAGGTTGAAATCTTCAAAAGATACAAAATAAACCCAAAAACTAGGGTTTTTCTCTTTCTTGTCACATCTGATTGCCTTTATTTGTGATTTCTTGGGAGATTGAGCTATGGTGGGTATGGAAGCCTATGGAGGAGCTAAGGAAGAAATTCTGGTTGGTGAGGGCCAAAAATGACCAAGGAAAGGCAAGAAATGAAGATATTTTCTGTGATTTAATTAGTTCAATCTTAACCCTCACTTAGGTCACTATAAGTATGCCTTAAGCAAAGAATTTTTGGCTAATCTTTAGCCCACCTTTTTGACCTTAGAATTTGGAAATAAAAGGTTGGGATAATGCTAGAAATGGCCACCTTTGACCCTTGGTAATGATACTCCAATCCTTAAGTTATTTTTGTGAACAATTGTAAACCTAGTTGTCCTAAGTTCTTGAATAATAGCCTTTGTTTCCTTTATGCAATTTAGCCTCCAAAAATTAATTCCATACCATTCAAATCCATCCAAACCTTTATTTTGAAGTTGTACAATGGAGTACCCAAGCCTTGAAATTTTACAATAAAGTCCATAGGTTACTTGCTAACCAAAGAATCCTTCAGGGTTTTCTTAAGGGTCAAGTAACCATGATGTAGATTATGCACTTTACCCCTTACATTCCATTTATGATGGGGACAATAATTCTATATAATGGTTTATAACCATTATGCCTTTATATTGTAATTTTCCCATTTGTTGAGGTAGTAACATTAAAAATCCTGGGAGTCAGAGTCCAATTTGTTAGTGTTGTGCCCAAAATCCAATCATGAGATGATTGTATTTTTGCACATTAAGTCATGATACTTTATTAAGGCATTAATCCAACAATTATGTTTGTTTTTTTGTTTTTGCGTAACTTAACAAACATAATCGTAACCCTAGAATAATGATATTCTTAAACGTCCCTGGTCTAGTATTATTGTGGAGTGGGTTGCAATAATACATAATGACTAGCATATGTGGAGACTAATAAGAGATATGTAGTCTACATATGGGTACAAGTTGGAGAACTTGTGTACTGGACGGACCCACCATGAGAACACTACATGGATCGTTATATGAGTGTCATAAGTGATTCTCATAGTGATCATGGTATATGTAGTCCTTCGACCTAAGATCATCAAGGTTCTGATATGATCAAAGAAGGCACAACCAAGGATGGCAAGGATCCATTGAAGAAAACTAGTGGACCATTGACAAGGAAGGAGGCTAAGGAGCTCACTAGTGCACTTCAAGCTGAAACATGCAAGGAATCATATGGAGATGATAGGCACTTCAAGCTCGGATGTTGACAGATTGGTGATGTTCTGGTGGAAAAATCATATCTTGAGCTAAACAGATCAGAATTGAGTGATTCTTGATTCATTGGACATCTAACATCTAGAGCTACAGATCATATGAATACCATGAAACCCATTTTGCACGTTAAGGAGGTCCAATTTAGCTTCAAAGTCGCGATTTGCGAGTTATCGCTGGTTCAGAAGTAGTTGCAGTATTTTGGGCATATCTTTGGCTTTAGATGTCCGTTTTGTGTGGTTCAGGTGTCATTTCAAAGATAAGAAAGATATCTAAAACTTTCATGCTTTGAATTTTGAGAAATCATGGATGCATCAAGTTCGAATTTCAGCTTGAAGTTGAAGACACAAGCAGGAACCACCTGAGAAGACTATTTTGGGGTTTTTATGGCCAATCTTATGTTGTAACGTATTTCATTTTATTTTCCTATTTATTTACATTATTTAGGATGTTATTTAGGCCATGGAAGTGATTCAGGTCACTTAGGATAAATGGAATTCGCTGCACACCTTAAACATGTGTTAAAAGGGTGTAGGAATCCTAGTTTGACTAGGTTTTCTTGAGTCCTTTGTAACTAGGTTTCCTAGGTGACTTGGGCTGCGAATTTTGCCCAGATTTTTACCCTAGTTTAGGCCTATAAATAGGCACATATTCTGGTTGTAAAAAAACAGACTTGACATGAAATAATATTGCTACTTTGGAGAGAATTTCTCTTTGGTTCTTTGTGGACTACCTTGGTGCACAAGTGTGCTTGTGTTCTTGGTGTTCTTATACTTCTCGTTTCTAGTCACAGGTTGATTAGGGGTGGGGGTCTTCAAACCTAGTCTCTTTGATGTCTTGTGGAGCTTGAAAAACATCTTGGGCGCGTTTCATGGTCTTTATACCATCGGGGTTCGCATCAGTTGGTATCAGAGCCACAAGTTCCATTGAAGGACATATCTTTGTGTTCTTGTTTATCTTCAGTTTTCTTTCAATTTTTTTCAGTAATTTCATGTCTTAATTCTCTGTTTTAATCCTTTTTCTTCTTGTTTCAGGTCTGTCCTTTTTATTCCATCCTTGTTCAAGTCCGAAAATCACAAAAACAACAAAAAGAAGTCAATCCGTGTTGTCTAGTGTTCTCGGTTTCAAATTGTTTGTTCCTGTTTGATTTCTTATCTTTCTGTTTCATGTCCAGCCATATTAATCTCTCTTGTTTTCATTGTTTCCAGCATCCTAGAGTCAAGAAAACACCAAAAAAAAAGAAGGATCCAAGTTCAGGAAGTTTCGGTATCAAAAAAGTTGTTTCAAATTGTGCAAGTTTCAATAGTTTCTTGTTTTGGCCGAATAGAAAACTGACTTTTTGTCTTTGGCAGCAAGGAATTTCAAGGAGAACATTTGTTTAGCATCAAAACAGCAAGCAAAAAAAAAGAAAAAAAAAGGAGAAAAAAAAAAGGAAGAAAAAGAAAAAGAAAAGGAAAAGGAAAGAGCTTGCAAAAAGGAAGTTTTTCACAAAGTGTTGAAAGTTTTGCGCCCCAAAACCTATCCCATTGTTTTTGAGCCAAAAAGCTTTCTTTGTGGTTCTTGTGATCATCAATTGCAAGAGCTTCCTAGAGTCTTTTAAAGCTTGTTTAGCCCACCTCTTTTGGAGTCAAAATAGTTCTTCAAGAATTCAAGTTTTCTTGTGTGCTTTGAGGACAGTTTTCTTAGAACTTTTGAGAACTCTTTGAATAGCAATATCTCACTAACAAATTGAGTGTTTGAGTGTTCATCTTTTGAGTGAAACACGTGAGGTGAGTGTTTGTGAGGATCTTTGTTTTTCAGGAGTATGGAGGGCCAGGAGGATAGGAGAATGGAAGTGAGACACAATGAGGAGCCTACCATGAGAGAATTTCAAGAAACTCTCAATAGACTTGTGGGGAGGATTGAGGACATTGATTTGAGGTTGCCAAGGAGGCCTAATCCTATCTTGCAACCAAGGAGAGGTCCAAGGAGAGAAGAACCCGAGGAGGAAGAAAGAGTTTGGCATGACCATGGGTTTCCAAGGAGGTGTGAGCCAAGGGAGGACAACAATCTCAACTCCATCAAGCTTACCATTCCATCCTTCCAAGGGAGGAGTGATCCCGATGCATATTGGGAGTGGGAGCAAAAGATTGAGATGGTGTTTGATTGCCATCATTACTCTGAGGAAAAGAAGGTTAAATTGGCTACCATAAAGTTCACTAATTATGCTCTTGTATGGTGGAATCAGGATGTTATTTCTAGGAGAAGGAATGAGGAGGAGCCCATACACACATGGAGAGCCCTTAAAGCCTTGATGAGGAAGAGATTTGTTCCTAGCTACTACACTAAAGATCAACGCCTCAAGCTTCAAAAGCTAGTGCAAGGCCAAAGGAGTGTGGAGGACTACTACAAAGACTTGGAGATGACCTTGACCCGAGCCAACATCATGGAGGATGAGGAGACCACCATTGCTAGATTCATTAATGGTCTCAATCCTGAGATTGCCAACAAAGTGGAAATGGCGCCTTATTTCAATATGGAGGACTTGCTTCACCATGCCACCGAGGCTGAAAGGAGCATCAAGAGAGCAAAGGCATCCAAGATGTCTCAAGGAGGAATTTCCACATGGAGAGGAGCATGGAGTAAGGATGTGAGAGAAGCACCCAAGCCAAAAGTGGAGGCCATAAAAGGAGACTTGTCTCGGCCTCAACAAGAAAAGTCAATCATGCTTGTACCACTTTCACCACAACAAGTCTTGGAGGATCAAAGAAAAATTCAAAGTGAGGTTGAGAGAAAAGAAAAAGAGGGGAAAGTTGAGGGCAAGAGTGATGAGGGGAAAGCCGAGAGAACAACCGAGAGATTAAGTGAGAAGAGTGAACATGAGGGGAAGAAGAGTGGAGAGTTCCCGAGAGAAGAAATTGAGTGCGAAGTTGAGAGAAGACAAGAGTGTAATGAACCCAAGCCGAGTGAAGAGAGAAAGACCTACAGAGAAGCCATACTTTCATCTAACATAATGGAATCTTTTTCTAGTGTTGTGTTGTCTTCTTGTCAGGACTTAAGTGGAGATAAGCTACAAGAATCAAGTGAGTTGCTGCCCATTAAAGAAGTTGGTGTTCCCAATATTCTAAGCCATGTCCCATGCATCAAACCAATGAAGGAGGTTGAAAAGGAACAATTTGAGGTAAGTCCAAGTGATTTCATATGCAAAAGTTTGCCTAACATTATTTCTTATCCTATGGTTCAAGGGGATGAAATTGTTGCAACTTCACCCGAAGCCATTGAGTGCAAAGGTGAAAATTTTGTGGTTCCTACACCAAAGGAAGATACTTGGAGACTAAGTCCAACCACTGTAATGTATTTCTTCCTAACACCTAGATTTGATGTGATTTTGCATGAAAATCTCAAACAATGTGTGTTTGCTTGCAATGTTATGTTGAAGAATGGTTTTCATGAAACTAGATTAAGAGAAGGAAGTAAGCATGAAAATTTGACAAAATATGGTTTTAAAGCTTCTAATTCTTTGGTTTTGTCAAATCCTCTTTGGAATTGCTTGAGTTTCTCTAAAGAAAAATCTGTTTTGAAGTCTTTGGTTTTTGAATTTGTTTGCTTTGCATCCATGACACATTATTTTGTTTTGCCTCAAGGTAAATCTACTTCTTTGGAATTTTTCATGCATAAATTAGCTCATACACATACATTACATACTTCTTTGATTGCCATTCATGTTCAGCCCATTTTTGTGTGTCAATCTTTAATTTCCAGCAAGCATTTCTTTATCTTGACACATGCATTACACAAACTTTTGAGCATTGATCTTTTTGCTTTATGTCCAAACCTGAAAGTTTTTATTTTGAGTGAAAATTCTGGTTTTAAATTCAGCCTTTTAAGGAGGTATGTTGAGTCCTTTGTTTTGTGTCACATCCATATTCACAAATTTCATGCATTGTTGTGCATATACATGCAAAAATAAGTTTGCTACTGAATTGGTTTCACTTAATCCTATCTACTCCAATCTTGTTTCATTTAAAATGCTTAGGATTTTTGTGAAATTCGTGCATCCTTGTTTTGTTATTAGTTTAGGCCACATTGTGTTCAATTCTTGTTTGTTTGAATGGCCTATGCAAACTATTGTCTTGACATGCATAACTTGTGTTTTTCATAACCATGACACTTATGTAAGTTTAGGTCCATTTGTTTTGAGTGCATACAGCATCTCTAAGGTAAATTATTCCTACACTTTTCCTTGTTGTGAGAGTAGTGTATTTGAGATGGCAAAGGCAATGAAAGTGTTGCCTAGAGTTAAGATGAAAATTGTGCAAAGTTTCAGATTTTTTGTGCTAATTGCTTCTAACTTTGTTTTTGACCCTGGAGGTATCAAAATTATCATTGCATTTGGATATTGGTTCAGGTTTTTCACAAGATTAAAGCTCCATATACAAGCATTCCATGCTATTGATGCTTATGTGAAAGGTAAGTGCTTATGTGTTGATCATTTCATTGTTATTGATTCAATTCCCTTTTCTAATGTAGGTTTTGATTTGAGGACGAATCCTTCTAAGGAGGGGGGAGCTGATATGATCAAAGAAGGCACAACCAAGGATAGCAAGGATCCATTGAAGATAACTAGTGGACCATTGACAAGGAAGGAGGCTAAGGAGCTCACTAGTGCACTTCAAGCTCGGATGTTGACAGATTGGTGATGTTCTGGTGGAAAAATCATATCTTGAGCTAAACAGATCAGAATTGAGTGATTCTTGATTCATTGGAAATCTAACATCTAGAGCTACAGATCATATGAATACCATGAAACCCATTTTTCACGTTAAGCTGGTCCAATTCAGCTTCAAAGTCGCGATTTGCGAGTTATCGCTGGTCCAGAAGCAGTTGCAGTATTTCGGACATATCTTTAGCTTTAGATGTCCGTTTTTGTGTGGTTCAGGTGTCATTTCAAAGATAAGAAAGAGTTCTACAACTTTCATGCTTTGTATTTTGAGAAATAATGGCTACATCAAGTTCGAATTTCAGCTTGAAGTTGAAGATACAAACAGGAACCACCTGAGAAGACTATTTTGGGATTTTTATGGCCAATCTTGTGTTGTAACGTATTTTATTTTAGTTTCCTATTTATTTACATTATTTAGGATGTTATTTAGGGCATGGAAGTGATTTAAGTCACTTAGGATAAATGGAATTCGCTGCACACCTTAAACATGTGTTAAAAGGGTGTAGGAATCCTAGTTTGACTAGGTTTTCTTGAGTCCTTTGTAACTAGGTTTCCTAGGTGACTTGGGCTGCGAATTTTGCCCAGATTTTTACCCTAGTTTAGGCCTATATAAAGGCACATATTCTGGATGTAAACACACATATTTATGCCGAAATAATATTGCTCTTTGGAGAGGTTTTCTCTTTGGTTCTTGGCGGACTGCCTTGGTGCACAAGTTTGCTTGTGTTCCTGGAGTTCTATACTTCTCGTTTCTAATCACAGGTTGATTAGGGGTGGGGGTTTTAAACCCAGTCTTTTTGATGTCTTGTGGAGCTTGAATCTCATCTTGGGCGCGTTTCATGGTCTTTATACCATAGGGGTTCGCATCAGGTTCCCTACATGGGAGTCACATACTTTGATACTTTCCTTTGTTGCTCGTAACTGAGTGAACTTGAAGGAGGTCATTGGGTATGTCTCATATCATGTGGAGGGATTTGTATGATCAAGATGGGATTTGTCCCTCCTATATAATAGGAGTGATATCTTCGGGCCCCTTGATAGAGTAAGACTTAGAAATGCATGGCCATGCTCGGATGAGTTGATATATGATATCAATGTCATCAGCTTAAGTTAGTCTACTCGATAATCAAGAAACCAAAGATTGGGCTATACGAGAGTGACACATTCCATGTCTCGTGCTTAGTCTTGATATCTTGGACAAAGGGACAATGGCATATATCAATGATGATCAGAAAGGTTTAGTCGAATCATCGACAATCTTGTCACTTGGGTAGCAATGATGTGTTGCTAGACACCGCTCATTGCTTATGATCATAAATGTGATTTATGATCATTGCCAACATGGCAACAGCCTATTGGGTCGCACACATAGAGCTATTTGGATTATTAGAGTGAATGGGCTAATTATTTGGGTTACGGTTTCACTTTAATTTCTTATTAGTAATGGGCCCAAAAGTTGAGCCATTATTAAGCCCGAAATTAAATCCTAATTGGATTAGGGCTTTAAAACCCATTAGGCCTGGAAGTTGAGTCTCACTATAAATACAACTTTTAAGTGAGAAATTCACAGGTCTCCTTGCCCTAGCCTCCAAAAAGGACAGCCACGCTCTTCTCTTGCAATTCCTTGGAGGACGCAAGCTAGCACTGCGAGCGCAAGAGAAACGCATCTATCGGGACGTGGTGGAAGCGTGGTGATCCTGAGAGGCTCGTGTGGATACCATAGAGAGCCTGAACACGTCAACTGTTCAGGTTTTGTGATTCGACTCTACAGTTGAGTGAGAGATCTCAACCAAAAATTAGGTATGAAAATTTTTGAACACCCGGTTTACCCCGTTTCACTTGGATCTTGGAGGGTTTCGGTTAAATTCCGCTGCGCTGTTTGACTCCCGAAACCCATCACAATTCACCATATGAACTCAACTAAGTAAGTAAAAACAATAACTTGGCATGAACTTCTAAAAAGGGCTTAGGGTGGGGGTGAGTTGGGCCCTAACACACCCAACCTATCCTTTGTATCAGGGGGAGGGGAGCAGATGACCTCAAAAAATTTGAAAAAGGCATCTAACCTTTACTCCTTTAAACATTATAAAGTCAAACATTTTTATGGCTTTAAAAAAACAAGGTGTAACAATTCAATGACCAAGGGCCATGGTCTTTAACAACAAGAAAATTAAGAAGAAGTGCTGACAATTTCATCGAGATCATGGCCATGACACCAAAAACTGCTTCTAGTTGAAAAAATATATAGAGTCCTTGATAAAAAAAGGGTAACTTTCACATCTCCTATATCCAAAATTGCATGAAAAAATAGATTTATCACAGACTTATGAGGACTTGCTTGTGGGTTTTGGTGGATTTGTGCACCAATTGAGTTAAAGAAGAGGTTTAGAGCAACAAGGAGTCAAGGAAAGCACAATTCAAGCTTCCAAGCTTTTGGGCAATGAGAGTTTCCAAGTCATGGTAAGGATTCATTATACTTACTAAGTTCCATGGTGAATCTATGTTACATTAGTGAAGATTTGGGCTATTGGGTAATGGATTTGAAGCCAAGGTATCCTAAAGAGGCTATAAGGGCTACGGTTGTTAGACAACTATGCGTAGGATTGCCAATTAGCTAGGGATTGGCAATTATTAGGGCTAGGGATTGAGGAGGCCAACTCAATCCTTTAGCTTGTGAGCTCTCATATTAGTGTAGGTAAAATAAGAAGGTTAACTGAAAGGATTGATACTGGAATTATACTTGCTAGGCCCTTTACCTGGTATTAGTGGTGTGTGTGTAAATGTGTGCTTCTTTTCTTGTTCGTGCATGCTAACCCCTTTAGATTACCTACATTATTATATATAAATGTTACTGTGTTCATGTTTTAGTGTTGTCTCTGCAAGTGCTTGGAAATATATTCAGTTAAGCTAGTAGCTGACCTATGTTAGGCTTTGGAAGTTGTAAGGGATCCTTACTTAAGAGGTAAAGAAGCTAAGAGTAGTATTTACTTTTTCAAGTTTTGGAAGGTATAGTGTTTGGTTGTGATTTTTCTTAATATTCTAAATGTTAAGGATTGCTTGTGTATCAAGCTAATGTGTGTAAACACATTTTCTTACAGGCCTTGTGTGTATAAAGTTATGGAAACAAAGTCTAGTGAGGTTGGAAGTGTACCATGGAATATATGTTATGGCTGCCTTGTTGGTGATGTGTATGGTGATTGGACTTGTTTTAGTGTGTATAATCCTATTTCAGTTGGTATTGATCACTTTTGGGTACAATTAGGTGCAATGGCATGCTTTTATGCACTTTTGAGTTGCAGTGCATTTTGATGTTCTTGGTAGGTTTACCAAGTTCTATGTGCTTGTTGATGATACTTTGTAAGTTAGGTACTTGTGCACACTTGGTGCTTAAGCTATGTTCGGATGAAGATGCTTGTGAAGTGTATGTAAGTTGAACAAAATGGGGATGGATGCATATGTATGCTATGCTTTATTTTTTTTTCTAATAAAGTTATGTGCACTAGTACATGTATAAGTAGTTTCAGGCATTATGCGTATTAGGATGGTCAATGGTTGGCTTACCTAAACTTGTGCGTGTATGCAAGACATATGCATGTAAACCTATGTTTTCAAAACTAAAACTGGTGTTTTGGTTGTCATGCATATACTTGATGGATGAAGAACTCTTGAGATGAATCTAGTAGGAAATACACCTAGGTACTTAGCTTGCTTTGTGAGCAAGAAATTTGAGTAGGTAACAAGCTAGGTGTTGTGTATGTGTCCTTGGTACAGGCCCTTATGTCATGGCAGTGTCTAGGCAAGTGCCATTACTTCTGTGTCCTGGTGCACCTAAGGTGCATAATTGCTTATTTCTTGTACACTCTAAATACGTAAGAACTAAAGTACTAGTCCAAACCTGATAGACATAACCGTGTGTCTTAACCTCTTCTTTGGGGTTCTAAACCTCATAAATGGGTTAGGGGTTATGTTGTGCATGACAAAAGGGAATGGCCTGGTAAGGTCCTTAATGTCTTGTGGAGTTACAGAACAACTCATAGGAAAGTGAGTAAAGAAACCCCATTTTCACTGTCATTTGGAATAGAGGAAATCCTACTGATCAAAATAGCAAGTCCCTCTATCTGAGTCCAAGTCTTCAATCAAAACCAAAACAACCTCAGCTTAAGGCTTAACCTAGACATGATCGAAGAGCACAAAGAAACTACCAAACTAAGGCAAATGGTATTCTAGTAGGGAGTAACCATTGCAGCAAATGCCAAGGTCAAACCTAAAAAATCAGATTAGGAGACTTGGTACTTTGAATTGCTGAAGTGGAACCTTGGAAACCTACTTATGACATTCTTTAGGCAAATTGAAAAGGACCATACATTAACAACAAAAAAGTGAGACCTGGAGTCTTCATCTTAGCTGATGTCGAAGGAGAAGAATTAAAGAACACTCGGCATTTAGACTCTTTGAAAAAGTACTATGCCTAAAAAATGCTATGAGAAAGTTTCTAAGAAGGGCTAGTTAAACAAAGGTGTATAAGTACCTTTTGAACAAATGATATTTGGTACCTAGCAAAATTCTTTGTACTTGGGAAAGTTCTAAATATTTATTTTGAGTGCCCTTCAAGAAGTGTCCTTGAAGAAGAGAGTGTAAATTATACTTAATGTCTCGTTTAAATATTCTGAGAGAACACAAGTTCCCAATGGAGAAGAAAAATGGAAGCCCTGAAGGGTGGAAACATCTTCATTACTTTAATAGATACGAGTAGAATAACAAAAATGGGCGAGCAAAGGCCCTATCTACACCTCAGCATTCTTATCTTAAGACTCTTTAGGTCTACCTTCCTTGGTAGCATCCTCTTCTTAAGATCGCTTCTCCTAAGTGGCATGCTAAGGAAGTCCTAAGAACTCCCTTTTGGATTAAGCCAAGAATTGCTCCGAGGGAATATTAAGGGCTCAAAAGAAAGGCAAGTCTAAATTTGGATATCGGTATAAGACCTAATGACAAGCAAGGCAAAAGCCATCCTAATTGGCCTCCTTCAACATCTCATCAGACTTGGGCTTCTCCTTCTTTAAATCATCCAATTTATTCTTCTTTGTCTTCTTGGACTTATTCATTTGATCCACCTCAACTTCAAGCTGTTGTTTTTTCTTCAAGATAGCAGCAACTTGAGTGTAAGAGTCTCCTTCTTAGCTCGAACAGCCTCATTTGTAGAAGTCTAAAAGACTAGCTTCTTCCCAACATTGGCCATCTTCAAAGAATACTCCTTGATGAGCATCCCAGCTACCTCTGAGATTTCTCAGTGAACCTTGGACACATTCTTCGTGGTTATCTTCTTTATATGTTTGCACTTGTGTTAGGTTGATGTTAGGGCATCCTTGGTCTTCGCCAAAGCCTCCTTTCTCTAAGAATAGATCATGGCTAGTTTAGCTGACCATGCTCAAAAGTGGCCCCTACAAGCAAGCAATTAAGAAGTGAGTACGCAAGGATGAAGTTAGCTCCAAAAAGTGGCAAAAATTTTCTAACTACAACAGAAAGTAAAATAACCACATGTGCTGAATGTTTAGTAATCTGAGCTATAAGAATCTCCACACTCCAACATGAGTCCATCAGAGTTTGGAAGGTGTCATTCATCATGATGCCTCTCACCATTTGAGGCACCATCTTTTTGGTAGTCATCAAAGAATAATCCATGTCCTCGGTGAGCTGCCAAAATTGTTCCCTTGGCACCTTACCTAAAGGGATCCTTGAATCCTGAACTCAAAACTTCCTTTCGTGGTCAGCAACCCAGTCCAAGAAGGTGGCTTTTCCTGCACGATCCCAGTGACGTTTAGTTGCCACATCAATCCTTAACCAATCATCTATATAATCTAAAATTGCAAAGTACCAAAAATGTTAGTGTTGTGGCCAAAAGCCAATCAAGAGTGATTGTATTTTGGACATTGAGGCATGATATTTTATTAAGGCATTAACCCAGTAATTATGTTTGTTGTTCTGTTTCTGTGAAATGAAATAAACATAATTATAACCCTAGAATAATGATATTATTAAATTTCCCTGGTCTAGTATTATTGTGGAGTGGGTTGCAATAATACGTAAAGACTAGTGTATGTGGAGACTAATATAAGATATATAGTCTACATATGGGTACAACTTGGAAAACTTGTGTACTGGACTGACCCACCATGAGAACACTGCATGGATCGTTATATAAGTGTCATAAGTGATTCTCATAGTGATAATGTATATGTATTCCTTTAACCTAACGTCATCAAGGTTCCCTTCATGTAAGTCTCATGCTTTGATACTTTCCTTTGTTACTCGTAACTGAGTGAAGTTGAAGGACGTCATTGGGTATGTCACATATCATGCGGAGGGTTTTGTTTGATCAAGATGGGATTTGTCCTTCCTATGTAATGGGAGTGATATCTTTAAGCACTTTGCTAAGTGAGGCTTAGAAAATGCATGGCCATGCTTGGATGAGTTGATATACGATATCAATGTCATCAGTTTAAGTTAGTCTACTTGGTAATCAAGAAACCAAAGATTGGGCTATACGAGAGTGATGCATTCCATGTCTTGTGCTTAGTCTTGATATCTTGGACAAAGGGACAATGGCATATACGGATAACGATCATAAAGGTTTAGTTGAATCACCAACAATCTTGTCACTTATGTAGCAAGGATGTGTCGCTAGACATCGCTTATTGTTTATGATCATAAATGTAATTTATGATCATTACCAACATGGTAAGAACCTATTGGGTCGCATACATAAAGCCTATTTGGATTATTTGAGTGCATGGGCTAATTTATTTGGGTTATGGTTTCATGATAATTTTGTATTAATAATTGGCACAAAAGTTAAGCCATTATTAAGCCTGAAATTAAACCTAATTGGATTAGGTCTTTGAAACCCATTAACGCTTGGAAGTTGAGTCTCACTATAAATATATGATACAGTGAGAAATTTGTAGCTTTTTGTCCTAACGTCCAAAAACAGTTCCAGCTAAACTCTTCTCTTGCCATTGCTTGGAGGATGCAAGCTAGCACTGCCAGTGTAGGAGAAACGCATCTGCCAGGACATGTTGGAGGCATGGTGATCCCGAGAGGCTCATGTGGATATTGTAGAGAGCTTGAACATGTCAACTGTTCAAGTTTTGTGATTCGACTCAATAGTTGGGTGAAGGATCTCAACCGAATTAGATATGAAAAATTTTGAACACCTGGTTTACCCCATTTCACTTGGATCTAGGAGGGTTTAGGTTATGTTCCGCTGTGCTTGTTTGGCTCCCAAAACCCTAAAGTGGTATCAAAGCTATTGGTGAAACCCTAAATCAGGAATGAATATCGAATCACATCATATATGGTGTGTTCAGTTACTTTCGATCCTAATTGATTAAAGTGATTCATGATGCATGAAACTAGAACGCGTAATAAATATATGAGATATATGAAGAAATGACACAAATTGGTTAATAAGACTAACCGTAGATTGATTGGTATGATATACCTATGTGGATTAGGATTTTTCCAATAGTTGCAAAACTCTAAAATGGATTAGATTATGGCTTTCAGGCACCGAGGGTAGAGTACATTTGGTGGCTCAAATGGAGGTGATCTCGGGTGCCTAGTTGCTCAAAATACAGGATATTGGGACCACCGCCAGCTGATAGGCCAGTGGGACTACCGTATGCGAAGCGCCACATTCATAAAAACTGGTTAATCAACATGTGTTAATTGGCATGCATTTTTGTTGAATGAGATTTGACATGTTATGCTGATTGGTGGTTGATGCATGGTGCATGGTTATAGCCCTTGTTGGTTGTACTTGTAAATATGGCCTGCGAGTTGTGCCTTATTCTTGTTATTCTCATTGTACATTCTCTTCTCACCTTATTCACCTCAAATGTAACTCAAGGTTTCTATTATTGATGTAATTGTACATTATGGGATCATGTAATTGTACATTATGGGATCATCCAAGGTGAGGTGTCCAAGGAGTTGACAACAAAAAGGCAACCAAGCGAGGAGGAGAAAGAGCTGATGAAGACCTTTCTTTTCTTATGCTGTTATGATATTCTCATTAGCTTGAGAATATCACATAGTTTGCGCTATAACCATATCACATTTACTTTCTCAGTTGCATGAGATGCATGTATAAGACAATCGAAGATAATAATTGGTGAGATCAAAAGGAAAAATACTGTAAACAAAATATTAAGTCAATAAATGTGATGCCTTCCAAATGTTGGCACTCATTAAGACTTTGATCAACATTGGGTGGGTTTGCCAAAGCAAAGCACCTATGTTCATCTTGGTAAGGCACGATGGGATAATAGTGATATCCAAAGTCATCCTAATAGGATTGGGGACTTAGAGGCATAGGGTTAGGCTTAAGTTCATGATATGAGCTTGGACAAGTGTTGCTCACCCAACTATCCAAGTGTTGCCTTAGATACAATTGGCAAGGAGTTGCCTACCTAAATAATTGTAACTTGAGAGAAAAGCCAAAGCTTACTCAGGTTGTTCTAAAATATGGATCTTGGCTCACTAGAATACCTTAGCGTCGAGGTGCTCCGAAATAATATAGTGGGTTGTTATTTTGAGAAAAATAGTGAGAGTATCATTTAATAAAAGTCCTTATTAAATGAATTAAAATGCATGACTCTTACACTACATATTTACTGTTGTAAATAACCATGGCACAAAATACATCGACATTTTCGTTCTGATCGATCCATGACAAGGAAAAAATGAATGGGACTAACTTTCTCAAATGGTATCGAAACTTGAGGATAGTCCTCAACTAAGAGAGAAAGGCTTACGTCCTAGAGTAGGCCATTCTGAATGAGCCTACTATCACTGCACCAAGAGCTAAAAGGGATAGTCACAAAAAGGCATTTTGATGATGATTTGGATGTTGCTTGCCTTGTGCAGATAACCATGGAATTTGAGCTTTAGAAGCAACATGAGAACATGGGGGCATTCAATATGATCGAACATCTCAAAATGCTCTTCCAAGAGCAAGCTAGGCATAAGAGGTTTGAATCCTTTACGGCATTGTTTCAGTGCAAAATGTCTGAGGGAAGTCCCGTCGGTCCTCATGTGCTCAAGATGGTTGGGTACATTGAGAATTTTGAGAGTTTGGGATTTACTCTTCAAAAAGAGTTGGCTATTGATGTAGTCTTGCAATCATTGCCTGAAAGCTACAGTCAGTTCACCATGAACTATAACATGAATGACCTTGACAAGTCTGTCCCTGAATTGCTCAACATGTTGAGAACCGCTGAGTAAAACCTTAAGAAGGCTAAGCCTATTTTGGTTGTTCAAAAGGGGAAAGGAAATGGAAAAGCCAACAAGAAGAAGGATAAAGCTAAAGGAAAGTCAAATGCTAATTCTTCTTCAGCTGTATTGAAGCCATCTGGTGGTATGGCTAAGGAAGGGGAGTGCTTCCCTTGTAATAAACCTAGACAATAAAAGCACAACTATAAGCTCTATCTTGAAGAACTTGCTAAAGATAAGGGATGTGAGACTTCCACTTCAGGTATTTTTGTTATAGAGGCTAACTTCTCTACTTCCTCAACTTGGGTATTGGTTACAAGATGTGGATCTCACATTTATGCAAATGTGTATGATCTATGTAGAAGTAGAAGATTGGCCTAAGGTGAAATGGACCTACGTGTTAGAAATGTAGCAAAAGTTGCTTCCTTAGCCGTAAGGACTTATGTTCTCACTTTACCTAGTGGATTAGTTTTAGAATTTGAAAGTTGCTACTTTGTGCCTACTATTAGTAGAAATTTGATGTCTGTTTCTTGTTTAGACAAGAAAGGTTTTTCATTTATAATAAAGGACAAATGCTATTATATTTATTTGAATGAAATCTTTTATGGTAGTGTGCAACTTAACAATGGGTTGTATATTCTAGAACACGAAAATCCAACCTCACCTGTGAATACCAAGAGAGTCAGATTAAGTGATTTGAACCTAACCTATCTTTGTACTGTCATTTGGCCCATATGAATGAGACCCACATATCCAAGCTCCATAAGGATGGATTCTTGTACTTATTTGATTTTGAATCATATGAGACATGTGAGTCATGTTTATTGGGCAAGATGGCCAAAGTCCTATTCATAGGGCAAAGTGAAAGGGCTAATGACTTACTAGGACTCATACATAGTGATGTATGTGGCTCTATGTTTACACATGCTAGAGGAGGCTTCCAATACTTCATTACCTTTACTGATGACTTTAGTAGATATGGCTATTTTTATCTCATGAGACATAAGTAAGAATCCTTTGAAAAGTTCAAAGAATTAAAGAATGAAGTAGAGAATCCACTCAAGAAGACTATCAAAGTACTTTGATTAGATCAAGGCGGAGAATACTTGGATCAAGAATTAGTTGACTATTTAAAGGAGTATGGTATAGTATCACAACTCACTCCACTTGGTACACCCCAATGAAGTGTTGTATATGAAAGGAGAAATCAAAATCTGTTAGACATGTTTCAATCTATGAGGAGTCAAGCTGACCTTCCAAACTCCTTTTGGGGACATGCTCTAAAGACAACCACTTTTACACTAAATTGAGTTCCAAGAAAATTGGTTCAAAAGACACCATATGAGATATGGAGTGGGAGGGATCCCAATTGGTTTTTTATGAAGATTTAGGGTTGTGATGCTTATGTGAAACATCAATCCTATGACAAGCTAGGGCCCAAATCTTATAAATGTCTCATTGTCGGGTATCCCAAAGAAACAAAGGGTTACTATTTCTACAATCCTTCTGAGCAAAAGTGTTTATTGCTCAAACAGGTGTCTTTCTAAAGAAAGGGTTTATCTCTAAAGGAACCAGTGGGAGAAAAGTACAACTTGAAGAAATTCAAGAACAACAAGGGGACATCGAACCTGAAATGGAACCTGAACAGACACAACAAGATGTTGTGGTTCAAGAGTTTGTTCCTATAGCACAAAGCCCACATAGGTTTGGTAGGATTTGGCATGAGCCCGAGAGATATGTATTTCTCGTGACTCAGACTGGTGATGTGATGCTCATGGATCAGGATGAGCCCATAACCTACCAACAAGCTATGTCAGGGCCTAATTCTAAGAAGTGGCTAGGGGACATGAAGTTTGAGATGGAATCCATGTATGAAAACCAAGTATGGACTTTGGATGACTCGCCTGAAGAGGTAAAACCTATAGGGTGCAAATGGGTTTTTAAGAAGAAAACTGACATGGATGGTAATGTGATTACCTTTAAGGGATGATTAGTTGAAAAAGGTTTCTTGCAAATTCATAGAATTGACTATGATGAAACTTTTTAACTAGTTGCCATGCTTAAATCCATCTGAATTTTGTTGGCAAGTATTGCACACTATGATTATGAGATATGGCAAATGGATGTCAGAATTGCATTCCTAAATGGAAAGCTACTTAAGGATGTGTGCATGACATAGCCTGAGGGTTTTGTCACTTCTGAGAATGCCAATAAAGTGTGCAACTTGCAAAGGTCCATTTATAGACTGAAACAAGCTTCTCAAAGTTGAAATTTTGTTTTGATAAGCAATCAAATAGTTTGATTTCATAAAAAATGAAGATGAACCTTGTGTCTATAAGAAGGTTAGTGGGAGCATTATTGTCTTTTTGGTGTTGTATGTAGATGACATACTACTCATCGGGAATGATGTTCCCAAGCTACAGTTTGTGAAGAGTTGGCTAGGGAAATGTTTCTCTATGAAGGACTTGGGTGAACCAGCCTATGTATTACACATTAGGATCTATATAGATAGATCTAGAAAGCTACTTGGCCTAAGTCAAAGTGCATACATTGACAAGGTGCTAAAGAGGTTTAGCATGCAAGATTCCAAGAAAGGATTCTTGTCCATGTCACATGGTATAACTCTTTCTAGATCGCAATGTCCAAGTACACCCAAGGAGAGAGAGCACATGAGTAAGATTCCATATGCTTCAGCAATTGGATCTATCATGTATGCCATGATATGTACTCGTCCTGATGTTTCGTATGCCTTATGCATGATGGGTAGGTACTAATCAATCCCTAGTGAGAGTCACTGGATAGCTTTTAGGAACATCTTTAAGTACTTATGAAGGACTAAGGATGCATTCTTGGTCTTTGGAGGTGAATATGAGCTTATTGTAAGGGGTTACACGGATGCTAGCTTCCAGTCCAATAAGGATGATTTTAGGTCACAGTCTAGTTATGTGTTTTATATTGGTGGCGATGCCGTGAGTTTGAAGAGTTTGATGCAAGAGATAGTAGCCGACTCTACAATAGAATATGAGTACATTGCTGCATCTGATGTTGCGAAGGAGGTAGTTTGGATCAAGAAGTTCATCACAGATCCTATGTGGTTCCAAGCATTGCCGACTTGATAGAGCTATATTATGACAACAATGGAGCAATTGCACAGGATAAGGAACCTCGAGCTCACCAATGATCCAAACACATACTTCAACGCTATCATCTCATCAGGGAATTCATCGAGAGGGGTGATGTGAGGATAAGCAGGACTTTGACAGATAGCTACATTGTCAATCCATTGACAAAACCCCTTATGCAGCAGAAGCATGATAACCATTCTAGGTCTATTGGTATTAGATACATGGATGATTGGCTTTAGTGCAAGTGGGAGATTGTTAGTGTTGTGCCCAAAAGCCAATCATGAGATGATTGTATTTTGCACATTGAGGCATGGTATTTCATTGAGGCATTAATCCAGTAATTATGCTTGTTGTTCTATTTCTGCATAATGTAATAAACATAATTATAACCCTAGAATAATGATATTCTTAAATGTCCTTGGTCTAGTGTTTCGTGGAGTAGGTTGCAATAATACATAAAAGACTAGCTTATGTGGAGACTAATATAAGATATATAGTCTACATATGGGTACAAGTTGGAGAACTTGTGAATTGGATTGACCCACCATGAGAATGCTGCATGGATCATTATATACATGTCATAAGTGATTATCATAGTGATCATGTATATGCAGTTCTTTGACCTAAGGTCATCAAGGTTCCCTACATGTGAGTCTCATACTTTGATAATTCCCTTTGTTGCTTGTAAATGAGTGAACTTAAAGGACGTCAAGGGTATGTCACATATCATGGGGAGGGTTTTGTATGATCAAGATCGGATTTGTCCCTTCTATGGAACGGGAGTGATATCTTCGGGCCCCTTGGTAGAGTGAGACTTAGAAAATGCATGGCCATACTCATATGAGTTGATTTACGATATCAATGTCATCAGTTTAAGTTAGTTTACTCGGTAATCAATAAACCAAAGATTGGGCTATATGAGATGACACATTCCATGTCTCATGCTTAGTCTTGATATCTTCGACAAAGGGACAATGGCATATACGGATAATGATCATAAAGGTTTAGTCAAATAATTGAGAATCTTGTCACTTGGGTAATAATGATGTGTTGCTAGACACCACTCGTTGTTTATGGTCATAAATGTGATTTATGATCATTACCAATGTGGTAAGAGCCTATTGGGTCACACACATAAAGCCTTTTTGGATTATTTGAGTGCATGGGCTAATTTATTTGGCTTATGGTTTGATAATAATTTCGTATTAATAATTGGTCCAAAAGTTGAGCCATTATTAACGCTAAAATTAAACCTAATTGGATCATGGCTTTGAAACCCATTAAGGAGTGGAAGTTGAGTCTCACTATAAATACATCATAGAGCAAGAAATTTGTAGCTTTTTGCCCTAACCTCCCAAAAAAGTTCCAGCCGGACTCTTCTCTTGTCATTCTTTGGAAGACACAAGCTAGCACTGTGAGTGCAAGAGAAGTGCATCTGCTGGGACACGGTGGAAGCATGGTGGTCCTCAGCGGCTCGTGTGTATACCAAAGAGAGCTTGAACATGTCAACTTTTTAGGTTTTGTGATTGACTCAATAATTGGGTGAAAGATTTCAACTGAATTAGGTATGAAAAATTTTGCACACCCGGTTTACCCCGTTTCACTTGGATCCTGAAGGGTTTTGGCTATATTCCCCTACATTTGTTTGGCTCCCAAAACCCTACAAAAAATTCATAGATGAAAGGTTAAGGATAGAACCTGATGGAGGCACCTTGCCAATGATGTCAATAGTGTCTCTCCCAGAATTGCTAATGTTGAGAATCTCTAAAGGGATTTATTGCCCCTTTGCTTCCCTTTATTGCTCTATGTCTTTTGCACTGTAAACAGCCAAAGTAGTGCCCAAGGTATCAGGCACTAAAGAAGGATCAATGGGAGTAGAGTAAATGGCAAGTTCTGGTTGTTTGGTCGTCTCCTCGGTGACTTTAGGAGGAGGTGGAGTGGGGGAAGAAGCATCCTTGGCTTTCTTTGAACTTGGCTTAGCTGAGCTCTTTCACTTCTTCCTTTTGGGGGCCTTTTTATCCTTCCCTTTCTTGTTCTACACTTTCTTCTCAGCTTGGCAAAGGAATAAACTCTTGTAGAAGTTTGTGAACTTATCAGCCATTTTTGTGAAAAGGCAAAGACATCAATGTGAGAGCATGACAATCAAAGCATTAAGTAACAAATGGAATGTACTCTTTGCAAGTTTTGAATAAGAAAGTTCTACTTGAAGAAACTTGACTACTATAGAGTCCTTCCCATCAATGCTTTGCTTGGGAATGCCTAGATCAATTAAGTGTTCCTTTATAATACCTAGTTCCCGAAGTATTTATTCGGCCGTGGGATCCTATTGAATTGGGAAGTGGTAGTAATTGCGTTCACAACGAATGTTAACCTAGTTTGCTGCCCACCTAATTTGGCCATCAAAATCCTTGAATTTGGTCTTCAAGTCCCCAGTAAGAAGTTTGAAAGGGTCCCCCATGTCAGTAATTGGCATTCCTGAAGATCACTTTGTTGGCACCCTTCCCTAGGACTCTAGCTTCTCCATTAAAAAGTACTTCTTTTGCCAACCTCTCCAACTATCCTTTATGGCAAATGTAAAGGTAAATTGCTTACTCCCAATGCCTTGAGGTAGCAATGATTAGAATGAAATATTTAGAACAAGGAGGAGCTTGTAATATTGCATAAAAAGAAGGAAGTGGGGGACTATCTTAAAGACTCTACACATGCCTGAAAATGCATTGAAATAATAGTAGGAATTTAGTGGTAGTTGGTTGATGTCCATGCTGTGAGGCTCAGAAAAGTTTGAGATCATGTACGATGGAGGATACTGAAGACCCACTTTAAGTTATGTTTGGAACATAGTTATTTCCCCCACGCAAGGTTAGTAACTCAACTCACCTCGTTTGGGGACCCTAACCTTGGCATAAGGGGATAGGTAGAACTTTGTGTGCCATGTCTCTATCTTCTCCGAGGTGGCAAAATTAGAATGGGCATCCAGAGAATGCCAACCCTCCTTGGCAGGCTTAACTTTGACACCCTAACTATGCATCTATCCTACCGTAAAAGCCTAAGTAGCTATTTCAGTGAAAGGAAAATAAGGAAGAAAGGGAACCTCAGATCAATCACCCACCTGATACTTTTCTAAATTCAAACAACTCCATGAAAGGATGCCAGAAATCACTCTGCCATAAAGACCAGTCTAAGAAAAAGAAGAAAACTAGAGAAAAGCCAAAGAGTGAAAGAAAATGAGAGAAGTGCAAAATGAGAAGTGAGAAACCTCTAATCAATCGGGGGATAATATGAGCCTGAATGAGGGAAGCAAAGAGTCACAACATTAAATACCCAAATAGACCCTTTATGCTAATGTGGTGCCCCTATGTAGAAAAAATGAGATGTTGGATGACATATGGTGCCTCCAACATAGGATTAAAAAGTCTTTATGCCAAAGGGATGCTTTGGCTTGGGAATGATGAATAATACCTGGCACCTCATAGAGGGAATTAAGGGCACACGCCTACAAAAAGCAAGAGTTTCCTACACTTGAAAAAGCTTCCCTGTGATGTTTAAAAATCTAGTAGTAAAGTGCTTGGAGCTTCCCACACCAAGGGAAACCCAAAAAAAGAATTATACCTCAAGTGTCCCACATTGATGCATAAATTTTGCTAAAGTCACATTTTGGCTTGACTCCCTTTAGGGGCATGTAATAGCCGAAGGGATAACACCCCAGCTTGTTGCTTAACAACTCACACAACCAAAGATGGCCCCCTTCATCAAAGCAATCTAAAGAGGGTCTCCCTTAGGACAATTAATAGGGGAGCGCCTTTGGACTAGAAGTATTGACCTTGTCTTGAGCAGGGTTGCCCGGACACCTGACCCTTTTTAACTTTATTGACAGATGGCGCTTGAGACCACTGGACAAGCGAGTGCAACCTTGCCCTCCGAATCATTTTAGAGCATCATTTTGCCTGATCATATAGCCTAGCTAGCAGGGATCATTCCTTGGGGAGTAAGGAGTTTAGACTTATTGATTAGGCCATACACGTGTTTGTCTATCCTTGTTCTAAGCTAAATAGCCGCCTAGCTTTTCCCCTTTATAAATACTCCTTAGAGCCCTATTAGGGAAAGGATCCAAAAATGACACTTTACAACCTTGCATCATTTTTTAAAATCCTAAGTCCAACTAAGGCATCGAAGGCTCCCCCTTGGAAAATACTAAGCATAACCACCTTTAACCTTTTTCTTTCTTCATCTCATAGAACTCCCTCCTTCTAGTGTCTTTATTTGCATCTACTGCTAAAATGCCAATCTCCCACATAGAAGATGTCTTGCAACATCACTTAACTTTTAGTTGAATGTTTCTTGTGACACGGCCCCTCGTGGGCTTGCCCAGGAAGCCTATGTGAACTTGTCTCACACTAGTCACAATTGGCTAATTGATTATGTATACACTAGTTAAAACCTTTATGCTTCTAGTTAATTAATCTTACTTTGCAACCATCCATGAGTATATGCTTTTGACTTGGATGATAAAACAAGTGATAAAAAGATAAAACAATGCCATGGCATTTCATTAAAAACAAACATCAAAACCGTCAAAACATACTAAGCATTTATGTGGTTAACTACACATAATCAACCACGTGTGAACATCCAAGCAAAACTAGACTATGCTTATACCCAAGACCGACTCTAGAGTGCATTACTCATACATGAACAATAGAGGCAAACTACTTTATAAAAACTATACATTAAGCCAAAATACTGACATTTGTAACTAATCTCCTACTTTAGAGCAAACTCCTGGTGGCAAGCTTACTTAGCCCTCCCTTGTGCTTCATTAGCCTCTATCAGCCAAACCAACAACTATAGTTAGTACCATAATGTAACCAATAAGCAAACCATAAACTAGAATCATAAAGATTCAAATAAACAATACACCTCTTGTGACCTTAGCTCAACAACCCTCAACGGTTGCTAGCTTAATGACACCCAAAAACTATAGAACAAAAAGCTAAGGCAGTAGGAATCAAAGATTCTCAAAAAGGGATCCCTCAACCTTTAGGAAAAATACTGAGGTCACACATATAAACAATATAGAAGAATTTTACAGTGTGCATTTGCAATCTATAGGCTAGCATATGCACATACATTCGAGTCCCTAGGGATCCCTCCTCTTCCTAGTCCTCTCATAGGCGTCAGTCCGTACCTAGCAAGTTCTGGCCCCTAACTCGCTCCCAGTAATCCTCAGCTTACTGATGTAGTAACTTTAACCTCCCTTTGATTATTGTGCAAGTGAACATGGTGGATGCACCTCACTTGAGTTCCAAGGAACTTCCAAGGAACCTACTAGGTGTACTAAGCCCCCACATAGTACCTCAAGTCCTTGGACTTGCTGAGGTTACCTGTGTACTAATCTTTCACCTTAAAAACTATACCAAGAGTGCACTCGGCTTTCACTTGTACCTTAAGTAACCTTGCTTAGGCTATAAGTACACTAAACCTTCACTTAAGGCATACCTATCCACCATTACTTGGTTCACCCTAGTGGAGTGGTAATGACCATGGTTGGACTCATTCCCTAGGTTCTTTGGAACCCACCTAGGTGCATTAAGGTTTCTACATTGAGACCTTAAACCCAAAGGTCTAACTAGGCTCTCGATAGCACTAAATCCTCCACCTTGATAGCCAAAGGCTATCGCCTCTATCTGGCCGAACTCCTTGCCACAGTCATGGCCAGAAGAAGCTGGCGCTACCCGAGAAAAGGTGTGATCAGGCACCTCGGGAGATAGCCGAAGAGCTCCGAGCCCGGCACGCCAGGACACTACTCGCACCCCCCTGGGTCGTGAACTGATCGCCTTCGGAAAATTGGCACCTAACATAGCGAGCCGAACACGATATCCCCGAAGGCAGAACTCCCTGAAGCTGGGAAACCCCGAACTCAGGGCTTGTTTCCCGAAGAGGCCCCGTCCGTACCAAAGGACGACCTCACCCAGGGACCTCGGGAGTACGGCAGGGGTATTTATGGAAGCATTTAAGGAAGCCTCTGACACATCCATTCACAGACGCCACAAGCCGCCTCAAAAGGCGCTCTACCACGCTGACGCCATCAAAATCACATCATGGCCCGTCTCAGCACATGGCTCAAGGCAACCTGCTACCAACTATCTGTCCCCTACGCCCAGAAATTCAGGAACATCCGACCGAACACGTGTCGCGATCTGAACGGGCTAGGCACTCCTATAAATACCAGGAATTAATACTTGACACGAAGTTGGTGGGTTGGTTGGCTGGCGAAATACGGCTCCCATTACCAGGAAAAACTCCTCAGCCCTTTGTGCTATTTTCTCTGCCTTTCTCTCAGCCACCACTGACTTGGGCGTCGGAGGCTCCCCCCCCCGGAAAAACACTCCGGGGGCCTCCTAACCGTTTTGTTTCTGAGCTTTCAGGCACTCTCCTTTGGGCTGTCCAGTCCACCAGGCGTTCTTCCTCCCAGAAGTCCCTCCACCAGTCACTATGACTATAAACGATGAGGCCCCTGGCCATCATTTGGCGCCGTCTGTGGGAACCCGCTCTGAGATCGCCGTCGTTGAGACTCGGCGTTCTAAGGACAAGGGACTCCCGAGGTCCCCGTCCGCGCCTGAGATACAACCGGTTGCTGAGCAAACACTCCCAGGGACTTCTGCGCCCGAGGAAGACCGCCCTCTGGTAGTCACTATGAGTTTCTTGAAGGACTTTCAGCGTGCGGCCGTGTCTGAAATGACACAGCAGATCGGCCGAAGGTGGCCACAGCAAGCACAGGCCCAGAGACCCCCCTCAGTAACACGCCCTCGGGAGAGGAGCCCCAAGCCCACACATCGCAGTTCGGGGAATGGAGACCCTCGCGAAGAATCATCCACAGAAGTTATGGCCCTCGGGAAACGTTGTGTGGGACAAACCAGGTCCAAGCAGCCGAGAGTCTCACAGCGAAGCAGTTCGTCAACTGAGGCCAGGTCCTTGTCCCCTCAGCGCCGAACTCGCCCCTCGAAGAAGCGCCGACGATCCCCATTCCCTGAAAAAGGCCCTAGCGCCACAGTGCTCATGGAGAAGATATTAGCACGGCTGGACAGAGTGGAAAAACAAGTGGCCAGAAGATCCGTTGGGGCCAGACCCTCGGGAACATCCTGGGAAGATGACCCCCCTTTTCACTCAGGCCGTCGTTGAAGCAGCCATGCCAGGCGAGTTCAGAGTACCTCGGTTGGAAATTTATGATGGCCGTACTGATCCGCAGGCCCACCTGACGAAGTACAGACGGAGCATGATAATACACGGTGCTGATGACGCTACCATGTGCAAGTGCTTCGAAGTCACCCTCACAGGGCCAGCCACGGCGTGGTACAATTCCTTGCCTCCAGGGACCATTACTGAGTTCCGGGAGTTGTCCACAGCCTTCACCCAGCAGTTCATTGGGAACAGACCTACTGCGAAGATGCCTGTACAGATATTCGACATAGAGCAGAGGAACGGAGAAACCATCCGAGACTATGTCGAAAGATTCAACAGAGAAACTCTGAGCGTCCCAGACTTCCGACCCGAAATCCGCATTCTTGCTATAACACGGGGCCTTCGGCGAGACTCACAGCTGTCCTATGAGTTCTCAAAGGACCGCCCGGAGACCCTCGGAGAATTTTACCTTAGGGCAGAGCAACACATGACAGCCGAGGAACAGAGGATGGCCCGGCCGAAATCTGATCATCACTACGCCGAAGGGTCCAGTCAACAAGCTCGGCATCCTACCGAACAGGCAGGAGGACCTCGGAGGATGCGAGGAAGGAAACCCCAAAGTTTCACACCATTGAGCACTACACGGACCAACATTCTCATGGCGCTGGAAAGGCAGGGGAAGCTAACTCGGCGGCCAAGGGCCATGGCCGCCGATAACAAAAAGAATGCCAAGAAGTTCTGCCAGTTTCATCGCGACCACGGCCATGACGCCGAAGATTGCTTCCAGCTGAAGAAGTACATAGAGTCGCTGATAAAACAGGGCCAACTTCGGAAATGCCTGAGGATGCAACCCCCGAAAGACGGAAAAATGGAGGAAGAAAGGGCTGAAGATGAGGACTATGACTCCGACAGGCGGAGAAACCGAAGTCCAAAAAGGCGCCCCCCACCTCCAGCAGGGGTGATCCAAACCATCACCACAGGGCTCCTATCCTCGGAAAGAAAGCGGAAAGCCAGAGAAATTGTAGTCATGGACTATCAAAAGTCCATCAAAGAAACTGGCTCGCAAAGATAGCTCCACCGACGCTTTCCCCCCACAACAATCCACTGCTGATCACGAAAAAGGTAGGGAACTGAGGCGTCAAAAGAGTGTTGCTTGATGATGGCTTAAAAGCTGACGTCTTATTCTCGCACCTGCTGCCGAGCTTGGGCATCTCCAGCAGCGAACTAAAGCCTATCACCTCGACCACTTTCGGGGTTGATTTATCCGAACTCCCAGACCTCGGATAGATCGATCTCCCGTTGACGATGAAAGGGACTTCGGTAAGCGGAGCAACTGAACTGTACACCTCCACAATGGCAAGATTCAACGTCATGGACGTCCCGTCCTCGTACAACGCCATCCTTGGAAGACTGACAATGGGGAACCTGCATATTCGCCCGGATGTGAAGTACTTGACCGTCACATTCGCCACCAAGGATGGAGATGCAGAGGTCTTCATAGACCAAGTCGAGGTAAGAAAGGTGTTTGTGAAAGCACGAAAAGCTCCGGCAAGCAACCTCGGGCAAACAATGGAGGCAAAGGCGCCAGAAAAAGGCAAAGAAGAAAATCTCGCCAAAGCAGAAACGGAAGCAGTAGATCTTGTCCGAGGACAATCTACCCGAATAGGGGAGAGCTTGGCCGAAGGTGACAAGGAAAAACTTGTATCCTTTCTGCCGAAAAATAAAGATCTGTTTGCCTACTCGCTGAAAGATA
This sequence comes from Aquilaria sinensis, assembly GCA_005392925.1. Classification (NCBI taxonomy): domain Eukaryota; kingdom Viridiplantae; phylum Streptophyta; class Magnoliopsida; order Malvales; family Thymelaeaceae; genus Aquilaria; species Aquilaria sinensis. Next base: position 183,358 of record SMDT01002793.1, on the reverse strand, counting down.
TGCCAGGGGTAAACCCTGGCATAACACAGCATAGCCTCAAAGTAAGCCCGGAAGCAAAACCTGTCCGGCAAAAGAAACGGAGCATCTCAGCCCACAAAAGCAACTTTGTCGAAACCGAAGTCCAGCGTCTCCTAGATGCTGAAGTTATCAGGGAGGTCAAGTACCCCGAATGGTTGAGGAACGTGCTCATTGCCACAAAAGAAGGTAGCAGCAAACTCCAGATGTGCATCAATTTCAGAAACTTGAACGATGCTTGCCCAAAAGACTCATACCCTCTGCCGCCAATAGATCAACTGGTAGATTCAACTGCTGAGTGCGGGCTCCTAAGTTTCCTAGACGCCCTCAATGGCTACCATCAGATAAGGATGAACCCCAAAGATGAAGAGAAGACTGCCTTCATCACCAAGGGAGAAACATATTACTATATCAGGATGCCCTTCCGGCTCAAAAACGCAGGAGCCAGCTACCAGAAGTTGATGAACAAGGTCTTCAAAGACCAAATGGGGACAATCAAGAGCAAGCTGCCCGGCTACCACGTTGCAGACTTAGAGGAAACCTTCCAAAAGCTCAGAGCCTTCGGGATCCGCCTTAATCCTGAGAAGTGCATTTTCGGGGTGATCTCGGGAAAATTCCTTGGGTGCATGGTATCCGAAAGAGGCATCGATGCTAACCCCGAGAAGATTGAGGCTCTAGTTGAGATTCCGAACTCCTGCCACAGTCAAAGATGTGCAGAGACTTACCGGAAGAATAACCTCTCTGAGCAGGTTTATTTCCAGGTATGGAGATAGGTGTCGACCCTTCTTCAAAATCCTCACAAAGGCAGCAAAAATGGAAGGCGACCTCGGAAGGAATGATCATCCTTGGGATGAAGATTGCCAAAAGGCCTGGGAAGAACTCAAAGTCTACCTGGCCAGCCTGCCGACTCTGCGACAACCTCGGGAGGGAGAGCCCCTCGTACTCTACCTCGCCGTTACAGAAAAGGCTGTGAGCTCGGTCCTCGTGAAAGAAGAAGGGCCAAAGCAATGGCCGGTCTACTATGTCAGCAAGTCCCTGCATGGCGCCGAAATCAGGTACCCTTTGCTTCAAAAAGCTACATATGCCTTGGTGCTTGCAGGGAGAAGGCTGCGACCATACTTTCAGGCTCACCCCATCATCGTCCGAAGTAGTCTGCCGCTACGGGATGTCATGAAGAGGGATGATCATTCGGGAAGGCTCTCCAAGTGGTGCATAGAGCTGGGCGAACACGAAATCACGTATGAGCCTCGGAAGGCCGTAAAAGCTCAAGCACTGGCATATTTTATCGCCGAAATACCCATCACTGAGGAGAGCCATTCAGATCCAAAAGAGGGTGAGCCAGAATGGACCTTGCACGTAGATGGAGCCTCAGGATCCGAACACCAGGGAGCTGGAGTAATTATCAGAGGCCCCGAAGGCCTAGAAGTAATGAAGGCCATCAAGTTCAGTTTCAACGCCACCAACAACATGGCCGAGTATGAGGCCCTGATAGCAGGATTACGCCTGGCCAGAAAAATTGGCGTGAGAAACTTGAAAGCCCATAGTGATTCCCAGCTGGTGGTCCGGCAAGTGGCAGGGTACTATGGCGCGAAAGACCCGACCTTGGCAAAATACCACGAGCTGGTAGCAAAGCTCATCCAAGAGTTTGACGCCGTGCGGATCGAAAATGTACCCCGGCGGAATAACACTGAGGCCGATTGCTTGGCGAAGTCGAAAACATACACCGAGGTGCTAGACCATCCGAGCATCTCAGTGCTGAGCATAGCGACCTCGGGAACAGGGTGGAAAGACCCAATAAAAAGATACCTCGCAGAGAATTTGCTCCCCGAAGACCCCGGCGATGCTGCAGGACTGCGAAGACGCTCCGGAAGATTCTTCCTGATTGGCGAAGAGTTATACCGACAGGGATATGCGAATCCGCTGCAAAAATGTGTGGATGAAGAGGATACTGAAATGGTCCTTGAAGAAGTTCACGAAGGCATGTGTGGTTCACACATTGGAACTGATGCCCTTGCAGCAGTGATACTCCGCCAAGGATACTTCTGGCCTACCCTGAGAAAGGACGCAAGACAGTTCGTCCGGAAATGCGGTAGTTGCCAGAGACATGCAAAAATCCAGAGGGCACCCTCGGAAATAGTAACCTCGGCAGACTATCCTTGGCCCTTTGAAGTCTGGGGCATAGACCTTATTGGGCCACTCCCCACAGCACCCGGAGGCGTGAAATTCTGCGTGGTAGCAGTGGACTATTTCTCAAAATGGGTAGAGGCAGAACCACTAGCAACTATCTCGGCAAAAGAAGTGCAAAACTTCGTATGGAAGAACATCGTATGCAGATTTGGCATACCGAGGGTACTAGTAGCTGATAATGGATCCCAGTTCATAGACAAAGGATTCCAAGAATTCACCAGCGACCTCGGAATGAAAGATGCACTTCGCCCAGTAGCTCACCCCCAAAGCAACGGGCAGGTGGAAGTATCGAATAGGACCATAAAAGATGGCCTGAAATAGAGACTGGGGGAAGCCAAGGGGAATTGGCCAGGAGAACTCCAAAGTATATTATGGAGCTACCAAACGACGCCCCGAAGAGCCACAGGGGAAACTCCTTTCTCACTCATCTCCGAAACGGAGGCCATTATCCCAATAGAGATAGTTCGACCTTCGGTACGGGTGCAAGTATTTGATGAAGGTGGTAACGACCTCGGCCTAAGAACCAATCTCGACCTGGTGGCCGAACACAGAGAAATAGTCAGGTTGAGAAGAAAAGCTTACCAGCGAAGAGTGGCCGTGGCTATAAACTTATGGGCCAGGCCAAAGGAAATCAAGAAGGGAGACCTTGTTCCCCGAAAGGCCGAATTCGCACGCCGAAGGCCATCCCATGGCGTACTTCGCGCAAGCTTGAAAGGACCCTATCTGGCCCTGGCCAAAACAACGAAAAGGCGTGTAGAAGCTTGGCGACGTCGAAGGCATAGAATTGAAGAACAATTGGCACTCGGGCGCCTTGAAAAAATTCTACGCTTAACGTTGAGCGGAGGAGGTATGTTGAACAAAAAATGTTCTAAATATATAGTAGTATCTTGAGAAAATTTCTTAAGTGCAGAAATGAACAACATTCCGTGAAAGATGCTCGCCATGATAAAGCATAGATATGGCTTCCCAAAGTCCCTTGAGCCGCCACGCTCGGGAAAGATGGAAAACAAAAATCTCGCAGAAGTACTCGCCGTAGCCAGCGCTGAGATAATTTCCCGAGCTCCCTTGAGCGAACGTTGTCGGGAAAATGGGAAGTGAAAAATCTCGCGGAAGGTTTTCCGAAGTCCCTTGAGCAAACATGCTCGGGACAACTGGAAAAACAAAAATTTTTGACTGAAGGTTTGCCGAAGTCCCTTGAGCAATCATGTTCGGGAAAAATCGGAAATGCAAAAGCCTGCACAAAGACTTAGTCAAAATTTTCTCAGACTTTCCAGAATGTCTCTCGAGTAAAACGTACTCAGGACAAAGGAAGGTAAAAAAGTTTCTTTGATCGCAGGTTTTCCGAAGTCTCTTGAGCGAACGTGTTCGGGACAATGGAAATAAAGAAACTTGAAGAAACACTTAGCCAAAAAATCTCCGTTAAGAGCAAAGCTGCCTTACAATAAAGAAGTACCCGAAGAAGGAGTACAAAAAAAAAGGGAAGGAAAAGGGGCCCTAAAGAAGCCTAAGGGTTCGCGGCGTCCTGAGAGCCACTCGTTTGTCCACCCTTTTCCGCCACCTTCCGCGCTGGAATTGGAGGAAGCTTCAGATGTTCGATCTTGGACCATTGCCACCGAGGTCCCCCAGGAATGTTTAGACCCTCTAGAAAAGAGAGGTCCAGACCTGGGAACCTCTGGAGAACCTGGTGCCGAACGAGGCAGAAGCCGTCCTGAAACGCGACCTTGTTCATTTGATCAGCCTTGTTCTTCTTAAGCTCAAGGTCGTCAAGCTCGTCCTTCAGATCCCCGACCTCCTCTTCCGGCACCCTTATCCGCTCCTCCCCCTTCGGCTCCTTCTTCAAAGACTGAACCTCGGCTTGAAGGGTTTTCTTCTCAGACAAGAGCGTGACTATGATATTCTCCTTTTTTCCCTTGTCTTGAAGAAGGTCTTGGTTTGCAGCGCGCAGCCCCGCCACCTGATTGCGGAGATCGGCAATCTTTAGGGAAGAGTCTGCCATCAAGAATTCCTTCTCCTTTCGGAACCCCTCCCGAAGGGTGGCAGCTTCCTCCTTCGCAGCATCTGCCAGCTGCTGGTTCTTGGTGGTCAATTCCGAGCACGTCGCTTTCACCTTTTCTAGGGCCTCTAAGGCCGAAGCTCGGAATGCCGTCTGCCTGGCTACCCGAACTCGGAGAAAGCCGGTGTACCCCAGCAGCTGCAAAGGAGATAAAACGCAAGGTCAGTAAGAGCCAAACACTTAGGAAAAAATTGAAAGGCAAGAGTTGTGAAGGATATACCTGAGCAGCATGCTCGGTGATCTTTGCGGCAAGAGTGTTATCCCCCGGGTGGGCCGCCGCTATAGCCTGAAGGAGGCCTCGGTGAGCACCCCCTTCTAAATCTGCTTCGCCATTTCAGGACAGTCCTCGGAGTACAGGTTCATGTCCTCCGTGAATGTCCAGAAAGGCTCCTTTGGTATTTTCCCTTGCGGGACTTTGGCGTCGCGACGGGCCCTCGCCTCCGCGTGTTCGGCCCTCCAGTTCGGGGTAAGTAGCTCCCCTGCAGGGCGGAAAAGAGAAACAGGTCAGAGACAAAGGCAAATTCCAGAAAAAACAAAGGAAGCACACTTTGTCTGGAAACAAACCTGGCGGGACCTCGGCAACATCGTCCTCGGAGTCCTCGGCCTCCTCGGCCGAAATGCCCTTACCCTTCTACTTGCGCCGCTCCTCGGCAGAAGGTACTTCTACCACTACATCAAGGAGGGCCTGCGACGCAGTAGGACTTTGAGGAGGGACGTCGGTTGGAGGGACCTCGGAAGCAGCAGCCTCAGACGCCGGAACCTCGGCTGTCCCAGGCTCCTCGGCAGTCTCCTCGGGTATTTCTTCTAGAGGAACCTGAGCAGCTCTCTTTGCCCGTTTCCTCGAAGGACCCGCGCCAGTAGACTTCCGCCTTCGGGAAGCCGCCTTCTTCGTTTGATCGTCCTTCTCCACTTGGCCGGAGAAGAGGGACTTGTAATAGGCGGCAGTGTCGTCGCCCATCTCTGAAAAAGGAGAGAAACATCAGCGTAAGTCCGAGGAAAAAACAGCAAAGGAGTAGAAGATAACTCACTTTCGGCAAGCGTTTCGAAAGAAATCTCCTCCTTAAGAAGCTTGACCAACCAGGAATCTTTCCCGGCAATGGCAGGAGCTGGCATCCCGAGGTCAGTCTTGTGCTCCTTTACCACCTTTAGTTCCCGAAGGACCTCTTCGGTCATCAACTTCCAGTTGATTGGAAAAGGGTAAAGGGCGCGCGGAGAGACCTCGGGATCCCAGTCAGAGACAGCCCGAATGCGGGCGTCGAAATCCGCGAACACGGGAGCCAACTCTGGGGTCAGCAGCATCCTCGGATCACCAACGTCCGCATCCAGTGTTCCCTGAGCCCATTTGGTCAGAACATACGACCAGGCCTCAGCCATCTTCATGAAGAAGAACTTCTGTTGCCACCCCCGCCAGCTATCCTTAGTGGCGAAGGTGAACATGAATTTCTTGCTCCCGGATCCCCGAGGTAGCATGAAATAGAAGCCACCCTTCGGGACCACAGAGAGCTTGTAGTACTGCATAAAAATCCTGAAATGGGGTTCTATCCCGAAGACGCCACACATGCAGAGGTAGGCGTTGAAATAGCAGAACGAGTTCGGGGGAAGCTGGTTCACCGCAATGCCATGAAATTGGCAGAACTCGCACACCATCTTCGGGGGAGGATACCGAAGACCGGCCTTCAGCTGGGCTCGGAAAACGGTAACCTCCTTACTATGGTTTGAAAATGCATAGTGGCTAGAACGAGGCAGCCTGATAACGGCGTAAGAGGGAAGAAAGAATTTTTTCTTCCACCTCTCTAACTTCTCAGGGGTGGTGCAACAAGGATGGGCTAAAAGAGGCTGCCAGCTCTCAGGAATGGGCATTTTCGACATAAAAATGAGTTTGAAAACGGAAGAAAACAGTTTCCAGAGAAAAACTCAGAAGAACACAGGGATCAAAACGCGCTGGAAAACAAAAACCCACCAAAAGATTTGCCAAAATCTGAGGACGCCATCGTGAAAGTTGGCTGGAAAAAAGACTTTGATTACGGAAGCTCCGCCACAGAAAGCAAGAAAAATGCAAGAACAGAGGCAAAGCAGAGAAAAGAGCAAAAGAGTGAGCAAAAGGAACTTATGATGAAATGGGCTATTTATAAGCCAGAGGTGGGTAACCGAAACGTCGTCATAAGTACCCTTTGGAGGCGAACCGTCGCCGTAACTGCTCTCTGCACCTGAAAAGGCGCGCCCTCTGTAACCGACGCGACTCTCCTCCAATGGCAAAGCGCCATGTGTCAACCGCTGCGCAAAAATGGGGGACACGTCCTCCAAACGTCCCTTGAAAACTGGGACACGTCTTCTGACATCCCTGGAAAACTGGGACGCGCCGCTCAGACTGACACGCTTGGCCAAACAGACCTGCAGAAACAAAGAGCAGGCCAACTCGAGGACACCAAGAGACAGGCTATGGCCAAACAGCCCATGACCTTCGGGCAAGAGGTGTATCTTCGGCACAGGCTCCACCTCGAAGACACCAAAGAACAGGCCAAGGCCGAAGAGCCCATGATCTTCGGGCAAAAGGTACATCCTCGGAACAGGTTAAGCTTCCAAAGAGACTCCCATAGACAACCTCGGAAAGAGATGCAAAACCGAAGTCTTCACTTCGGCTTTCCAAAGGGGGGCATGTGATAGCCAAAGGCTATCGCCTCTATCTGGCCGAACTCCCTGCCACAAGAATGGCCAGAAGAAGCTGGCGCTACCCGAGAAAAGGTGTGATCATACACCTCGGGAGATAGCCGAAGAGCTCCGAGCCCGGCACGCCAGGAAAACCAGGACACTACTCGCCCCCCCCCAGGTTGTGAACAGATCGCCTTCGGAAAAGAGGCACCTAACATAGCGAGCCGAACACGATATCCCCGAAGGCGGAACTCCCTGAAGCTGGGAACCCCCGAACTGAGGGCTTGTTTCCCGAAGAGGCTCTGTCCGTACCAAAGGACGACCTCACCCAGGGACCTCGGGAGTACGGCAGGAGCATTTATGGAAGCATTTAAGGAAGCCTCTGACACGTCCTTTCACAGACGTCACAAGCCGCCTCAAAAGGCGCTCTGACCACGCTAACGCCATCAAAATCACATCATGGCCCGTCTCAGCACATGGCTCAAGGCAACCTGCTACCAACTATCTGTCCCCTACGCCCAGAAATTCAGGAACATCCGACCGAACACGTGTCGCGATCTGAACGGGCTAGGCACTCCTATAAATACCAGGAATTAATACTTGACAGGAGGTTGGTGGGTTGGCTGGCAAAATACGGCTCCCGCTACCAGGCAAAACTTCTGAGCCCTTTGTGCTATTTTCTCTGCCCTTCTCTCAGCCACCACTGACTTGGGCGTCGGAGGCTCCCCCCCCCCCCCCCCCCCCCCCCCCCGGAAAAACACTCCGGGGGCCTCCTAACCATTTTGTTTCTGAGCTTTCAGGCACTCTCCTTTGGGCTGTCCAGTCCACCAGGCGTTCTTCCTCCCAGAAGTCCCTCCACCAGTCACTATGACTATAAACGATGAGGCCCCTGGCCACCACACCTGACTAATAATGGTCTAACGTGACCTAATATACCCTCAATTTGAACAAAAATAAATAAAAACCTAAGCAAATTCAGGCTTGGGGAAGGCATGGAAATGATTGCCATTTTTCCTCAGATTCCAAATGGGGTCTTGGGCGAAGGAGCACCCCTTGCCACCTAGGCATTAGGCCCACGAGGCCTGGACATTTTTTTATGTGCCTAAGGCCTTTTGGGGGCTTCTAATGCCTGCCAATGGCTTTAAGAATGCCTCTACTTGCCTTAAACTTGCATGTACATATGCACTAGGCCGTAGTACACCATTTAAACCAATCCTAAGGTGTCTATAAACACCACACAACTCAGCAAAATACCACTATTCCACCATAACCAATGCCATCCACCAACAATACCATTCACTAATTCACATGAATTCTACTTCAAGCAAGCACTGAATGGCATTGATCAAGCATGAATCATAAATTGCTTACCTCAATTACATATGAACTAGCAAGCATCAAGCACCATAATCCTTTCAATCCAAGTTCAAGGTTCCATTAAGGATTTTCTTAGGTTCTAAAGCAATACAAGGCATATGACACCAAATTAGCACTAAACCAAAAAAACCCAAGCTTGATTAAGTTTAAGAAACATGAAAACTTAAAGAACAAAAAGTTACATCTTGAATTCAAGCAATCCCAAGCTTGCAAATGCCCCCAACAAGCTTTAAAATCACAAAACAAAAGCAAGGCAAGCTTTCATCCACTTGGGCACCAAGAAAAGCTTCTAATTTTGCTAAGAAACCAAGAATTTGAAGTGGATTGAACAAGAAATGGAAAGGGGAAGAGAGGGCTGAGAATTTGAGTTGGAAGAATGAGGCAATAGTGCCAAAGTCCCCTTCCCAAACAAGGTTAAAAAGCCATAATGCCCAACCCCCTCAAACTCTTTTAAAACTTGCAAAAGTACCACACCTCCAAATAGGAACTAGGGTTGTTAGAAGCTTTCTTAAACCCTACTAACATGGACTTTAGGTTTTGAAAATATCATTTTTACTCCCAGAATGTGTCTAGACCCTCTAAGGAGTAAAATTATCATTTTGCCCCAGGGCAAGCCTAGTGACATAAACCACTTGAAACCAACTACCCTTGAATAACTTACTTGATTTTGCTAATTCACATTTAATTAAGGTTTTTCAGCTAAGGATTTAAATGCTTACCTCGCTCATCGAGCTTTCCGCCAAGAGGGCTATAACATTCTTCCCACCTTGGAGAATTTGGTCTTTAAAATTCAATCTCCCCACCTTAAACACTATCCTAAAACATGGTGTCAATGTATCCCGATCAAACCTACAAAGGGGTCTCGATCACACAACAACCAACTTGGCAACAAACTACGTGATTCGCTCAACTAATGCCCTTCAGCACTTGAGTCAAGCCCTACCTTATATAGGTACTATGGCCAATGCCATTCTTTGTGCTCACCCCCAACTGTAGTCTAATCGTTGTTCACCGTTCTACCACCTTAGCCTGACCGTACTTGGTCCAAACACCCTAATGCAATTTTTATTCTTGAAGACTATGGTGTGGCCTTTCCATACCTTTAGCACATGGAATTACTAAAGGATATCTGACTACTCCAAGTGGTCCAAACAAATCCAATCATCACAAATCCTCCACACCAAGCTTTATGTTGAGTCCTCTAGTGTAAGGTGCCTTAACAAGCTTTTAGAAGCTTGTCCACAACCCTTACAGTAGTAGGATTTTATTGAAAGCTTGGCACGAACAAACTTACTTCACTCACTCCTCTATGCCAGAACCCACCAGAAAAGTTTTACTCTAGGTTTGGCACCCATGCTCCTTTACCAAACCTCTTAGTGCAAGCTAGCTTAATAAGTATATGACTCATCCACAAACCCTTTAGCACCAATCCATGTGCCTGAGCTTCTTCATGCAAGTTAGCTTAACAATTTTTTGAAAACCTATCCACTAACCTTACACTGATAGCCACCTACTAAAAGCTTGTCATTGACCTACTTCCTCCTCTATTTCCCCTATGCCAAACCCCTAGTTTAAGCTAAGTTAACAAGTTAAACTTGTTCGTTAACACTCACACTAAAAAAGACTTTCCATAGGTTTTTGCACCCAACAACTGTCATCAATCACTTGACCAAGTGTGTCACTAGTGTACTGTGTCATTGCCACATACACCGATAAGACCCTAAGGCATACTCCGCTCCAAGCTTCACTATATAATAGGGCTCTTCCAAATGGATGAATTATCAAGATTTTAAAGTCTTGGCCTACCCTAGAGTATGACTCTTCTAATGTTCCCCTCGGATGGCCCTTATGCATCAGGCATACCGGTGCGCTAGGCAGGGTACCTATACACCACACAGCATTATGATCCTACTGATTTTGCTACTATGGGGCCTCTTACACATGCATACTTACAAGAGAAAACCTTTATGGCATGAGTGCCAAGACTTCTAAGTAGCTAGCAACCCTTGGGTCTCATCAACGCCCCTTTAGCTCAAGCCACTTAGTACTCAATGATTTAGCTACCGATAGGCTACCCAAGTCAAAGTTCTTGATGCTTCAGTTGCTTCACTCAGAGTATCCTAGGTGCCAAAAGCCTACACACTCACTTTCTTCACTTTCTTTCACTTGGAGACCAACACCCTACACACAAGTTTAGCTTCTCAGGTGCATCCTTAGTACACTTGCTTCCTGGCCATCAATACTCACTTTGTGCCTAAAGCACCGATGGGGTCTTCAGCCTAGTTACAAGGTACTACCCAATCCTGGGCCAACCAAGGTGTCCTTGCCTTGGTAGATGACTACACACCTCAACCCCATTCACTAGGCTCTGACATGCCTCCAATCTTACTTGCAACCTTGACTACCTCACAGGTGCGCTGACCTCTAGCACTGTCAAGTGACCCTTCAACAACTATCCATCACTTAGCATATGGCTACAAAGAACCATCTCCACCTTTCATACTTAACTACCAAAGCATAACTACACCGTGCTGACCTTACATCGGGATGATGTAACCTTAGCTTCGCTATGTGCACTTAACGTAATTGGTGAGAGAACTAAGTTTAGTTATGTTACCCACTCCCAGATAGTCCAGTTATGTTGCCAAAACTATGCATTTAAACTCCCAGGTTTGGTGTGTCCTGTAGGTCATCAGAACAACACCCCTAGTGTACATACTCAAGTAACCCTCCTGAGCACTATGTAAACGCATGCATATTGGTCTAACCATAATACACATATTTACATTTATGCACACTATGGAAGCTAAGAAGGAAAACACTAGCACAAGTCTTAGTTTTGGTTTCCACACATTAGGCAATCTTGTTAAGTTCTAGTGACCAGCCACTGTACCTGTAACTTCCACTAATAAACTGTATCATTCTAGCCACATAACCCCATGTTTTGTTTGTTCCATTATCAACTAGAGACTTAGATCAAACCAAGGAATTTTTTTTTACATCAATAGCCCACCTATGGACCAAGTTATGGATTTTTTAAGTTGGTTACAAAATTTTGACCAAATGAACAGTAACTCAGCCAATTTGCAATGTCATATCTTTGGCTACAGGGCTCTAAATCCCGAAATTACAAATCCCAGTTAACCATTTAAATGTTCTCTAGGTGTGGTCAAAGTTTCATAACAAGATTCATTCTACACAGGGAGATATTAAACTTTAGGGCCAGAGTCAAAATTCTAGCAACTTTTGGACCATTTCTCCCATACAATTTTTCCAAACCATGCAAACACTTCATTCACAAGGGTAAAGCCCTCCAAGGCTATCCCATATATGTCCATTACACATAGGAATTAAATTCCCTTTATTTTAACAACTTTATGTGGCCAACACAGAATTTACAAGTAAGCAGCCCATCATTCACACTTAAGCAGCTTTGCACCACATCACTTACACAGCCAAAACATTACTTAAATGTTCACATACTTGTCTCATTTTACATACACTACATGTAAATTCATACATGCACTACAATATGGTCTTAACTCAGCTAAATATGCACCCTTGGTTACAGAAGGTCCTGAGACACAATGGACTCCAAAAACAGGATGCTGGACAGCTGCTGCACAACACAATAAGTACCACCATTAAAAATACCAAATGTGCTCCTAAAATCACCAAAATTTCCAGATCATAACTAGACATATTTAAGTTCATGTACCTGAAATATCAGATTAAAACTCAATCCAAAAAGGTTAGTTTTAAGGTGATCTTTCAGCTGGACATGAAATGACAGAATTGAGAGGAGTAAGTTTCATTGAGAAACTTAGTAAGGGTAGCACTAGGATTCAATAGGCAATGTAACCATCATTAAAACCTGTATCCAAGGAAACTAAAACACAAAAACCACAATGCATATATACAATATATAGCAACCAAATGCAGCAGCCAAACACAAACAACAAACACATGAAATGTGGCAGCAGCATATACCATAGGTTAGTCCATAAAACACATAATAAACATAACCAAATCACTATGGAAGCCCTCCTCAAGCTAATTCTTGGTCTCAGGAGGATTTTAACTGTAGTTAGTACTTTGGGCTCTAGAAACCCTCACTTTACTGCCATCATTGTGTACTTCACACTAGGTCACAAAAACTTCAATAAGTGCACTCCCCTCACTAAGCTTGGTTCATCAAGCTCATGGCTCTCTTCCAAGCTTAGCCCTAGCTCCATGGATTTTTGAAAATTGCTGAAAACAGTCCATGAGAGCAAGAGAACTCTTACGAAGTCGGTACGCCAAAAATCAAGCTTGATCCTTGAAGTATCCAAGGAATAGCTCTAGTTTGCTTCCAATTGCTTCCTTTTGCCTTCAATTTCAATCAATTGCAAGTTTGAAGGTGTGGTGGCTATGGAGGAAGTATGGCTGTGTTCCTGGGCTTGGGGAGGACGAAAATGGGAGAGGGATAAGTGATTTGGCCACTTAAATGGCCTTAAATGAGCTTAAGGGCACAAAACACACTTAACAAGCTTAACCTTGCTTTATGTCATTTTCTTTCTCACTAATTATGGTTTCTTTGTCTTAAACTCATTGGTACACATGTGCCCAACATTTTTGACTAATTATAATGTCTTGGCTGCCTCCCCCATGGTGGGATAATCCCACAATTCTACCCTTACACTTAAGTCAAAAGCTTGAACACCTTAAGGTCTACACTAGGACATTTAGGTCCTTATTGTCTTTAGTGTTTCCTTTGTCCAAACTTGTCTTCCATGAGTAATTTGGTCCTCCAATAGCACTTTCATACCATTTATATCTTTCCCATAACTCTCCAAGTCTCTTTCTTGAGAGTTTTGCAATTGAGTACCCAAATTTCCAAAACCTGACACAAAAGTCCATAGGTTGCTTGACAAACAAGCAATCCTTTAGGCTTTTCTTGGGGGCCAAGTTACCAACTTGGAACACTTTTAAGGAGATGTTGGTCATGCCTTTTACCCGTCAAACTTCAATCCCTATGGTAAGAATTACACAATATAATGGTTTTTAGTCATTATGACACTTGTAATTCTCCCATTTTGTGAGGTGGTAACAAGTTAACTATCGGGACATGGTTGGCCATGGAAAAATCACTTGGGCAGCTCATCCTTTATAATTTTACACAGTGCTCAAGCTATACACCTCAAAACTAGTTTTATCCCTTCGAGTTATAAGCCTACCCACTAGCCTTAACCAATCTTGTAGATCACATGCCCTTCTTTTTAAAGGCACTAAGGTTTAGTGAAACGCTCTAACTCTAGGCTTTAAGTCGCTCAACCAATATCCTCACCAGTTATGCTTCCAAACCTTGACTTATCTTTCCTCCGGTAAACATGACTACTACCGAAGTCCCAAAATAGATGCCTAAGCATAACTGTACCTATACTAGACCTAGTACTTTGATTACTAACTATGACACTTAACTAGGTGGGAGATTACATTTACTTTATGGCTACTTGTGAGTCGACTCTCGACTGATCATAGTGAACTCTCCCCCACGAGTGCTCCTTGGACACCACCTCTTAGGGTTGAGGCAAAACATCCTCTTTCTGGCGTCAACTGGTCATTTTTTACCAAATAGTTCAATGTTTCTACTAGCCTAATAGCACAAAGATAAACAATAGGTTATCACCACAATGTCCTCAGTTTCACTTAGGACTTAGTACTTTAGCTACTTGGCTAGTTTCACTGGTCAAGTCTCTCTTATTCCACAAGCAACTCGAAAGCCCTAGACTTTACTTAAGCTTGAGGTTGTGACCATAAGTCACCAACTATCCCTTGGTCCATGGTAGTCCTTCCTATTGCTTATGTTACCCACTCTAGGGTAATCCAATTATGGTGCCAAAACTGTGCATTTGAACTCCTAGGATTGGTGTGTCCTGTAGGTCATCAGAACAACACCCCTGGTGTACATACTCAAGTGACCCTCTTGAACACTATGTAAATACATGCATATTGGTCTAACCATAACACACATATTCACATTTATGCACACTATGGCAGCTAAGAAGAAGAACACTAGCACAAGTCTTAGTCTTGGCTTCCACACATTAACCATTCTTACTAGGTTCAAAAATTCTAGCCACTGCACCCAAACTTCCTCCAATAAACTATATCATTCTAGCCATGTAATTCCCTATTTTATTTCCTCCATTATCAATTAGAGACTTAGGGAAAATCAACAAATTTTGTTTTACATCAATAGCCCACCTATGGACCAAGTTATGGATTTTTTAAGTTGGTTACAAAATTCTGACCAAATAAACAGTAATTTAGCCAATTTTGCAACGTCATAACTTTAGGTAAAGGGCTCTAAATCTAGAAATTATAAATCCTAGTTAAACCTCTAGATGTCCTCTAGGTGTATCCAAAATTTAATACCAAGATTCATTCTACACAGGGAGATATTCAACTTTACGTACAGGGTTGCAATTCTAGTAACTTTTGGACCATTTTGACCATACAATTTTTCCAAACCATTCAAACACTTCATTCACAATGATAATGCTGTCCAAGGCTATCCAATACATTTCCAATACACATATGAATTACATTCTCTTGCATCTAGCAACTTTATTTGGCCAAAATAAAATTTACAAGTAAGCAGCCTATCATTCACACCTAGGCCGCTTTGCACCACATTACATACATAGCCAAAAAATTACTCCAATGTTCACATACTTGTCTCATTTTACATACGCTACATGTATATGCATACATGAACTACAAAATGGTCTTAACTCAGCTAAATACACACCCTAAGTTACAAGAGTGCCTGAAATGTAATGGACTACAGAAACAGGATGCTGGACAGCTACTGCACAACATAGTAAGTACCATCACCAAAAATACCACATGCGCTTCTAAAATCACCAAACTTTCCAGATCACAATTAGAAATATGGAATTTTAAGTACCTGTAAATTCAGAGAGAAACTCAAACCACAAAGTTTAGTTTGAAGGTGATCTTTCCACTGGACCTGAAATGACAAAATTGAGTGGAGTAAGTTTCATTGGGAAACTTAGTAAGGGTGGCAGTTGGATTCAATAGGCAATGTAACCATCATTAAAACCTGTATCCAAAGACACTAAAACACAAGAAGGACAATGCATATATACAAGATATAGCAACCAAATGCAGCAGCCATTCACAACCAACAAACACATGAAATGCAGCAGCAACATATACCATAGATTAGTCCATAAAACAAGCAATAAACTTAAATAACTCACTATGGCAGCCCTCCTCAAGCTAATTCTTGGCCTTAGGAGGATTTTAATAGTAGTTAGTACTAACTTTTGGGCTCTAGAAACCTAGAAATTCGCTGCCATCACTGTGCACTTCACACTAGGTCACAAAACCTTCAATTAGTGCACTCCCCTCACTAAGCTTGGTTCATCAAGCTCATGGCTCTCTTCCAAGCTTAGCCCTAGCCCTATGGTTGCTTGAAAATACAGAAAAAAACCCATGAGAGCAAGAGAACACTTACCTTGATGGGTATGCTGAAATTGGAGCTTGATCCTAGGTGCAACCAAGCAATAGCACCAAATAGCTTCCAATTGTGCTTCCTAGACTTCAATTGCAAGTAGTTTTGAGTTTAAAGGTATGGTTGCTATGGAGGAAGTCTAGAGGAGAGGGCTAGCTTCTTTTTTGCTCATGGAGGCCAAAATTTGGGAGTTAAGGACCAAGAATGGACACTTATATGGTCTTAAGTGCACTAAACACACTTAACAAGCTCAGCCAAGCATTATGTCATTTTCTTTGCTACAAGACCGTGATTTCTTTACCTTAATCTCTTGGCCCACATTTGACCTCCTTATCCCATGCCATAGCAGCCCTCCTTATGTGGGATAACTCCACAAAACTTCCATTTGACTTAAGTCATAGACATACACATCTTAAGGCCTATATTAGAACACTTAGGTCCTTTATGCCTTTTTGTGTTTTCTTTGTCATTAGTTACCTTCCATAAGCAATTTGGTCCTCCAATAGCACTTTCATACCATTCATATCCTTCTCATAACTCTACAAATCTCTTTTGTGAATTTTTTATAATTGTGTACCTGAATTTCCAAAACCTTACAAAAAAGTCCATAGGTTGCTTGACAAACAAGCAATCCTTAAGGCTTTTCTTGAGGGCCAAGTTACCAATTTGGAACACTTTTAACGAGGTGTTGATCATGCTTTTTACCCCCCACACTTCAACCAATATGTTGAGAATTACACAATATAATGGTCTTTAGCCATTATGACACACTTGTAATTCTCCCATTTTTGTGAGGTGGTAACAGCTTGGGTCCTCTTATTGTCTTCTGTCGGTCAAGCTGAACCCTAGCAATAACTACACTCCTATTGGCTCAACCCAAGGGTTTATAACTAGTAGATGAATAAACCTGTCCATCTACTTACCCTTGAATAAGTTCCTTGCACCTTACTTCTTTCCACAGTTACCTCCTGTATTCAACGGCTAGAAATAAAAATTAAAACTTACCTACCTATGTTTATGGCATCTAACTAAACTAGTCCATTGCTTGGTTACTCTAAGGAACTCATCCATCCAACTAGCCTATTTTTCACTATCAACTAGGCCACTAAACTAACTCATGTATGAAGATAACCTATGGATCTCTAGAACATTTCCAATCTAAAACATTTAGGCCTCTGCTTATGTGGTTTCAAGCACTAGCAAGTGGGTCTTAGGGTGTTGGGTATTAACCCAATACATGGTGCATCATTAGGTTCCTAACGCACTTGGATTAGCCCTTAACCCTGCTTAACACAATTACTCAACAGGCTAAAATAAAACTATGTCAGTAAAGTGATGTTAGAACTTACCAACAGAATGATAAGACTATTAATGAAAGGTTAAAGATTTACCTCACACAAGCCATGCACTGCCCGTGAGTTCACTGCAGCTATCTGTTGCACCTAGCTGGTGGTTGCCTACTTCAACCACTTAACTAATCGAAGCAACACATGAACTACAGCTTTGGTATGCTAGGTTGAATCCTTGTGGCAACAGCTATTGGAGACAAACTTCCTAGGTTGGTCTTAACTTAACCAAGCCCAAATATGAGACTAGTTTGATGGCCACTCAGATTGTTAGAAACATTTCCTAGGTGCAAGTTAAGAGTGATGCACTGTTTGCACCCCTAGGCCTTATCCCCTATTTCTCATGATCCATCCTTGTTCCTCAGACTCAAGTTAACTTTTGAACTATAGGTGTGTCACCCATCCTTTTACTACGTTGGATGAGCCAATCTCTACCTCGCAGTCTCGTGTCTTTTGCTCATTTAACTTTCTTTTAAGAGTTGCTACATCAATCACCACTTGTTAGTGCCCTCATTGATGATTGTTAAGCACCTTCATACGCTAGCTCAAGGCCTTGGGGAAACTTGGCCTCAACCTCCTCCTCTTGATGGAAAAGTAAGAGAGTACTACTCTTGTAGCTTTATAGCCTACATGACAAAGCATTTATCCTTTAGGCCAGTGCATCCTCGAGTGTCTTTGGCATTGCCTAACCCATCCTAATTTGGTAGGTTCAAGTTCTGAAACCTTTTGAGTCATCCACCTGGTCTGATAGTACTCTACACCTTTGAGGATTCCATATCCTCTTAATCCTATGGATCATGTAGCCTACCTCATGGTTGAGGTCTAAAACAACTTCCTTGGATGGTGGTCATATCCTAACTATGTGTGTTATCCACTTTGGGGTAGTATAGTTATGGTGCCAAAATTGTGGATTTAAAATCCCAAGATTGGTATGTCCTTTAGCCATCAGAACAATACTCTTATGTGCATACCCAAGTGGCCCTCATGTGCAGTATGTGAATACATGCATATTGGTCCAACCATTATACACATATTCACATTTTATGCACTTCATGGCAGCAAGGAAGAAAAACACTGGCACATGTCTTAATCTTGGCTACTATACATTAGGCAATCTTGTTAAGTTCATGTTTCCAACCACTGCACCAAAACTTTTCTAAAAAAAATGTATTAATCTAGCCATTTACCCTTATTTTATTTTATCCATTATCAAGTAGAAACTTAGATCAAACCAAGGAATTATTTTTTTACATCAATAGCCCACGTATGGATCAAGTTATGGATTTTTTGAAGTTGGCTAGAAAATTCTGACCAAATGAATAGTAAATTATCCAAATTTGAAACATCATAAATTTGACTACAGGGATCGAAATGTGGGAATTCCAAATCCCAGTTAAACCTCTAAATGTGCTCTATATGTGGTCAAAATTTTGTACCAAGATTCACTTCACACAGGGAGATATGGAACTTTGAGTGCAGGGTTGAAATTATGTCCACTTAATGACCATTATGCCCATGCAAAATTTCATATGGGGTAAGCCGTCCAGAGTTATCTCATACATGTCCAATACACATAGGAGTTACATGATCTTGCATATAGCAACTCCATGTAGTCAAAACATAATTTTCAAACAAGCAGCCCATCATTCACACATAGACAGCTTGTGCACCACCTTCACATACATAGCAAAACCATCCTTAAATGTTCACATAATTGTTCCAAAATTACATGCCTTACATGTAATGCATCCATGCACTACATAATTCCATTAACTCAGCTAAAGACACGCACCCAAGTCACAGGAGATGCTTGAGACACAATGCACTCCAAAACAGAATGCTGGACAGCTGCTGCGTAACACAATAAGCACAATCACTAAAAATACCAAATGTGCTCCTAAAATCACCAAAGTTTCCAGATCATAACTAGACACTTGGAAGTTCATGTAACGGAAATTTCAGATCAAAAATCAAATGAAAATGGCCATTTTTGAATGTCATCTTTCTGCTGGACCTAAAATGGGCAGATTTGTGAGGAGGTAAGTTTCATGGAGAAACTTAGTAAGGAGAACACTTTAACACTAAGGTAATGTAACCTTTAGCAATCACATGAATAAAAATACACTAAAACACAAGAAAAAACAATGCAAATATCCAATATAGAGCATCCAAATGCAGCAATCTAACACAAACAACAAACGCATGTATGCGGCGGCAACAACATTCATTGGTTAGTCCATAAAACATGTAATAAACATAAGTAGATCATTATGGCTGCTCTCCTTAAGCATAAGCTTGGCCTTAGGAGAGTTTTAACACTAGTTAGTACTAACTTTGGGCTCTAGAAACCCTTAGATTCATTGCCATCACTGTGCACTTCACACTAGGTCACAAAACCTTCGCTAAGTGCACTCACCTCACTAAGCTTGGTTCACAAAGCTCATGGCTCTCTTCCAAGCTTATCCCTAGCTCCATGGATGCTTGGAAATACAGTAAACATCCCATGAGAGCAAGAGAACTGGGGTTTATGGTCTTCCATGATGCTTTGGTTGTCTTCACTTGCCTTCTCTTGATTTTTAGAGTAAAGTGTCAATGGTGGATGATGGAGGACTTCAAGGAAGAACCCTAGCAGGTGGAGGTCGAATTTTTGGAAGAAATGGGGAGAAAAATGATTTTTTCTAGCTTTATTTCTTTCTTGGTCTTTAGTAATGGCATGTTTGCAAATTTTGCAAACTTTACACCACACTTGGACAATGTTTTCACCAGCCATTTAGGATGGGAAAATGATAGTTTTTTTTACCTATTTTAACCTTGTTCATGGGTCATTTTCACCTTTATAAAAGTTTGGGACACTTAAGCTCCTACCACCTCACAAAAATGGGAGAATTACAAAGTGTAGCATAATGGTCAAAAACCATCATATTGTGTAATTCTCATCATACTTATTCAAGTATGGGGGGTAAAAGGCATGATCAACACCTCATTAAAGGTATTCCAAGTTGGTAAATTGGTCCCCAAGAAAAGCCATTAGATTGCTTGTTTGTCAAGCATCTTATGGACTTTTTTGTAAGATTTTGAAAATTTGGGTACTTAATTGCAAAACTCTCAAGAAAGAGATTTGGAGAGTTATGAGAAGGATATGAAAGGTATGAAAGTGCTATTGGAGGATCACATTGCTTATGGAAGACAACTAAGGACAAAGAAAACACAAAAAGGCATAAAGGACCTAAGTGTTCTAATGTAGGCCTTAGGATGTGTATGTTTTTTACTTAGGTCAAAGAGTGACATTGTGGGGTTATCCCACCAAAGGAAAGGATGATAAAACAAGATAAGGATGGTCAAATGTGAGCCAAGAGATTAAGACTAAGAAACCATAGTCTTGTAGCAAGGAAATGGACATTTAAGCTTGTTAAGTGTGTTTTGTGCCCTTAAGCTCATTTAAGCCCATTTAAGTGGCCAACTCACTTAGCTCTCTCCCATTTTTGGCCTCCTTCAACCTAAGAACACAGCCACACTTCCTTCATAGCCACTACACCTTCAAACTTTCAATTGATTGAAATTGAAGGCAAAAGGAAGCAGTTGGAAGCAAACTAGTGCTATTCCTTGGATACTTCAAGGATCAAGCTTCATTTTTGGCCCACCCACTTTGTTAGGGGTTCTCTTGCCCCCATGGATTGTTTTCTATATTCTCAATCAACCATGGAGCTAGGGTTAACCTTTGAAGAGAGCCATGAGCTTGACGAACCAAGGTTAGTGGGCGGAGTGCACTTATTGAAGGTTTTGTGGCCTAGTGTGAAGTGCACAAAGATGGTAGTGAAATGAGGGTTTCTAGAGCCCAAAGTTAGTACTAACTAGTGTTAAAATCCTCCTAAGACCAAGCATTAGCTTGAGGAGGGCTGCCATAGTGATTTGGTTATGTTTATTAAGTGTTTTATGGACTAACCTATGGTTTATGTTGTTGCTGCATTTCATGTGTTTGTTAGTTGTGAATAACTACTGCATTTGGTTGCTATACCTTGTATATATGCATTGTGGTTTTGTATTTTGGTGTCTTTGGAGGCAGGCTTTCATCATCATTACATTGCCTACTGAATCCAAGTGCTACCTTTACTAAGCTTCTCAATGAAACTTACTCCCCTCAATTCTGTCATTTCAAGTCCAGCTGAGAGATCAGTTTCAACTAACCTTTGTGGTTTAAGTTTTTCTATGAATTTTAAGTAGCTATCTAGCATCCTATTCTGGAGTCCATTGTGCCTCCGACACTCCTGTAACATAGGGTGAATATTTAGCTGAGTTAAGACCATTTTTGTAGTGCATGTATGCATGTACATGTAGTGTATGTAAAATGAGGCAAGTATGTGAACATTTGAGTTATGTTATGGCTAAGTATGTGATGCGGTACAAAGCTGCCTAAGTGTGAACGATAAGCTACTTACTTGTAAATTCTATTGTGGCCACATAAACTTGCTAGATGCAAGAGCATGTAATTCCTATGTGTACTAGATGTGTATAGGATACCCTTGGAGGGTTTACCCCTTGTGAATGAAGTGTTTGTGCACTTATGAAATTTTGTATGGACAAAATGGTCATAAAGTGACCAAAATTTTGACTCTGCACTCAAAGTTCAATATCTCCATGTGTAGAATGAACCTTGGTTTGAAATTTTGACAACAGCTAGAGCACATCTAAAGGTTGAGCTAGATTTGAATTTTTGAATTTGGAGATCTGTAGCCAAAGATATGATGTTACAAAGTTGGCTAACTTACTATTCATTTGGTCAGAATTTTGTGACCAACTTAAAAAATCCATGACTTTGGTCCATAGGTGGGCTATTGATGTAAAACAAAATTCCTTGGCTTGCTCTAAGTCTCCACTTGATAATGGAGTTAAGAAAATAGGGGGATACATGGCTAGATTAATACAGTTTGTTGGATGTATTTACATAGTGCTCAAGAAGGTCACTTGGCTATGTACACTAAGGGTGTTGTTCTGATGACCTATAGGACACACCAATCCTTAGACTTTAAATGCAAAGTTTTGGCACCATAACTTGATTACCTCCAAGTGGGAAACATAAGCCCTTAAGTTTCCTTAAGCATTAAATGACTAACTTTGCCACCTTGACCACTTTGGTCCCTAACAATATCCTTAATTCCATCCATGCCCTTTCTTCATAATTCCATCCATGTCCTTTCCTCGCAATTCCATCCACGTCCTCTCCATAGCCATCTTTGGAAATTTCTGCAATTGAGTACTCAACTTTTGTAACCTTACAATTTAGTCCATAGGTTACTAGAAAATTAGGCAACATGCGAATGCTTTCTTAAGGACCAAATTATCATTGTTTGTGCCACTTAGGGGAGCGTATATTAAATACTTAACACTTCACAATTTCATACTCTATGGTGAAATTTAAAGCGGACAAGTTTAGGTCCTTATGCTATAATTCTCCCATATTGTGAAGGTGGTAACATTACATATGAACCAAGGAAGACAATTAAAGCTCAGGCCTTAGTGTATTTTATTGCCAAACTACCTGAGACTGAGGATGCATTGAGTAACTCAAATGGGAGCTCATCGTAGATAGCTATTCAGGATCTGAACACTAAGGTGCTAGAGTAATCTTTGAGGACTCAAAGGTATGGAAGCATCAAAGGCTATCAAATTCAGATTCCATGTGATTAATAGTATCACCAAATACTAGGCTCTCATAGCAGGCTTACGATTGGCAAAAGGAGTTAGTGTAAAAAACCTGATGGCTTACAGTGATTCACAATTGCTTGTTCAGTAGATGACAGGGGAATCCAGGGCCAAGGACCCAAATTTGGCAAAATACCATAACCTTGTCAAAGAGCTAATCCAAGAATTTGACAAGGTACAAATAGAAAAGGTACCTCAAAAAGAACACATAGAAGTAGATATCTCGGCTAAGTCAGGGTAGCCTACTAAAGTACTTGGTTCTCCAAGCATAACCGTAATGGCATTCACGACCTTGGAAAAAGGGTGGAAGCACCCTATAAGGGATTTATTGACAAGTTCTTCCTTACCCGAAGAACCTCGGGATGCTGCAAAGGTGTGAAGTTGATCAGGGAGGTATTTCATGATTAGGGAGGAGTTATACCAACAAGGGTAATTAAATCCCCTACAAAGGTGTGTCAGCGAAGAAGATGCTGAAGTAGTCTTGAAAAAAATTCATGAACGAATATGTGGATCTCACATTGGAACAAATGCCCTTGCAAAAGTTTTACTTCAGGAAGGATATTTTTCGCCCACCATAAAAAAAGATGCTTGATAGTTTGTTAAACAATGTGTAAAGTGTCAATGACATACCCCCCATCCAAAGGGCACCTTTGGAAGCAATAACCTCGGCAAAATTACCCTTGTCCCTTCGCCGTATGGGGAATTGACCTTATTGGTCCCCTCCTCCCAATGCCTTTAAGAGGTGTTAAGTACTACATTGTTGTGGTAGACTACTTTCTAAGTGGATTGAGGCCAAACCCTTGGGAACAATTTAGGCCAAAGATATTCAGAAGTTCATTTGGAAAAACATCATATGCAGATTTGGTTGCCCGAGGGTGATAGTAGCAGACAATGGTTCCTAATTCATTGACAAAGGGTTCCAGGAATTCATGATTAACCTTGGTATAAGACTACATTTCACTCCAGTTGCCTACCCTTAGAGCAATGGACAAGTTGAAGTGTCCAAAAGAACACTGAAAGATGGCCTAAAGAAGAGGCTGAATGAAGCCAAGGGAAAATGGCCTGGTGAGCTACCTAGTGTATTATAGAGTTACTGAACAACTGTTATAAGAGTTACTAGGTAAATGCCATTTTCGCTCAGGTTCGGAATAGTGGCTTTTATCCCTATCAAAGCGATAAAGTCTTCCATAAGAATACAAGTGCTCGACAAAAAAAGAAACTCCCTCGACTTAAGAGTGAAGCTAGACATGGTTGATGAAGATAGGGAAATTGCCGAACTTTGAAGAAAGGGTTTCCAGTAAAGAGTTGCCATCGCCATGAACCTTAAGGTCAAACCTAAAGGAATCAAGATAGGAGATCTTTTTCTCTGAAAGGCTGAGTTGGATGTCCGAAAACCATCTCATGGTGTATTTTGGGAAAACTGGTAGGGCCCTTATTTTGTCACAGATGAAGTTCAGCCAGACGTCTATAAACTGAAAAATGCGGAAGGAGAAGAATTGAAAAACACATGACATTCAAATTGTTTGAAAAAATTCTATACTTAAAAACTGTTTATAGAACATTGTATTTGGAGGAAATTTTCCTAAGGTGCAGTGGGAAGTTTTCAAAGTTATACAAATACGTGATGGTCGAATATGTTGCTTATATGCTAGAAATTATGCAAAACACTTAAAATTAGTCGAAGATGATGAAAATGTTATTCTTTATAACTTATTTACCTAAGGTGGTACATATTGAAGAACATGCCATTCTTGGCAGATGTATTAAACATCCTATAAACACTAATGAAGGTGGTGAATGATACTGCCAAAGGTAGCACAAATACTAAAGATAGCTAAAACAACTTCAAGCATCAATGCTTCTTGAAGACTTAGCCAAAATGTTGAACACAGAATTTGGAACAAAAGGCATTTTATTAAGTGAGCGGAAGAAGAGTATGAAAAAAAAAAAAAAGAGAAAAGAAGGAGAGCTACTCCTCAGCATCATCTTCATCCTCAAGCTCTTTGGTATAATCATCTTGGGCATTTTCATTCATCAGATGTTGCTCTGGAACATTAAGAAACTCCCTTTTTGAGCATTCTAAGGAAGGCCCTTCTGGATTGTCTAAGCCTCGAAGAAAAGAGACATCGAGGTGGGGGAAGCGCAGAAGTATTTGATGGCAAGTAAGGTAGAAGCCATCTTGAAAAAAAGGCTTTGTTGCCTCATCAGCTTCCACTTTCTTCACCCTCATGTCTTCCACCTAATTCTTTAGAGCCTCCATCCCCTTCTCCTCCTCATTCTTCTTCTATTTCTTCCATTTCTCCAACTGATTGACCTTGGCACCAAGCTTGGTATTTATCTTAAGGCCTTGGTCAAATTAGCAACAGCGTCCTCTTTCTTTTTTTGAAGAGCCTCCACCAATGAACTTTGCTCTATCAACTTCACCTTAAGGTCAAAAACTTTTGAAGAAAACTCTTCAGTAAGTTCCTTCTAGTGCTCCAGCACCTTTTGGCAAAGCTTGACAAGTTCTTCCTTAGTTATTTTGTTGAGTTTGCCATACTTGAGGCAAGAGTACGCAAAAATTTCTTTGGCCTTAGCAAAATTCTCCTTTGAATGACTTCGGATTGAGGATTGCTTTACGGCCTAAGCCCAAAGATATCATCTATTGGTGAAGATTTGTAAGAAGAAAGAAGGCTCTAAGTGTAATGCAAAGGCTTAGACACTAAAATTTTTCTCAAAGTACTTGACAGAAGAGAATACCTGAGCGGTATGCTCAGTTATTTGAGCAGCTAAAATATCTTCATTTGGACAAGAGTCCATCAGAGTTTGAAAGGTCACATTTGTCATTATTCACCTGGCCAACTGAGAAACCATCTTCTCACAGTCTTCCGAGAACAGGTCCATATCCTCATAAAAGGTCCAAAAGAACTCCCTCGGGCCCTTATCATTGGGGATCTTCACATCCTGAAAGGCCCACTTCTGAGCATTCTCCACCATGCACTTGATCTGGGCTAGATCCTCTACAAAATCACACCAAAGTTCCATTACCACATTGTCCTTTAACCATTCATCTATAAAATAAAAAATCCCAAAGAGCCAAAAATTAATAGATGAAAGGTTAAAGGACAAACCCGGTAATGGGACATCAGGGTCCTCACCCTTAGAATTGCTCACTTCAAGGATATCCTTTCCCTTTCACTTATGCCTTTTTTTGGCTTCTTTGGATGAAAGCGCGTCCAAGGATGTGACCAAGGTCTTTGTTGCTGGAGTAGGGCTAAGGGGGACGAAAAGGATAGCCACATTGGATGAGGGTTCCACTACCTCTGTGATGCATTTGGGGGGAGGTAGAAGGAAATCTTCTTTAGTTTTTGTCTACCTTGGGTCCATTGAAGATTGCCAATCGAAGACTGCCCTTTTTTTCTTTTTGGGGCCTTCTTCCTCTATTCCCCTTTCTTGGCTTGACTGAGCAGTAGATTCTTGTAGAAGGTAGTAGACTTGTCGATCATTTTTGCAAAGTGAAAAACATTAGTGTAAGTACCAAAAATCCAACAAGAAGCAATTGAAAGATACTTAATCTCCACAAAGGACTCATAAGATAGTTCCTCCCGAAATAGGAGGACTATCCAAGAATTCTTCCCATCTATCATAGTCCTGGGCATCTCCTTATTGGTAATGTGCTCCTTGATGAGTCCCAATTCTAAAAGGACCTATTTGGTCATTAAGTTCCATCTAATTGGGAATGGGTAAACTTTTCATGAAGGTGCTTGGTCATTCTAGTTGGCCATTACCCAAATACGGCTATCAAAATCTTTAAATTGAGGCTCTAGTTCAAGAGTCAACAACTTTGACGGATTCACTATGTCGATGGCCGAGTACTAGAGGCCCACACTACTAAAAGATCTTTCCACTTTTTGTCTATCTCCATGAAGAAGTATTTTTTCTGCCACCCTCACTAACTATCTTTCATATGAAAAGGTAAAAGTAAACTTCTTGCTCCCAGATCCCTAAGGAAGAAAAAAGTAAAATCCACCCTTCTGGATGGGGTGAATTTTGTAATATTGCATGAAAAAGATGAAGTGAGGGACTACTTTAAAAACCCCACACATGCACAAAAAGGTGTTGAAATAATAATACGAGTTTGGAGGCATCTAATTAATTACTATGCTATGAAGTTGGCAAAAGCTGTAGCATAGGAAGATAAGTAAAACTTACTTCACAACTTCTCTACCTTCTTTAAATTAGCGTAGCTAAAATGGGCATCAAGGGATGACCAACCCCTTTTGGTGACACCAACTTTGTCATTCCGAGCTCCCATATAAAGATCCTAATCCTCTAACTTCATATAGGAAGAGGAGAAAAAAGAAAAGATAGGTGGCTTTAGACAAAATACCCACCTATTCTGTTCTTGAGAAAATTCACAAAAGCACCAGAGGAGGTTGCCAAAAATCACTCTGCCATAAAAACCACCACCAAGGATGACAAGAAACTTGCGAAAGAGAAAGAAAGCAAGGAACACAAATAAATGGTGAGGAAGTTCTGAGGTAGAGGGAAGAATGTATAGCCTGAAGAGGGGTGAATGAAAGGATGCCATAATGACCTCTGCAGATAAAAAGCTGTAACCGATGTAACAAATGGGAAAAATGGCCATTGCTTTGATGGCACGTGTCACCTAATGCATAAAATGAGGGCATGCCTTTTGATCTATCAAGCGTAGGTAAGGGATGAATCGAGATGATAGAGCTACTCCCTTTCGAAGGTGAAATAGTCTTTGGGAATTGTGCACCTTGCATATGGTCGGAAATAAGAATCCTTGGAGAGAGAAATAGCTCACCAGAAAAAGGTTATGCATCTATTTTGAAGGCATAACTTCACTGAAAGATGAGGGATTTTGGCTAAAAAATGCCCCAAGCATGCCCAAGGCATAACTTTTCCAAAGAGAAGTCACCTTTGGCTGATAGTAAACCATGTATGTTGAAGATGGGACAACTGAGGGTGTAACCTTGATAGGAGAAGCAATCTTTACCTAAATATTGCCTTTTTGGTGCCAAGGGTATAAGTAAACGTAAACTTTTGATTAAAAAAAGTGCTTGTGTACCAAAGTATAACTTCGAGAAAAGGAAGGTTAACCTTTGGCTAAAAGTAGCCCTAAGTATGCAAAGGGTGTGACTTCGACAAAAGCTAAAATAAATCTCAGACTAAGAGTAGCCTTGATTGGCTAAGGGATAAACTTTAGCATCATATTTTTGATTGATTGAAAAATTGAAAGAACCGAACATATAACTTTGTTTCTTCCGGAGGGAGCATGTGATAGTCGAAGGGCTATAATCTACTAGACCTTTGGATCTGACACCATCCTCAGAAGGCCACATGACCAACCTCAAAAGAAGGCTCAGCACCACCCTTGGAAGGACACATGACCAACCTCAGAAAAATGCTCAGCACCACCATTGGATGCTAGCATAAATGACCTTGGAAATGGTGAATCACTACCCCTGGGTCTTAGCTTAAACCAAACTTAGAAATTTGAAAGCCTATCACCCTTGGTAGAGGAGATTTCTCGTAAACACAGTTTATGCCCCTGATAGGCTTCCTCCAAGTACCTTTAGAGAAGACTCTAATCTCAAAGGGGTTTTCATGTCCCATGGCTGTTTTAAGGAAAAATGACAAACATATGACTAATAAGACCACTGACAAGGAACCACCACATACCCTAGCCTCCTACCTAGGCATAATCTTCCACAAATAGCTGAGCACACCTCTCCCCATAATACAAATTAAACGTGAAAAAATTTGGCTGACCATGTGTGCCAAGCTGCTTGACTGAAGAAAATGGCCTTCTACCGAAAGCCTTATATAAATACTTTGAAGGCTCCTAGGTAATGTAACTTACAAGAGCCCTTCATTTCTACTTTATACTCTCAGCAACTTTCCTCTCATATATGAACTTGGGCATCAAAGCTCCCTCCCTTAAAGAACACTTTGGGGACCCTATAACCCATGTTCTTCAAATGTTGTTGACTTCACTTAGGCGAAGGATCTTCGAAGGTTCACCATGACTTACATCGAGGATGTCCTTGAGCATCAGCTAGGTTACTTGTGTTCTAAGCTTCCACCTTAAAATGATACCAAAGGTGCTTTAGGTTTCACTTACACCTTAAGTAACCTTGCTTAGGCTACAAGTGCACTAAACCTTCACTCAAGGCATATACCTATCCACCATTACTTGGTTGACCCTAGTGAAGTGGCAATGACCATGGTTTGACTCATTCCCTAGGTTCTCTAGAACCTACCTAGGTACATTAAGGTTTCCACATCGGGACCTCAAACCCGAAGGTCTAACTAGGCCACCAATAGTACTAAACCCTTCACCTGACTAATGGTGCTTTAGTGTGGCAAATACATCCCAAATTTGAACAAAAAGAAAAAGAAAACCTAGACCAATTCAGGCTTGGGGGAGGCATGGAAACAATAGCCCTTCCTCTTAGTTTCATGTACAAACTTGAATCACCTTAAAGGGACAAACGAGCAAAGAGTTATGGTGAAAATACTATAGCATGTCAATGCTGTCGAGTGCTGGCGCACAGGTACCAGATGCCATTTTTCCTTAGAATCCAATGGGGTCCTGGGTGCTGCAATGCCACTTGGCACCTAGATGCCAGGCCCCTGAGTCCTAAACCTTCCTTTACGTGCCTAAAGCTCTCTTGGGGCTTTCAATGCCTCCTAATGGCTTAAGGAATGCTGCCACTTGCCCCAAACATGCATGTACCCATGCACTAGGCCATAATGCACAATTTAAACCAATCCTATGGTCTTCATAAACACCACACAATGCATTAAAATGGTGCTAGTCCACTATAACCAATGCCATCCACCAACAATACCATTCACTGATTCATATAAATTTCACTTCAAGCAAGCAATGAATGCCATTAACCAAGCTGAATCATAAATCCCTTACCTCAATTGCACATGAACTAGTAAGCGTGAAGCCCCATAATCCTTTCAATCCAAGTTCAAGGTTCCACTAAAGATTTTCCCAGGTTCCAAAGTAGCATAAGGCATATGGCACCAAATTAGCACTAACCCAACAAAACCCAAGCTTGGTTAAGCTCAAGAAACATGAAAAGTTCAAGAGTAGAGATTAACCTCAGGAATTCAAGAACGGCCAAGCTTGAAAACACCCCAACAGGCTCCAAAATCACAAAACAAGAGTAAGGCAAGCTTCCATCCACTTGGGCATCAAGAAAAGCTTCCAATTTTCCCAAGAAACCAAGAAATTGAAGTGCATGGAGCAAAAAATTGAGAGGGGAAGTGAGGGAAACGAATTTGAGTTAGAAGAATGAGGCAATAGTGCCAAAGTCCCCTTCCCAAACAAGTTTAAAAAGCCATAAAGCGCCACCCGCTCAAACTTTTTTAAAGCTTGCAAAAGTACCCCACCTCTAAATAGTAACTAAGGTAGTTAAAAACTTTTGTAAACCATTCTAACTTGGGCTTTAGGTTTTCAAAACATCATTTTTACTCCCAAAATGTGTCTCGACCTCCAAGTTATAAAATTACCATTTTGCCCCCGGGCAAGCATAGTGCCATAAACCACTTAGAACCAACTAACCCTTGAATCACTTGATTTTGCTAATTCACAATTAATTAAGGCATTTAAGCTAAGTATTTATATGCTTGTCCCGTTCACCAAGCATTCCACTAGGAGGGCTATAACATCTTGACCTAAGGTCTATCTTGGAAAATACCATATACCATTTCAATTGATCAAAGAGATCTTCAATCCCTGTGAAAAGATACCTGTTCTTTATAGTAAGGTCATTAAGTTTCTTATAGTCTATGCAAAGTGTTAATGTCCAAGCTTTATTTTTAACAAATAGAGTTGGTGCTCCCCATGGGTTGCACTTGGCCTTATGAAACCTTTCTCTAGGAGTTCCTCAATTTGTTTCCTAAGGTCACTCATCTCAGGTACTAGCATTTTATAAGAGGGTGTGGATACTAGTGTAACTCCAAGTAGCAACTTAATCTCCAACTCCCCCTTTCTAGGTGGCGGTAACCCAAGCAAATCATATGGAAATACCTTAGGGAACCCCCTAACTATAGGAATTTTCATGAGTTTTTCATTGACATTATCACTATTCGATGCTATGTATTCATGCTTATTAACAATTGTAATCACGTCCAATATTTCTGGTTCCATGCTATTTATGTTCATAAATAGTTTTTTAAAACTAGAAAGTCATAGCTCTAATGGCCAGGCAAAATAATATTTGTAGATTCATAATCAATATTGACATGATTTTTAGTCATCCAATCCTTTCCTAGGATAACTTTATAGTTAGCAATATCTAGAACAATCATATCAGAATCAATCACCACATCACCTTTCATGATTCTACATTTGTTTACTGTAAAATGAGATATTAAGTACTGTGTTCTAGCTATTTTGATCATTAACACATCATTCAATGATATAATATTCATATTCATTTTTTGTGCTAACTTACTAGACACAATGGACATCAAGGGTCTTTTATCAAACAATACTAACACAGGCATTTCATATATATGCACTATACCCCTTAGTGCTTTTTGCCTCAGATCAATTCATGTTTCTAGCCTTGCCTTAGGTCCTTCAATCTGGCAGATCCTTCGTCCAACTACCTATCCTCCTTGCTGACCCTACCCCATGCACCAATGTTGATGCCTGCCTGCCTGTGTCTTACAAGCTCTTATGGCTGGATTTGGTTGCCCTACTGCTTATGCGAATAGTCCCTAATTTAGTGGTCTAGGGGTCCACACTTTAGGCATCCTTGGGGGCTAAAATAACTTGGCTTATTGCTATGGAACTTCTTGCATGTTTCAAATATTTTGCCCCCAGCCTTTTTTATTTCCTTGCTCATGCCTTTTTTAGAGAAATTAGAAAGTTTTGTGTCTCTAGGCCTTTTCTGTACCTCTCATTCATTGTTCATGCCACTTGACTCTCCAAGACCATTTATCATTTTACCTTGCTCCATATACTTTTGCTCCAATGACAAAGATTACTAAAACAAAGCTCTTTAAACTGCCTTGTAGTAATCTTTGTCATTTAAGGCTATCAAGATTTCCCTAAGTTTTGGTCTTAGGCCACATATAAATTTACCAGCCTTTATAACCTCTAAACCTTCATATTATGGAACATTCCTTATCAAGGCATTAAACCTTCATTCGTACTCTAGTATAGTCTTGTAGCCTTAGACTAAGGGCCAAACTTTTGTTACTTTTGATTTCTTATTGCCTTATTTATGTACTGGTCTTGGAACAAGTCCAAGAACTCTGACCATTCTAATGGTTTCTGCTTATTGCTAGGCATCCTCCTGTTCTTGGCCTCGTAACTTTTTCTCATGATTTCCACCAAATTCAGCAACTTCTTCCAGATTATATGTGCCCATTGTTACCTTTTGAGCTTCAATGATTCTGACTCTCTTTAAACTCTTAACCATCTGATTGATCTAAAACACAGCATTCTCAGGTTCCTTAGTCCCATTATACATGAAAGGTCTTAGGGCCTAAAACCTATCAAAGATCTTTGAGTCATCTCTTCTTGATCTATGATCTCTTCCTTCTGAGTCCTTCTTCCATGACCCTTACCTTTGTCATGCCTCTTTTCTCTCTGGTCTATAGTCCTTTCCTTATCGAGAGCCTTTCTATGAGCTTTTCCCCTTGATCACTGAGACTCATGCTTATTTAGTTTCCTTGGACCCTGTCTGGCTTCAAACCTTACTCTTTTGGCCCTTGGATTTCTCCTTTCAAGGTCCAATTCACCCTCGGCCTAAACTTCTTGGAAGGTTTTAAATCAACCAGTTATTTTCATAAGGTGAATTAGGAGATGACAACCAAGATACTTAACCCCAAATTTTAGTTATTAACAAGATAAGACTTAGGTGGTGGCTATGAAACAAACCATCTTATGAAGTCCTTTTAAGCCTTTAGTTTAATAGGTCAGGTTACAAGCTTAACACATTAAGTTAGTAGTTTAATGTTTTACTTTTGTGAGTGCATTCAACTTAACTTACCTTGTTAACTAATGGATGCATATGAGTAGATGTAGGTGCGCTTGTGTGTTTGGTTGTATGTATATGCTTTAGGGTACCTGGGAAGCTTATTTGTAGCCTAGCTAGCATACTTGCCAAAACAAACACACAAGCACACATTCATGCATACATACCACGTTGGTTAGTTACAAAACATGCATACATTACTAACAAGGTACACTGAGTGCCTTAAGGGCTTACCCAAACCCAATATCTGAACTAAGGGAAAAGCCTTGTATATCTCTAGGTCTCCTATGCCCTCAACTATATACATACATTTACAAGATCAAAATTTGGTACTTGAGGAACTACATGGCCAAAATTACATACAACAAAAGTTGGGCTACTTAGATGACATGCATGTTACATTCTTATAGGCTTAGACAATTTCAATGCCCACAGTTACTCTAATTTCCACTTTCACTTGGCATTTAGGCCAAAGTTGTGTTATTATTCTTCTAGCCTTTACCCACACTAAAATGGATATAAAAGTAGCGAGACCCACTACAAACATCAAAGCCTATAATTCAGTATACAACCATTAGTCCAAATCATGAAACTTTGTTAATCTTTCTTTGATCATCCAATAGACCTAAGCCATACCTCCCTGTACATATACCTTTTAAAGAGGTTATCTACCCTCTAATCTTTCACTTCTTTACCTAAAATTGGTAAAAAAGAGCATGAGTACACAAGTAAGCAGCAAGGATTCAATTTGGCACCTAGTGTCTGCACAATGTTTTAAACATTGTTATTCATATAAACCTCCAATTTCTCCTTCTAACCTGCAACCAAAGACAAAGAAGACACACAAAAAAGGCATAACATAATACAAGATACTTATATACACAATTCAAAGGTTAGCACATGCAAATAATCAAATAAACATGCAAACACACACACCACATACATAGTTCCATTTTAACTTATCAAGCATTTCTCTTTTTCAATTTAGCAAGTGATCACTTTGATTAGAATCAACTCAACATCAACATAGAGCTCCAAGTAATTCAACAAGTTTAACCATGCTTGATGAAAAACCCTAATACTTGACTAAAGTAAACTAGCTAGCACACCATAGTGCTTAATGTACATATAGCCCATTAACATAGATCCTAGGTTTATTCGACCATAGCCATCCCTTAGGGCAACATTCTTTACTTCAAAATCCAAGATAAGAAGCTTCATATGAACCCTTACCTAGCTTAGAACTTGGCAACAAAGAAGCAAAAACTCTTCATAGCTCCACATGTGCTGCCTTGGCTTAACTATAAGTCACCATCTCAGTTTAGCTTCCTGATGCCCGGTGGCATCATCGTTGTATGACATACTGAGCCTGGGAGAGACTTTTGGTGAGAAGGTGTTTATAAGATCTTGAAGAAAGTGGGTTAGGAGCTCCCAAAAGTATGTTTCCGGGGGAGGAACCTCCGACATCCAAGTTCGTATATGGAAGAGAAGCAGTTTAAGAGCAGATAGTATAGAGGAGAGAGTCCCATTTTTCTTACCAAGGAACCTCCTATGTATTTATATGAGAGTGGAGGTAGAAGGCTATTTTACATAGCCTACCTGGATCGTGACACGTGTTTGGCTAGATCTGGTCTGTACCTTCGGAGGAAGGTATCTCCAACTGGCCGTAGGTAGTCCCGGCCAGAGGTTGGGGGCATGAGTGAGGCCTCTTTGTCAGGGGTTCCTTAATCATATTTGCTGTTCCTATAAGACCCCTTCAGAGGTATGGAACCCCTTCGGGTAAAGATTTATCCCCTAGGGCTACTGCAGAAGGCCCTTCAGAAGGGTAGACCATTTTTGGGAGACCTTTTCCTTTGTTGAGCATGATAGCCTTATTTTCCAAGGTAGGTAGCTCACAAATTCGAGGTGGCGAAGAGACTTTTTCCCGAAGTTGGCCATATAACCTTCCATGGGTATTGCAGAGAATCTTCCAAGGTTGGTGACCCAACTACCCAAGGGTGGTTTTAGGTTAGCCACTTAGGATTCCTTATGAGCGATAGCCCTTTGGCTATCACCCCCCTCAGAGAAGCCAAAGTTGAGGCTTCAGCATTAATCACGCAAGAGCACATCATGGAAATCCTGCTTTTTTGGGTGGCTAAAATTGTCCCTTGCAAAAGAACTTACTTCTGCTAGCTCCTTGAGCTGAGACACTTTATTTTTTCCCGAAGTTGTATTCTCCATATTTCCTGGGGTTCCTCATTTGTGTTCCTTTATCTGGATTTGGGTCCTTGATCTGGATGTTGCTCTAAATTAACTTTTTTTTCTTTTAGGAAAAGTTACACTTTTAGATTTATAAGGAGCTAGGTTATATCTTTTAGCCGAACACTCAGTTCTGGCAAAGTTGTACCTTTAGAGGCAAGGAGCTGTTCTGTTCTCAAGCTAAATTCCTGACTTAATCAAGGTTACATTTTTTAGGGTGAGGAGCTAATGCCTTCTATCAGTGAACCATCCTGCATTCTGAGCAGGCAGTCACATCACTTCAGAATAGGCAATATAGACCTGTTAGTGCCAGAACGCGTGCCCTCATTTCTTGCATCGTGTTACACATGTCCTTACTTTATTGGCAATTCGTCACATCCATTACATTGGCTACATCCCTTCACTTACAGAGGGTTATTATGGTGACGCTTCACCTGCCTCATTCGGTCTATGTAAAGCCTTTCTTATTTAGAGCTTCCACACTTCTTCAACTTTCATTTCTTTCGATCTTGGATTTCATGTCATGTTCCAGCTTTCTTTTGCTGTGGTGCTAGCAGTAGACCAATTTTTGGCAGGGTTTTCCTGCATTCTTTGAAGTCCCTCTGTTTTCTAAATAAGTGGGTTTCCTTCCAAAGTCGGTATTCTTCTTCCCATCTTTTTTTCTTTCCTCCATCTATCTGAGGTTAGTGTCTTAGTTACCAAAAATGTCTTCTTCTCATGCTGAGGTTCGTTCGGTTCTTGAGAGTTGGATTCCTCTCAACTCTCATCTGAGCTGTGCCACTTCAAAAAAACTGAAGAAGTGGTCGACCAAATTTTTTCATCCTTTTTATGTCATCACTAGGCTTCCCAAACCTATTATGCTAAGCTACCTTCCTCATCATGATGACGTTATTGTTTTCGGAGCACAACTGAAGGCGGGTCCTCGGTACACTCCATCGAAGATGGTTTGTGACTTTTGCCAATTTCATGGCATAACGATTAACGAACTTCCCTCGAACTCATACTCTTACTTTAACGTCTTTCTTTGTATATGTCGTGTCTTCAAAATAGAGCATTACTTTATCTTTTTCATGCAATATTACAAACATCACCCTGTCCCTAAGGGCAGATTCTACTTCTTTGTCCCTCAGGGATCCAGGAGCAAGAAGTTTGCTTTCACTTTCAGCACTAAAGATAGCTAGCGAGGTTGGCAGAAAAAGTACTTTTTCCTAAAAGTAGATGAGAAGTGGAAGGACATTCATGTGAAGTGGACTTCGACAATGCTCGACCTCAGCGTGATGGACCCGTCGAAGCTGCTTACCCTCAAACTTGAGTCTCAGTTTGAGGAGTTTCACAACCGTATTGAGGCAGTAGCAGACTGGTCAGACCAAGCTTGTTGATGTGCACTGTACCCCTTCCCTATCATATGGAGCCTTATGGCCAAAGAAGTACTTCAGGAGCTCAAGGTCATCAAGGAGCATCTCACTAACTTGAATACACTAAAATTGGTAGTGGACGGGAAGAAGTCCTGGCTGGTGATGCTCCCTCGGGGTGAACTTATGTATTGGGTGCTTGTAAAGAGTAAGCCACTTTTTAGCTGGTTGTTTGGGATTTTCCTATACTTACGTTGATGTTTTTGTCTTTGCAGAAATGTTCGACAAGTTTGCAGCCTTCTCTAAGAGTTTGTTCCTCAGTCAAGCCGAGAACGCGGAGCAAAAGAAAAAGGCTCCTAAGAGAAAGAAGTGCCCATCTAGACCATCTTCGGGGTCAAAGTCGAAGAAAACCGGGGAGGACTCCCTTCCCACTCCTCCTGAAGACCAAGCTGAGGCGCTGGACCAAACATCTAAGGGTGGTGATCTACCCTCGGAGGTGGCATCTTCTCAACCCCTGTAAGTCCCCATACCATTACTGAAACATTAGGGACTTTGTTGGGGGAGATTTCGGCTGACGAGACCTAGGAGCAGCGAAAGTGCAAAGGGAAAAAGATCCCTACCGAAGTACTCGATGTCAATGATTCTAATGCCAAACTCATACCAGGTTCATCTCTTAGCCATTCATCTATGAACTTTGGTTTTCTTGGAATTTTAGACCTTGTAGATGAATGGCTAAGAGATAATGTAATAACGGAACTTTGGTGTGACTTTACAGAGGATAGGGGCCAAGTGGTGTGGATGACGAACCACCTTCAGTGGGGGGCCATTAAGGACTCATAGATTTTGAAGGATAAGGTCCTGAGGGAACCCTTCTGGACTTTCACTGAGGACATGGACCTGTTCTCCAAAGACTGTCAAAATATGGTCCCTCATATGGAGAGGGGCATCATGACAAATGCCACTTTCCAAACTTTGACTAATGAGTGCCCGAATGAGGAAGTCCTCACATCTCAGATTACTAAGCATGCTGCTCAGGTAGTTAGTTATACATAGAAAAATTTTGATTTGCCATGGTCTTCAAACTTGTTGTGGTTCATGTGAGGTATTTTCCACTTGTAGCTACTGGTGTATGGTGGATACTTTCGGGCATGGGCAGCCAAACAGTCTTCCATCCAAAGTCAATCGGAGGAGACCTTGGCTTAGGCCAGGGAATTTTTTGGGAGCTCGTGCATTCGATATGGCAAGCTTAGTAGAATTGTGAAGAAAGACCTGCCAATCTTTGTTAAGAAGTGCTAGAAAGTCAGAAAGGGCTCCTTGATGAATGCTCCTACAAAATGTTAGACCTCAAGGAGAAGGTGGTCAACTTGACCTCGAAGAGGGAAGCCCTTCGAAAGGAAAAATAATATGCCATAGCTGACCTTACCAAGTCCTTGTAGATCAATTCTGAACTTCTTGTCAAAATGGAGGAATTACAAAAGTAGAAGAAGAAGAAGAAGAAGAAGGCTGAGAAGGAGACGAAGGTGCTTAAAAAGTAAGTAGAGCATCTAAAGGCCGAGAAGGCTAAGGTAGATAAGGCAACAAAGTCATCATATCAAGATGGCTTTTGTTTCACTCACCATCAAATGCTCCTTCGGTACCCTGACCTTGACATCTTCTGCCGCTAGGTGCTTGATATTCCTGAAGGACATTCTTCACCATGGTCAAAGGTGGAGTTCCTGAATCTCCCAGAGCTTCTCCCTTCGGCTAAGAATGCTGAAGTTGATGATGATGCTAAGGATGTCAACGCCGAAGAGCTCGTATATGGGGAAGATAACCATTAGGACTTCCCTTTGTTGTGTTTTTTTTTGCACTTTTGTACTTGTTCTTTGTGCCATGTGGTCGTGGGTTCGATTCCCATAGACGGTGCCAAATGATGCCCAGCAGCATCCTTATTGTGTGACATGTTGGCCTAAAGGGGAGACTTCTGATGAGAAGATATCTATAAGACTTTAAAGAGCATGGGTTAGTAGCTCCCTGGAGTGAGTTTCTAGGGATGAGCCTCTGATGCTCAAGTCAGTATACGGGAGAACAATGGTTAAGAGTAGAGAGTAAGAAAAAGAGAGAGTCCCATTGTTCTTACCAAGGACCCTCATAAGTATTTATAGGAGGCTGGAGGAAGAGGTTGTGTAGATCATAATAGGTGTTCGACTAGATCTGGTATGTATCTTTGGAGGCAGGTATCTCTAGCTAGCCATAGGTTGTTTTGGCCAAAGGGTATGAGCGTGTGCGAGGTCTCTTTGTCAGAGGCTCCTTAACCATTTTTGTCATTTTTTTGTAAGACCCCTTTGGAGATGTGAGACCCCTTGGGCCAGAGATTTATCCTCGAGCGCTACTGGGGAAGGCCCTTCGGAAGAGCAGACCATCTTCAGTAGACTTTTTCCTCTGTCAAGGATGGTGGATCTATTTTTCTAAGGTTGGTAGCTTCACAAATCCGAGGGAGGTGAGGAACCTTTTACCAGAAGTTGGCCATATAATTTTCTGAGGGTGATGTAGAGAATAATTTGGGCTTGGTGCTATGACTCCCCGATGGTGGCGTTAAGTTGGCCATTTAGGAGTTCTCATGGGTGATAGCCCTTCGACTATCACATGCCCCCTCAAAGAATCCGAAGTTGCATCTTCTCATGGAATTACCTTCATTTTCAAAATTTTGGCAAAGTCCCCAATTAGCACTATCTTCAGTGTGCATTGTTTGACTTTGACGCATCTTCGGTGTTGACCACCTTCGGGAGATTTGGAAACTTCGATTTAATATTGACCAACCACATTCGGTCATGTACTTGCCTTGATGAAAATACTGTCAAGGGTCTTTGAATATTTTTCTAAGTGTTTAAGAATAGAATCAACCGCATTCGATTAATGATATTCGGTTAACCATGTTCAGAATTAATTTGCTTTGTTCAAAACTACTGATGCACTTTTGAGATTACCCATATTTGGTCATCCACCTTTGGTAATACTAGTTTAGTATTACTCATGCACTTTTAGAAGACACCGTATTCAGTTAGCCATATTCAGAATTGACCTGCTTTGTACAGAAACACTTCGGTACTTTCGAGATTACCCATATTCGGTCATCCACCTTCAGTAAGTGTAAAATTTTTTCAAAGAGTCAGAATGCCATGTGTTTCTCAACTCTTCTCCTTCAGCATTTCTGAGCTTATAGACTCCTAGCTGAACTTCCCAATTTTCCCAAAGTATGCCATGAGATGGTTTTCAGGATTCCAATTCAGCTTTTCGGAGAACAAGGTCTCATTTTTTGATCCATTTAGGTTTCACAAGGAAGTTCACAGCAATTTCTACCCTTTGCTAAAAGGCTTTTCTTCTGAGTTCAACCATCTCTTTATGTTAATCGAGCATGTCTAATTTAGCTTTTCAACCGAGGTTGTTCCCTTCTTCATCAAACACTGTATTTTGATAGACAGTTATATGACTTTGACGGGGATAATGGCCTCAGTGCCGAAGATGAGTGAGAAAGGTGTTTCTCCAGTGGTTCTTCTAGGGGTTATTCTGCAACTCCATAACACACTCGGGAATTCCCTTGGCCATTTTCTGTTTGCCTCTTTCAATCTATTTTTTAGACCATCATTTAACATCCTATTAGACACTTCAACTTGTCTATTGCTCCAAGGATGGGCAACTGGGATGAAGTGAAATTTTACGCCGAGGTTGATTGCAAATTCCTAGAATTCTTTATGAGTGAATTGGGAACCATTATCCGCTATTATCACCCTTAGCACACTAAATCTGCATATGATGTTCTTCTAGACAAATCTCTGTATGTCCTTCACTGAAATTGCTGCCAAAGGCCTTACCTCGATCCACTTAGGGAAATAATCTACTGCAACCATGCAGAATTTCACTCCTCCTAGAGCCATCGGGAGAAGACTAGTGAGGTCAATACCCCAAACCGCGAAGGGGTAAGGGTAGTTTCCCAATTTTATGGCTTCTGAGGGTATTCTTTGCATGGGTGCATATCTTTGGCACCCATCGCATTATTTGACAAAGTGCCTCACGTCCTTCCCTAGAGTAGGTGAAAAATATCCTTGCTAAAGTAGTACCCTAGCAAAGGCGTCACTCTCGATGTGAGACCCACAGGGTCCTTTATTGACTTCTATGAGAACTACTTCAATGTCACCTTTACTGATACATCTTTGTAGTGGCTTGGTGTACCCTTGTTGCAACAATTCTTCCCCGATCAGGAAGTATGTACCTAAGCGCTTTCACACCTTCGTGCTTTAAGAGGGTCTTTGGGAAGTTCCAAAGTTGCGAGATATTTCTTGATAGGATCCTTCCATCCTCTACCCGAGGTTGCTATGGACATTATTGCTAAGCTTGGTTGATCCAATACTTTGGTGGACTCCTTTAATTTGGCCAAAGTATCTACTTCCATATTACGTCGTCGGGGTATGTTTTCTATTTGTACATGTCAAATTCTTGGATAAGCCTTTTTATGAGATCATGGTACTTTACCATGTTCAGGTCTTTTGCCCCGTAGTCCCCTTCCATCTATCAGACCACCAGCTGAGAATCGTTGTGGGCCTTCAGATTTCTCAGCCCAACTCTTTTTTCCAATCGTAAGACTGCTATGAGGGCATCATATTCGGCCAAATTATTAGTGACACTGAAACCGAACTTGGTGCACTTTGAAGCTTCTATACCTGTTAGTGTTGTGCCGAAAAAGCCAATCATGAGATGATTGTATTTTTTGCGCATTGAGTCATGATATTTTATCAAGGCATTAATCCAGCAATTATGTTTGTTGTTTTGTTTTTGTGTAACTTAACAAACATAATTGTAACCCTAGAATAATGATATTCTTAAACATCCTTAGTCTAGTATTAATGTGGAACGGGTTGCAATAATATATCATGACTAGCATATGTGAAGACTAATATGAGATATGTAGTCTGCATATGGGTACAGGTTGGAGAACTTGTGTACCAGACCGACCCACAATGAGAACACTACATGGATCGTTATATGAGTGTCATAAGTGATTCTCATAGTGATCATGGTATATGTAGTCCTTCGACCTAAGATCATCAAGGTTCCCTACATGTGAGTCACACACTTTGATACTTTCCTTTGTTGCTCGTAACTGAGTGAACTTGAAGAAGGTCATTGGTTATGTCACATATCATGTGGAGGGATTTGTATGATCAACATGGGATTTGTCCTTCCTATGTAACGGGAGTGATATCTTCGGGCCCCTTGATAGAGTAAGACTTAGAAAAATGCATGGCCATGCTCGGATGAGTTGATATACAATATCAATGTCATCATTTTAAGTTGGTCTACTCGGTAATCAAGAAACCAAAGATTGGGCTATACGAGAGTGACACATTCCATGTATCGTGCCTAGTCTTGTTATCTTGGACAAAGGGACAATGGCATATATAGGTGATGATCATAAAGGTTTAGTCGAATCACCGACAATCTTGTCACTTGGGTAGCAATGATGTGTTGCTAGACACCGCTCATTGCTCATGATCATAAATGTGATTTATGATCATTGCCAATGTGCCAAGAGCCTATTGGGTCGCACACATAGAGCTATTTGGATCATGGGCTAATAATTTGGGTTTTGGTTTCATAATAATTTCGTATTAATAATGGGCCCAATAGTTGAGCCATTATTAAGCCCGAAATTAAAGCCTAATTGGATTAGGGTTTTGAAACCCATTAGGCCTGGAAGTTGAGTCTCACTATAAATACAACTTCTAGTGAGAAATTCGCAGGTCTCCTTGCCCTAGCCTCCCAAAAGGACAGCCGTACTCTTCTCTTGCAATTCCTTGGAGGACGCAAGCTAGCACTGCGAGCACAAGAGAAACGCATCTGCCGGGACGTGGTGGAAGTGTGGTGATCACGAGAGGCTCATGTGGATACCATAGAGAGCCTAAACATGTCAACCGTTCAGGTTTTGTGATTCAACTCTACAATTGGGTGAGAGATCTCAACCGAAAATTAGGTATGAAAATTTTCAAACACCCAGTTTACCCCGTTTCACTTGGATCCTGGAGGGTTTCGTTTAAATTCCACTATGCTGTTTGGCTCCCAAAATCCAATAGTGGTATCAGAGCTACTGGTGCACCCTAAATCGGGATTGAGTGTTGAATTGCATGATGTTATGTGTTCAGTTGCTTTTTGGCCATGATTAATTAGATTGATTCATGATGCATGAAACCGAAACTCATAATGAACATATGAGATATATGAAGAAACGACACAAATTGGTTAATGAGATTAACCCAAAATTGATAGGTTTGAGATACCTATATGGATTAGGATTCTTGCAATAGTTGCAAAAACCCTAGCTTTGTTCAGATTCGGCCTATTCGGGCACCGAAAGTAAGGTATTTTTGGTGGCTCGAACGGAGGAGTCTCGGGTGCCTACTTGCTCGAAATAGAAGATTTTGGACTAACCAATTGTAAGACAATTTCTTGCGCCGGGGGGCGCTGCCCCCAAGCCCCCCACAAGGGCGGCTCCCCTTGACCCCATCCGCTGACCGGTCAGCGAAACCACCACCCGCTGATCGGCTAGCGGGAACGCCGTATGCGAAGCGCCACATAAATAAAAACTGGTTAATCAACGCATGAAAATTGGCATGCATCTTTTTTGAATGAGATTTGATATGATATGTTGATTGGTGTTTGAAGCATGGTGCATGGTTATAGCCCTTGATTGGTTGTACTTGTAAATACGGCCTGCGAGTCGTGCCTTTTCTTATCACTCTCATTGTACATTCTCTTTTCACCTTACTCCCCTCAAATGTAACTCGAGGTTTCTATTATTGATGTAATGGTGCATTATGGGATCATCCAAGGTGGTATGTCCAAGGAGGTGACAACAAAAAGGCAGCCAAGAAAGGAAAAGAAGGAGCTTGTGAAGACTCTTTTCTTTTCTTAGGCTTTTATGATATTCTCATTGGCTTGAGAATATCGCATAGTTTGGGCTATAACCATGTCACGTTTATTTCTTATAAGCATGAGATGCATGTTTTATATTTCTATGAGAATCATGTATAAAACACCCGGAGATAACAAATTGGTGAGATCAAAAAAATAAAAATCCCTCAAACAAATATTAAGTCATTAAATGTGATGCCTTCCAAATGTTGGCACTCGTCAAGACTTTGATCAACATTAGGTGGGTTTGCCAAAGCAAAGCACCTATGTTCATCTTGGTAAGGCGTGATGGGATAATAGTAATATCCAAATTGCTAACTTTGGGTCCAACTTAACTAAGTCATCCTAATAGGATTAGGGACTTAGAGGCATAGAGTTGGGTTTAAGCTCATGAGATGAGCTTGGAAAAATGTTGTTCACCCAACTATCCAAGAGTTGCAAAAGATGCAATTGGCAAGGAGCTGCCTACCTAAATAGCTGTGACTTGAGAGAAAAGCCAAAGCTGACTCAGGTTGTGATCAAATATGGATCTTGGCCCACTAGAATACCTTAGCACCGAGGTGTTCCGAAATAATATCGAGGGTTATTATATTGAGGAAAATAGTGGGAGTATCGTTTAATAAAAGTCCTTATTAAATGAATTAAAATACATGACTCTTACACTGCATATTTACTGTTGTAGGTAACCATGGCACAAAACACATCGACACTTTCGTTGCGATCGATCCTTGAGATGGAAAAACTGAATGGGACCAACTTTCTCAAATGGTACCGAAACTTGAGGATAGTCCTCAAACAAGAGAGAAAGGCTTATGTCCTAGAGCAGCCCATTCCGAATGAGCCTGCTGCCACTGCTCCAAGAGCTGAAAGGGATGCTCACAAGAGGCATTCTGATGATGCTTTGGATGTTGCATGCCTCATGCTTATTACCATGGAATCTGAGCTTCAGAAGCAACATGAGAACATGGGGGCGTTCGATATGATCGAACATCTCAAAATGCTTTTCCAAGAGCAAGCTAGGCATGAGAGGTTTGAGACCTCTAAGGCATTGTTTCAGTGCAAGATGTCTGAGGGAAGTCCCGTGGGTCCTCATGTGCTCAAGATGATTGGGTACATTGAGAATCTTGAGAATTTGGGATTTGCTCTTCAGAAAGAGTTGGCTATTGATGTAGTCTTGCAATCGTTGCCTGAAAGCTACAGTCAGTTCGTCATGAACTATAACATGAACGACCTTGACAAGT
Organism: Aquilaria sinensis; assembly: GCA_005392925.1. Taxonomy (NCBI): domain Eukaryota; kingdom Viridiplantae; phylum Streptophyta; class Magnoliopsida; order Malvales; family Thymelaeaceae; genus Aquilaria; species Aquilaria sinensis. The sequence goes on along the minus strand of SMDT01002793.1, from coordinate 138,717 downwards.
CCCTTCCTGAATTGCTCAACATGTTGAGAACTACTGAGCAAAACCTTAAGAAGGCTAAGCCCATTTTGATGGTTCAAAAGGGCAAGGGAAAAGGAAAAGCCAACAAGAAGAAGGATAAAGCTAATGGAAAGTCCAATGCTAATTCTTCTTCAGCTGCACTGAAACCAAAGGGTGGTGTGGCAAAGGAAGGGGAGTGCTTCCATTGTAAGCAACCTGGACACTGGAAGCGCAATTGCAAGCTCTATCTTGAAGAACTTGCTAAGGAAAAGGGAAGTAAGACTTCCACTTCAGGTATTTTTGTTATAGAGGCTAACTTTTCTACTTCCTCATCTTGGGTATTGGATACTGGATGTGGATCTCACATTTGTGCAAATGTGCAGGATCTAAGTAGAAGTAGAAGATTGGCCCGAGGTGAAGTGGACCTACGTGTTGGAAATGGAGCAAGGGTTGCTGCCTTAGCCGTAGGGACTTATGTTCTCACTTTACCTAGTGGATTAGTTTTAGAATTAGACAACTGCTACTTTGTGCCTACTATTAGTAGAAATTTGATTTCTGTTTCTTGTTTGGACAAGAAAGGTTTTTCATTTATAATAAAGGACAAATGTTGTTCTATTTATTTGAATGAAATCTTTTATGGTAGTGCTCAACTTAGCAATGGGTTGTATGTTCTAGACCTCGAAGATCCAATCTATAATGTGAATACCAAGAAGGTCAGATTAAATGATTCAAACCCGACCTATCTCTGGCACTGTCGCTTGGGCCATATAAATGAGACCCGCATATCCAAGCTCCATAAGGATGGACTCTTGGACTCATTTGATTTTGAATCATATGAGACATGTGAGTCATGTTTGTTGGGCAAGATGACCAAAGCCCCATTCACAGGGCAAAGTGAAAGGGCTAATGACTTACTAGGACTCATACATAGTGATGTATGTGGCCCTATGTCTACACAAGCTAGAGGAGGTTTCCAATACTTCATTACTTTCACTGATGACTTCAGCAGATATGGCTATGTGTATCTTATGAGACACAAGTCAGAATCCTTTGAAAAGTTCAAAGAATTCAAGAATGAAGTAGAGAATCAACTCGGGAAGAGTATCAAAGTGCTTCGATCAGATCAAGGTGGAGAGTACTTGGATCGAGAATTCCTTGACTATCTGAAGGAGTGTGGTATAGTATCACAACTCACTCCACCAGGTACACCTCAATGGAATGGTGTATCTGAAAGGAGAAATCGAACTCTGTTAGACATGGTTCGCTCTATGATGAGTCAAGCTGACCTTCCAAACTCCTTTTGGGGACATGCTCTAGAGACAGCCGCTTTTACACTAAACCGAGTTCCATCTAAATCGGTTCAAAAGACACCATATGAGATATGGAGTGGGAGGCGTCCCAATTTGTCTTTTATGAAGATTTGGGGCTGTGACGCTTATGTGAAATGTCAATCCTCTGACAAACTAGGGCCCAAATCTCAAAAATGCCTTTTTGTTGGGTATCCCAAAGAAACAAAGGGTTACTATTTCTACAATCCTTCTGAGCAAAAAGTGTTTGTTGCTCGAACTGGTGTCTTTTTAGAGAAAGAGTTTATCTCTAAAGGAACTAGTGGGAGGAAAGTAGAACTTGAAGAAATTCAAGAACAACAAGGAGACATCGAACCTGAAATGGAACCTGAACAGACACCACAAGATGTTGTGGTTCAAGAGTCTGTTCCTGTAGCACAGAGCCCACGTAGGTCTGGTAGGATTCGGCATGAGCCTGAGAGATATGGATTTCTCATGACTCACACTGGTGATGTGATGCTCATGGATCAGGATGAGCCCACAACCTACCAACAAGCTATGTCGGGGCCTGACTCTGAGAAGTGGCTAGTGGCCATGAAATCCGAGATGGAATCCATGTATGAAAACCAAGTATGGACTTTGGTTGACCCACCTGAAGGGGTAAAACCCATAGGGTGCAAATGGGTTTTCAAGAAGAAAACTGACATGGATGGTAATGTGATTACCTTTAAGGGACGATTGGTTGCAAAAGGTTTCAAGCAAATTCATGGTATTGACTATGATGAAACTTTTTCACCAGTTGCTATGCTTAAATCCATCCGAATTTTGTTTGCTATTGCTGCACACTATGATTATGAGATATGGCAAATGGATGTCAAAACTGCATTCCTAAATGGAAAGCTACTTGAGGATGTGTACATGACACAACCTGAGGGTTTTGTCACTCCTGAGAATGCCAATAAAGTGTGCAAGTTGCAAAGGTCCATTTATGGACTGAAGCAAGCTTCTCGAAGTTGGAATCTTCATTTTGATGAAGCAATCAAAGAGTTTGGTTTTATCAAAAATGAAGATGAACCTTGTGTCTACAAGAAGGTTAGTGGGAGCGCTATTGTCTTCTTGGTGTTGTATGTAGATGACATACTACTCATCGGGAATGACATTCCTGAGCTACAGTCTGTGAAGACTTGGCTAGGGAAATGTTTCTCTATGAAGGACTTGGGTGAAGCAGCCTATGTGTTAGGCATCAGGATCTATAGAGATAGATCTAGAAAGCTTCTTGGCCTAAGTCAAAGTACATATATTGACAAGGTGCTAAAGAGGTTTAGCATGCAAGATTCCAAGAAAGGATTCTTGCCCATGTCACATGGTATCACTCTTTCTAGATCTCAGTGTCCGAGTACACCCGAGGAGAGAGAGCGCATGAGTAAGATTCCATATGCCTCAGCAATTGGATCTATCATGTATGCCATGATATGTACTCATCCCGATGTCTCATATGCTTTGAGCATGACGAGTAGGTACCAATCGAACCCCGGTGAGAGTCACTGGACAGCTGTTAAGAACATCCTTAAGTACTTACGAAGGACTAAGGATGCATTCTTGGTCTTTGGAGGTGAAGATGAGCTCGTTGTAAGGGGTTACACCGATGCAAGCTTCCAATCCGATAAGGATGATTTTAGATCGCAATCTGGTTATGTGTTTTGTATTGGTGGTGGTGCTGTGAGCTAGAAGAGTTCAAAGCAAGAGACAGTAGCTGACTCTACAACAGAATCTGAGTACATTGCCGCCTCTGATGCTACGAAGGAGGCAGTTTGGATCAAGAAGTTCATCACTGAACTTGGAGTGGTTCCAAGCATTGCCGACCCGATAGAGCTCTATTGTGACAACAATGGAGCAATCGCACAGGCTAAGGAACCTCGATCTCACCAGCGATCCAAACACATACTCCGACGCTATCATCTCATCAGGGAGATCATCGAGAGGGGTGATGTAAGGATATGCAGGACTTCGATAGACAGCAACATTGCTGATCCACTGACAAAGCCCCTTACGCAGCAGAAGCATGATAGCCATTCTAGGTCCATCGGTATTAGATACATGGATGATTGGCTTTTAGTGCAAGTGGGAGATTGTTAGTGTTGTGCCCAAAAAGCCAATCATGAGATGATTGTATTTTTTGCACATTGAGTCATGATATTTTATTAAGGCATTAATCCAGCAATTATGTTTGTTGTTTTGTTTCTGCGTAACTTAACAAACATAATTGTAACCCTAGAATAATGATATTCTCAAACGTCCCTAGTCTAGTATTATTGTGGAGCGGGTTGCAATAATACATAACGACTAGCATATGTGGAGACTAATATGAGATATGTAGTCTGCATATGGGTACAAGTTGGAGAACTTGTGTACTGGACCGACCCACCATGAGAACACTACATGGATCGTTATATGAGTGTCATAAGTGATTCTCATAGTGATCATGGTATATGTAGTCCTTCGACCTAAGATCATCAAGGTTCCCTACATGTGAGTCACATACTTTGATACTTTCCTTTGTTGCTCGTAACTGAGTGAACTTGAAGGAGGTCATTGGGTATGTCACATATCATGCGGAGGGATTTGTATGATCAAGATGGGATTTCTCCCTCCTATGTAACGGGAGTGATATCTTCGGGCCCCTTGATAGAGTAAGACTTAGAAAAATGCATGGCAATGCTCGGATGAGTTGATATACGATATCAGTGTCATCAGTTTAAGTTGGTCTACTCAGTAATCAAGAAACCAAAGATTGGGCTATACGAGAGTGACACATTCCATGTCTCGTGCCTAGTCTTATTATCTTGGACAAAGGGACAATGGCATATATCGGTGATGATCATAAAGGTTTAGTCGAATCACCGACAATCTTGTCACTTGGGTAGCAATGATGTGTTGCTAGACACCGCTCATTGCTTATGATCATAAATGTGATTTATGATCATTGCCAACGTGCCAAGAGCCTATTGTGTTGCACACATAGAGCTATTTGGATCATTAGAGTGCATGGGCTAATAATTTGGGTTTTGGTTTCATAATAATTTTGTATTAATAATGGGCCCAATAGTTGAGCCATTATTAAGCCCAAAATTAAAGCCTAATTGGATTAGGGTTTTGAAACCCATTAGGCCTGGAAGTTGAGTCTCACTATAAATACAACTTCTAGTGAGAAATTCGCAAGTCTCCTTGCCCTAGCCTCCCAAAAGGACAGCTGCACTCTTCTCTTGCAATTCCTTGGAGGACGCAAGCTAGCACTGCGAGCGCAAAAGAAACGTATCTGCCAGGGCATGGTGGAAGTGTGGTGATTCCGAGAGGCTCATGTGGATACCATAGAGAGCCTGAACATGTCAACTGTTCAGGTTTTGTGATTCGACTCTACAGTTGAGTGAGAGATCTCAACCGAAAATTAGGTATAAAAATTTTCAAACACCCAGTTTACCCCGTTTCACTTGGATCCTGGAGGGTTTCAGTTAAATTCTGCTGCGCTGTTTGGCTCTCGAAACCTAACAATACCTTCGGGTCCTCATAGAATTACTTTGGCTCCTTGATGTCCAGAATCGAAGGCACCATCAATGAAGAGTGCCCATTCAGGTTCATCATTTTTGGGGTCTTTTGGAGTACCTTTGGTCCTTGGTACTTTTGGTGATGAAATCTGCCAATGCTTAGGCCTTTATTGCCCTTTTTGGCTTATAGCTGATATTATATTCACCAAGCTTGATGCACCACTTTGATAATTTTCTAGAGTGGTCTACCTTCCCCATGACATCCTTAAAAGGTAAGTTACTTTGAACAATAATGGGATGTCCTTGGAAATAAGGTCGTAGCCTCCTGCTTGCCAACACTAGGGCATAAATAGCCTTTTGTAGAAGAAGGTACCTAACTTCGGCACCATGCAGGGACTTGCTCACATAGTATACTGGTAACTTCTTTCCTCCCTTTTCTCTTACAAGTACTAAACTTACTGCCTTTTCAATGATGACGAGGTAGAGGATAATAAGTTCTCCTCCTAGTGGCTACCAAAGTGTCAGCAGACGGGTTAAGTAGTTCTTGAGTTTATGCTAAGCTTTTTGGCAATCTTCGTTCCAAGGGTGTTCCTCGGAACAGAAGTTGCCTTAATTTTTATGCTACTCTAGTGAGTGATTTAAAGAATGGTCAGCACCAGTCCCCAGATCTGGAGATGAATCTGCTAAGGGCCATGATTCTTCTCGTAAGCCTTTTGTACATACCTGGTTGTCGTGGGAGTTTGGAATCCTAGCAGGGCCTTAACCTTTTCTGGGTTGGCATGAATACCCTTTTCAGATACCATAAACTTGAGGAATTTGCCAGCAATCACCCCAAACACACACTTCTTAGGGTTAAGACGGATTCCGAATTCCCATAGTTGGTGGAATGTTTCCTTCAAGTCTATGATATCATTACTAGGTTGTTTGCTGTTAACTATCATATCATCGACATATACTTCCATATTTCTCCCGATTTGGGAGCCAAATACCCTGTTCATGAGCCTTTGGTATGTTGTTCCTGCATTTTTAAGGCCAAAGGGCATTCTGACGTAACAGTAAGTCCCAACTTTAGTAATGAAAGTGGTTTTTTCCTCATCTTCGGGATTCATCCAAATTTGGTGATATCTGCTAAAAGTGTCAAGGAAGTTATGTAGACCATATTTGGCAGTGAAGTCTACCAATTGGTCTATTGGTTGCAAAGGAAATGAGTCCTTTCGCTAGGCATCATTTATGTTTTGGAAGTCGATGCACATTCGGAGTTTATCACCCCCTTCCTTCGTGGCAACAACAACATTGTTGAGCCATTCGGGATACTTGACCTCCTTTATTATGCCCACCTCCGTTAACCATCGGACTTTAATTTTAATGAAATTGTTCTTATGCACCGAGAGCCTACATTTTTATTGTCGAACAGGCTTTACCTCCGGGCATACTTTAAGGTAGTGTTGAATTATACTAAGGTCTACCCTGGGCATATCCTTCAGAGAGTAAGCAAATAGATCTTTGTTCATGAATAGAAGATATACAAGGTTTTCCTTTTCACCTTCGGCCAATTTTTTACCTAATCGGGTACTTCGGCCCGGGATAAATTCTACATCCTCTGTTTCTATTTTTTCAAGGTCACTTTTTTCTCCTTCTATTGTGTCTTCACTGGCTGTGTTCTTCTCTCCCGAAGTCTATGTGTGAACTTTTATTGGGCTTTGTCTTGCTTTCAGGAACACTTTCCTTACTTCAACTTGATTGATGAGTATTTCTACGTCACCTTTTGTAGTGCCAAATGTGAGCGTTAAGTATTTCACATATGGGCAAATGTCAAGATTACCTGTGTTTGCCTTTCGAGGATGGCGTTGTAAGAAGAATGGACATCTATGGCGATGAACTCTGTCATGGTGGAACCAAAGAGCTATTCCATGGTTTGAACTAAGGTTCCCCTTAACATCAAGGGTAAATCGATCTACCTGAGTTCTACGAGATCTGAGGGACCTATGCCGAAAGTAGGAGAGGTAACGGGTTTAAGGTCACCCTTGGAGATGCCCAAGTTTGGCAAAAAATAGGAGAAACGTTGGTGCTTGACCCATCATCAATGGGCACCCTTTTGACATCCCAACTTCCTATCTTTGGCATGATCAGGAGAGGGTCGTTGTGTGGAAACTTTACAATAGACCCATCTTTCCGAACAAGCTTGTTCACCAGGTTGCCAAATTCCACCATCAAGATTTCCTGGAGTTTCTTTTTCCTCTCAGCTGAGGTTATTCCTGTGGTGATAATCTGGATTATTCTTACCGGAGGTGGTGGGTGCTCTCTTGGGCTTCAGTTTTGACATCGGTCAGAATTATAGTCCTCATCCTCTCATTTCCTTTCTTCTTCCTTTATTTCCCAGGCTTTGGGCGATGGCATTTCTAGGTAGCATTGAAGTTGCCCTTGCTTGATTAAAGATTCAAGAAACTTTCTCAGCTGGAAGTAATCTTCGGTATCATGTCGGTGGTCTAGATCAAATTGAAAAAAAAATTTCATGTTCTTCTTGTTCTCCGAGGTCATGGCCTTCGGACATTGGGTTACAGTTCCTTGCCTTTCCATGGCCATCAAGATGCTCATTCTGGTAATATTTAGGGGACTGAATGATACTGGCTTCTTTTCCCTTGTTTTCTGAGGTCTACCCCTTCCTTCGGTGGAATACCAAGGTTAGTGACTCTGACTCTCGAAGTGACTATGCTTAGACTTTGGGCCGCCCATCCTTAGCTCTTTGGCTGTCATGTGCTACTCGGCCCTTCGACAGAATTCTACAAGGGTGTCAGGGGGTCTTTGGTGAACTCATCGAAGAGTTGTGAGTCCCTCATATGTGCCCTAATCATGGCAAGGATGTGGATTTTCAGGCAGATGTCCTGCACACTAAAGGCTTCTCGGTTGAACCTCTCAACATAGTCCTGAATGGTCTCCACATTCTTTTGGGCTATGTCAAACATTTAGACCGGCATCTTCACCATTGGCTTGCTTTCGATGAACCGCTGGGTGAATGCGGTGGATAACTCCTGTAAACACATTATGGTTCCAGGAGCCAGGGAGTTATACCACGCAGTTGCTGGCCCTGACTGGTATGTTCTCCATTGAGGACTCATTGTGAGAACTCCCGCTTCTAGAGCTCTAGTGAGCTGACTTATGGCTTTTCTCCTTATGGGTATTTGGAGAGGATGCCCTTCTCCTTGGAAGTGGCTGTGACCACCTTTGGTTGAGCTGTTGTGTCATTTTAGCCATGATAGAGCATTGAAAATCATGTAGAAAGCCCATCATGACCGTTAGAGGACGTTCATCTTTTGACAAGGAAGTGTCTGCTATAGGCTGTTTAGTCATTGCTTGAGTTTTTAGTGCGAACTAGGACCTCGAGAGTCCCTTGTCCTTCATGCATTGGGTCTCAACAATAGCGATTTGAGAATGGATTCCGACAAATGGTGCCAAATGATGCCTAGTGGCATCTTTGTTAAAAGACATGCTAAGCCTGGGAGAGACTTCTAGTGAGAAGTTGTCTACAAGATCTAGAAGAAAGTGGGTCAAGAGCTCCCTGGAGTGTGTTTCTGGGGGAAGAGCCTTCGACGCCCAGGTTAGTATATGGAAAAGAAGTAGTTTAAGAGCAAATAGTATAGAGGAAATAGTCCCATTTTTCTTACTAAGGAGCCTCCTAAGTATTTATAGGAGGGTAAAGGGAGGAGGCCATTTTGCACAGCCTACCCAGATCGTGACACATGTTCGGCTAGATCTGGTTCATACCTTTGGAAGAAGGTATCTCCAGCTGGCAATAGGTAGTCTCGGCCAAAGGGCAGAGGCATGAATGAGGCCTCTTTGTTAGAGGTTCCTTAACCGTATTTGTCATTTCTTCGTAAGACCCCTTTAGAGGTGTGAGACCCCTTTGGGTAGAGATTTATCCTTGAGGGCTACTGGAGAAGGCACTTCGGAAGGGCAGACCATCTTCGGGAGTCCTTTTCCTCTACCGAAGATGATAACCCTATTTTTCGAGGTGGGTAGCTTGCAAATCCAAGGGTGGCGAGGAGATTTTTTCCTAAAGTTGGCCATATAACCTTCCGAGGGTGGTGCAGAGAATATTCTGAGGTTGGTGACCCGACTGCACAAGGGTGGTGTTAGGTTAGCCACTTAGGATTCCTTGTGGGCGATAACCCTTCGGCTATCACTTCCCTTGGTTCCCTTTGAGTTTCTAACTTCCATCTTTCTTTTACAGGTCATCTTGGCTTGGTTTGCTAAGGTTGGAAAATTTTGTAAATTCATAGGAAACTACCTTTGGAATGGCCTTGGTGGCCAAGTAAAATTTGACTACTTTCGGTCTAACTTTGCATAAATCACTTGAATCATTTTGGTTATCTAATTGACCTACTTAGCCCTCTTGGTGGGACATTTTAAGCACCCAATTTGTCTTTAAATTTGGCCAATTAAATCTCCAAACTTCCATTTGCACTGAGGTACACTTTAAATGCACCCGAGAGTCCCCTTGGGCACCATAAGGTGTACCTTATGGTTTTCATGTGTTATCCTATTTGCTTGGCCTAAATTGTAGCCCTCATCATCATTTCAATCCTTTGCATCAATCCCCCAAATTCTCTTACAAGTCCTTTGGCTTTAGAGCCTTCACATGGACATGGTTACACACAAAGGGGCACCTAAATGTATCCTAGTTCACTTTTTGGAGCACTTTAGTTTCCTTCTTATTTTTTCCTTGTATTGTAATCTTCCTTCTTATTTAATCCTTTTGTATTGATCCCACAGTATTTCCCTTGAGGCACTTGGTTTTAAAGCATGTAAAGTCACATAGGTGCACACAAGGGGGTGCTCAGGAGTCCTCTTTGCTCCTCCTTGGTGCTTCCTTAGGTCCCTTAGGTTTTTTGCCACCTTTTCTTCAAATTATGGGTGTTCACTTCAAACCCTACATTGGCACTTAGTTTTAGCCTTTTTTGGCTCACAAATACAACACTTTCCCCCATGTCCCACTTAGGTGCACTTAGGATGTCCTTAGGTCATCCTGTGGGTACTTGAACTTTTATGGCTCTTTTGTTTTTGTCTAGGAATTGCATAAATTATTTGCACCATTCATGTACATCATATGAAAATTAAAATCATAGCCCATGGCCTATGCAAGTTACAGGCATGACATTTTCTCCATTTTAAAAAATTTGGTCCTCCAAATTCTCAAGCAACTTAAGGTGTAATTCTAGATACTTCTTAAGCATTTTAGCTTTTATTTCCCATGTAGCTTCTTATTTAAAATGATGATTCTATTGAATCTTTATCATACTTATCCATTTGTTTCTTGACTTCCTTACATCCTTAGCTAAGACCTTTATAAGTTCCTCCTCATAAGTAAAATTAGGAGCTACTAGGATGTCAGAAGTTGGTATTGCCTATTGTGGATTGGATAAGTATCTTTTAAGCATGCTAACATGAGAAGTATCACGTACATGACCTATTTCTAAAGGCAAGTCCAGCTTAAAAGCCACATTGCTAATCCTAGCCACTATTTGAAATGTCCTAATGTATCTAGAAACTAATTTGCCTTTCTTACCAAAACTCACAACTCCTTTCATTAGGGATAATTTGATCTATACATAGTCCTCTTTTTGGAATTCTAGTTCCTTCATTCTTTTTTGATTGACATTGGCTTTTATTTTATTATTGGTAGCCTTGATCCTTTCTTGGATCATTGGTATCATGGATTAGTTTTGGCCCTATCTCAATCTTATCTTTAGAGTCTCACCAACAATGAGGAATGATACACTTCCTCCTATACAAAGTTTCATAAGGTGCCATTTTTATCACTGAGTAATAACTGTTGGTATAGGAGAACTCTATTAAAGGCTGGAGATGAACCCATTCTCCATGAAAATTTAATACATAGCACCTTACCTTATCCTCCAGAACTTGTATGGTCCTCTGTATTTGTCCATTTATTTGACGATGGTAAGCTAAACTTAGTTTCAGCTGAGTACCCAATGCCGAATGCAGTGATCTCCAAAATTTGGATACAAATCTTGGGTTTCTATCTTTTGGGATACCATGTAATCTCACTATTTCTTTAATATACAGTTGTGCCAACCTATCCAAAGGATTAGTGAGATTAATGGGTAAAAAGTGGGCTAACTTCGTAAGCCTATCCATAACCACCCAAATGGTATCATTTTTTTTTCTTTTCATGGGCATGCTTACCAGGAAATCCATAAATATAGATCCTCATTCTCTTTCATGTATGGGAAAGTTTTGTAACTCGCCCCCTGGTTTTTTATGTTCTACCTTCACTTGTTGGTACACAACACATTTAGATATGAATGTGCCTATCTCTTGTTCATATTTGGCCACAAAAAATGTTTCTTTAAGTCTTACTATATTTTCATAGTTCCAGGGTGTATATTCAATTTACTACTATGAGCTTCTTTCAAGTTGTTTTCTCTTAAATCATACCCTTTGATTACATAAATCCTGTCTTGGAAGTACAGCAATCCCTGCTTATAAGAGAACCCCTAAAACAATTTCCCTTGTCCCTGACCAAATATTCTAGCATGATCTATATTTTGATGTTATGCCTTTTGCATTTTTGTCTTCTATGTTGATTGAATGGTTACTGTTCTCAATTGGGCATGTTCCCATCTTAGTGACTTTTTAGCCAAATAAGTCAGGCTATTAACTTTATTTTATTATTATTCTTCTTCCCCGTGTTTTAGGATACCTGTATATTACCTGCTCAAAGCATCAGCCACCTTATTAGCCTTACCCTCTATGTACTCAATAGTATAGTTAGAATCCTTCAGGTATTCTGGCCATCTCTTCTATCTCATATTTAGCTCTTTTTGAGTGAAGAGATACTTGAGGTTATAATGGTCAGTGAAGGTTTGAAACTTATTACGTAGAAGGTAATGTCTTCACTGTTTCAAGGCAAAGATCACAGCTGCAAGTTATAGGCCAAGCACTGGATAGTTCTTTTCATTTTGTGTCAATTGCCTTGATCCATAGCTATGGCTTGCTTCCTTTACATTAGTACACACCCTAGTCCCATAATAGATGCATCTATATAAACCTCAAAAGGTTTATTAGGATTTGGCAATATTAGTATATGGATGGAAGTAAGCTTCTTTTTAAGTCCTTCGAAGTTTTTCTTGCTTTCTTCTGACCATTCAAATTTTTGCTCTTTCCTCGCTAACTTGGTTAGAGTGGCTACCATTATAGGAAATTTGGGTACAAATCTTGTATAATAGCAAGCTAACCCCAAGAAGCTTCTTATATCTCTGACAATTTGGGTTGTTTCCGTTGTAAGATAGCTTCAATTTTTGTTGGAACCAAAGTCATTCCTTGCCCATTTATCACATGTCCTAAAAATTTAATCTGAATTGTCTAGAAATGGCATTTATTTAGCTTGCCATATAATTGATGTTTCTTCAACATATCGAGCACTAATCTTAAGTGTTTTTCATGTTTTATCTCATCTTTTGAATATACTAAGATATCATCTATGAAGATTACCACAAAGTGGTCTAGATATGGTCTGAATATCCTTTACATCAAGTCAATAAAGAAAGATGGGGCATTAGTAAGCCCAAAAGGCATTACTGTATACTCAAAATGCCTATATCTTGTCCTGAAACTAGATTTAGGTATGTCTGCTTCCTTTACTCTTAATTGGAGGTATCTTGATTTGAGGTCAATCTTGGAAAAAATTGTAGCTACCTTAAGTTGGTCAAATAAGTCTTCAATTCTAAGGAGAGGATACTTATTCTTTACAGTCATGGCATTGATGTTACCAACTTCACAAAATGGGAAAATTATACCATAAGGACCTAAACTTATATACTTTAATTTTTGCCATAGTGTATGATTTGTGCAGTGTAAAGTATTCAATTTACACACCCTTAAGTGGTGAATACAATGATAGTTTGGTCCTTAAGAAAGCATTAATACATTGCTTATTTTTCAAGTAACCTATGGACTAAATTGTAAGGTTACAAAGGTTGGGTACTCAATTGCACAAATTTCAAAAAATGACTATGGAAAGTACATGGATGGAAGTTTAAGGAAAGGACATGGATGGAATTTAAGCTATTGTGGGGGACCAAAGTACACAAGGAGGCAAAGTTAATCATTTAATATTTAAGGACACTTAAGGGCTAAGTGTCCTAAACTTTTCTAAAGGTGAAAATGACCTCGACCAAGGTTAAAAGCGGTCAAAATCTGTCATTTTCTCTCCCCATTTGGCTGGCCAAACCATGTCCAAGTGTGGGCTTGAAGTTGCAAAAATTTCAGTTATACCATGAGATATTTTTTAGACAAGTCAAAATTATGAATAAATGAAGAAAAATCTTCATTTCTTAGCCATTTCTTTCATTTCTTCCTCCATATTCGGCCTCTAGTAGCTAGGGTTCTTCCTTAAGCTCTTCCATAGCCCTCCATATCCACCATGGTTTAAGAAATCAAAAGAAAGCAAGAGAAAGCAAGAGAATTCAACAAAGAGCACAAAAACCCTAGTTTTCGGGTTTATTGAGTTTTACCTATAGTTTTCAGAATTTTCATAGCCAAGGTAACAGTTTATCTTCATGTTTCATGGTTGTTTAGTATTGTAAGATTATGATCAAACATCCATGAAGCTAAGACTATGCTTGAAAGAAAGCAAAAAGCTCTATAAACCAAGTATAGGTTAAGAGGGAATGCATGAACAAGGTTTCAATGTTACTGTTTTTCATTCACAAAGATGGCGGCCTATGAAAGTGTTTATAGAGCCCAAGTTAGTTCTAATACCTAATGACCTCCTAAGACCAAGCCTTATCTTGAGGATGGCTACCATAGTGATTACATTATGATTATGTGAATGTTTATGGTTAACCCTAATATGTTATTGCTGCCAGCATTACATATGTTTGTTGTTGTGTTTGTTTGTGCATTTGGATGGCTATGTTTGTGTATATGTGATGTGTTTTTTTGTTTTACTATCTTTTTATTTCAGGTATGTGGCTGTAATTGAAGATTTTAATGATAAGCCTTTACTAAGTTCTTCCAAGGAACTTATCCCCCTTTCTGTCCATTTTCAAGAACACCTGAAAGAGAGCTATCAAACTAATAATTGTAGTTTGATTTTTTTGTAAAATTTCAAGCCCATGAACTTCAATATGTCTAGTATTAAAGTCAAGTGTTTATTTTTTTTGGAGTGCAGTTATTAATTGTAGTGTTGTTACTTTCTCCCTTATGCAGCCGCTACTTTTTAAAGTTTGTAGAGTGCTTTGTGTTTGTAAGGCTCTCCAAGAAGCTAGTGTACATACCCAACTAGGCTAAGGCATATGTATGATGCATCTATACATGCAAATACACTATGGATGCTGTATGGGTGATATATGAAGCAATGAAGTGATGTTTGAGCTTGTATGTTCAATTGTCCATTTGGCAACTCATGGGCTGTTTTAAAAGAAATTATGTTCAATTCTTACGAAATGCCTCTAAATTCTGTGTAATGAATTTCCCAAGTGTTTAAGACATGTATGAATTTTCCCAAGCTGGTGTGAAATGGATGATTTATTTGTAAATTTTGTATGGCCATTTTGGGAAATCATTGCTAATTTTTTACAGCCTATAGTCTTAAAGCCATAATTTCCTATAGAACTTGAATTTTTCTATGAAATTTGATAGTGCCTAGTACTCTTCAAGTGAAGAATTTGGCACTTGAATCACTTGACTTCGTGCCCTAGAGCCATAGTTATAGTCTGTCAAAATTGGCTGATTTTCCTGTGTACTATTCATATGGTCAATTTTACCCAATTAAGTATAAAATCTATAACTACAAACTTAGATGGATTTAATGTCTCAAACCTATTCCCTATAAAGGTTTAAGTGTATTAAAGGGTTGAAAACCTGTAGGGAATAGGAGGACATGGTGTGCAAGTTTTGACACATCAAAAGGGCACTAAGTGCACCGAGTGTACATGTAATTGTGCATGAGCTTTAATTTGGCACAATACAAGGTTTTGGAAATTGTCTTCCCTACCAAGTGAGATTGTTTGTGGATATTTGTGTGATGTTTGGACCAATATGCATATATTTATGTAATGACCAAAAAGGCCACCTGGGTAAAAGTAGTGAGCATTGTATTGATTAGCCTGCAAAACATGTATTACCCTATGAATTGGATACACTAAATATGGTCACCATACTTAAGCTCTTGAATTTATAATAATTGAGCTTTCTATAGTCAATGCATAACCTAAAAGTCCTATCTTTCCTTTTCATAAATAGCCCAGGTGCTTCCCAAGGAGGCACACTTGGCCTAATGAATCCCTTTTCAAGGAATTCATCCAGTTGCTTCTTCAATTCATTTATCTCAAGAATTGCTATCCTGTAGGGTATAGCAGATAAAATTTTTTTCCTAGAGCTAATTTGACCTCAAATTCTACTTCGCTCAGGGGAGGTAAAGCTAGCAACTCAAAAAGGAATACTTCTAAAAATTCTCTCACAATAGAAATCTTGCCTAACTCAGTTTTGGTTTCTTTATCATTTAAGCCCATATATTATTCTTCAAGAAGCATTTGCATACAATACATTACTTTTACTTGTCCTACATCATATTTTATTGAGAATTTAAAGAATGTCCTTTTAATCTTGGTAGGGTCAATTTTCTACCTTGAAAGTCTATGACATAATATTTTTGGCTAACCAGTTCATGCCCAATACCATATCATAACTAGTTCTTTCTACAAAGATCAAATTAGCCTTTAATTCCCGCTTATTTTGCCTAATCGCACAGCCTTTAACTATGTGACGTGAAATATCATTTCTTTTCCAATTATCTTGATCATATACATTTGGGGTAATGTTCTAACTTTTATGTTTGATTCTCTTACTAAGTTAGCTGAAATAATGGATATTGAAGAATGAGTATCATAAAGCACAGAAATAAGTTTATCTTGAAGGTAAGGGTTGCCTTTTAGTGCTTCCTTCCTTAGCTTGTTATGGATTATGGCTTCTCCTCCCATACTGGGTTCCCCTTTTAGTCCCTCTCTATGACATACTCTCAAAGCTGGTGGTTGGACTCTAGTAGGCATGCACTAACTTGGTCCTTTCTATATCAGCATCGGTGGCTAGGGTAGTGCTTTCCATTTGCCTTGTTAGTTTTTTGGCCAGGGTGCCCCAAACATGCCCAACACTTTTCTCTCTTCTTTTTTAACTGGGCAATCCCTAACCCAGTATTCTTGGGAACCACACTTCAAACATCCTTTAGTAAGTCTATAACATGGTTTAAAACCATGATATTTTCCATAGATTTGGCATTGAGGTGCAAACCTCTGAGGTTCATTGAGTCTCTTTCATTCTCTTTGAATCTTAGCTTTCCCCAGCCTATCTTTGGCAATTTTCTTACCATATTTGATGTCCCATGGGAGCTTTTTTCTTTCCTACTATAGGGTGATGGAACTCCTGCTCCAATGTTAAAGCCCATTGGACAGCCTTATAGTAATTCTTAGTGCAATGGTCTTGAGTATTTACCTCAGCTTAGGCCTCAAACCCCTTATGAATCTCTTACTACTCAATTCTTCTTGTCCATCAAATTGAGGAGCATACCTAAGAAGACTACTTAATTTGTGCTCATACTGTTACCCACTATGGGGTAGTCCAATTATGGCACCTAAATTGTGCATTTAGACTCCCAAGATTGGTAATGTTCTGTAGACCATCAGAACACTACCCTTAGTGTGCATTCCCAAGTGGCCCTCTTGGGCACTATGTAAATACATTCATATTGGTCCAACCATCACACACATATTCACATTTCATGCACACCATGGAAGCAAGGAAGCAAAACAGTAGCATAAGTCTTAATTTTGGCTACCACACATTAGGCAATCTTGTTAAGTTCTAGTGACCAGCCACTGCACCTGTAACTTCCTCTAATAAACTATATCATTCTAACAATGTACCCCCTTATTTTCTTTCCTTATCAAATAGAGACTTAAAGTAAACCAAGGAATTTTGTTTTACTTCAATAGCCCACCTATGGACCAAGTTATGGATTTTTTAAGTTGGTAACAAATTTCTGACCAATTGAACAGTATTTTAACCAAATTTGCAACATCATATCATTGGAAACAGTGCTCTAAATTTAGAAATTTAAAAAGTTAGTTAAACCTCTAGATGTCCTCTAGGTGTGGTCAAAATTTCATACCAAGAGTCATTATACACAGGGAGATACAGCATTTTGAACACAGAATCAGAATTCTGGTCACTTTATGACCATTTTGCCCATACAAAATTTCATATGTGTGCAAACACTTCATTCACATGGGGTAAGCCCTCCAAGGCTATCCCATACATGTCCCATACTGACACGGCCGGCCCTGGCCCCTGCCCAGGACACTTGTGAGAACTTGGTCTCACGGCGGATTGCAGTTGGACTCATTGATATGTGCGCGGATTAAATCCATGTCACTAGTTGATTATCCTAGAATATGCAATATGCATGCTCTTTATGCTTTGACAGGTTATTTAAAACCATAAAATGTTAATGTGGCCACAATTTTTCATATAAAACAGGTAGAGCAGTCAAAGCATACAAATCAACCTTTATATGAGTTAACTACACATAGCAACATGCGTGAGCATTCATACATATAGTAGCTAATGCCCCCGCCCAGAAAGCAATCCTCGAGTCCATGACTCTTCATTTCATAACAAAGGAGGCAACTAGAGTACTATGTACACATACAAAATCCTCTACTGAGATCTTCTCATACTAACTCCCACCTTGGATGTGAATCCCAGTGGCGAGCTTTAGAGACTCCTCTGGACCCAACTAGGTCTAGCTATGCCTGACTATGTCCAATGTGCACTAGGCTCTGTAACCAATGAGCAAATTAGTTAGTACTGTGCAAGACCAACAAGCATCCAAACAAATAAATACTAGAATCATCAAAACTCAGGTATTCTACCTGTGCACCAAAAACTACTACCAGAGTAACCCTCAACGGTCACTCGGCCCAACTCCTTCTGTATCTGCACAACAAAACAGTAAGGGTGAGAATCCAAGATTCTCAGTAAGGGGTAACCTCATGTACCAACAGTAAAACTGTGGACAGATATGAAATAACTCATGCATACTCTCTGCTAGCTCTCGCAGTGTGAGGGACCTCTCATATATGTAAATATATGGATATGCATGCTCGGATCCCGAAGGACCACTCCTCACATAATTTTCTTACTTTCTCACGGGCGTCACTCCGTGGCTCACAAGTCTAGCCCTCAACTTGTGCCTCGTAAGCCTTAGCTTACGCCTGACTTATTATATAACCTCTCCTTAACTTTGTTGTGCAGGGGAATTGTGGTGAGAACTATGTAACTAGGTTATTAAACCTCATAACCTCGGTGCATTTGAAGCCTCTCCTTACAACCCCGTGATTTCCAACACTGCCAGGTTGCCAAGGGTTCTAAAACTTACACCTCAAGCTCATGACACTTGGTTATATTCGCTTGCAACTTAGTTTCCTTGCTTACTCAACAAGTAACCTCAAAACTTTTCAAAACTCAAGGAAACTCCCACTTCTCGAGGGACTTCAGGAAGTCTCGAAGTACCCCCGGCATACTTGAGGCCCAAGGTACCTAAAGGACCCCCTTGGGACTCACCTCAATCATCCTAGCAAAATGTGCAAAATTCTGCCTTTAAAAATTACCCTCACTTTGATTCAAAACAACTTTAAATATGGGGCATTTTAGATGTTTCTAAAACTTGGAAGTGATAGTACTCCCTCTTAGCTTCACGTGGAACTTTGAATCACCTCAATCGGACACCCGAGCGAAAAGTTATGCTAAAAACAAAATCGGGTCTCCAATGCTGTCTTGGCGACGCGTCGGCAACCGTGGCGACGCGTCGCCACAGTTGTCGACGTTCTGTGATCCTTTTTCCAATTGGCGACGCGTCGCCAATTATGGGTACCTCTTGGCGACGCGTCGCCAATCTGCGAAACTGCAGAATTGGCACGCATTTTGCTGCTATGACCTTTGGCTACTTAGTACACATATCAAACATGCATAAAAAGCCACCAAACTTCACACACACATAGTTCAAGTTGCAAGGAACATAACCAACTATCACAATGCCATTAATGATGCTCTATAACATCATCAAATCTTCCTCAAACCTCATAGTTCACCACAATTCAACCAAAACTCATACTCAATGCTATGGCTAATTTCAATCAATTTCTTACAACAAACTCAAGCCACAAGCATTGTTCAAGCTTAAAAACACTACTCCCTTACCTCAACTCCAAGATACAAGCTAGAATCACTCCTCTTTTCAAGCAACCAAGTGCAAGAAATCCTCACCTAAGTTCCAATCAAAACCAAAGCACCAAACATCACAATCTTCCTCTCTAACCAAAACCCAAGCCTCAATTCACTCAAATAACATAGAATTAACCAAGAACACAATGCTTACCACGTATCAAAAATAGGGGAGTAGAGAAATCATGCTTCCAAGCCTCCAAACCTTGTTTTCTAGCTTGAAACAAGTTCCTCTTGGTTGGTATCCTTGGATGGCAACTCTAGGAATCAAGATCACTTGATTTCTAGCTTGAATTGAGAGAGAAATGAGTGCTTGAGAGGGGAAAACGTGGTTATGGCAGCCATTAGCCACCTTTCCCTTCTTAAACCCTCACTCAACCCCTTAAGCCATCCAAGTTACAACCCTTAAACACATAAACCCCCATCTTTTAACACATGCTCATTTCTTGATTAATTCTTGTTATTGTTTCAAGTTTGAGTTAAGGTTAAAGGTTAAGTTACAAAACTTAACTTAAAACACTCGGGACCCCGCCTTGTTACTCAGGGTGCAAAAGTACCATTTTGCCCCTGCTCCTCATCTCGTGCTTAAACCTCCTTGGAACTTAGTGAATTTTTGTAACTCTTTTATTCTAGCTTTGTAACCTTGAAATTAAAGTTCTAAACTTAATTTAGAACATTTTACCTCTCTCGAGAGTGCTAATTACTAGGAGGTCCATAACACATACACATGGAAATACATTCATCCCATACATGACCCATACACATGGGAATACATTCTCTTGCATCTAGCAACTTTATGTGGCCAAAACAGAATGTACAAGTAAGCAGCCTATCATTCACACTTAGTTAGCTTTGCACCATATCACATACCTAGCCAAAACATTGCACAAATGTCCACATACATGTCTCATTTTACATACACTACATGTACATGCATATAGGCACTACACAATTGTCTTAACCCAGCTAAATACGCACTCTAAGTTATAGGAGTGCCTGAGATACAATGGACTCCAGAAACAGGATGCAGGACAGCTGCTGCATAACACAATAAGCACCATCACTAAAAATATCAAATGTGCTCCTAAAATCACCAAAATTTCCAGATCACAAATAAACGTATGGACGTTCAAGTCCTTAAAAATTTAGAGAAAAACTCCGACGAGAAAGGCTATTTTGAGGGTGATCTTTCAGTTGGACTTGAAATGACAAAATTGAGGGGAGTAAGTTCCATTGAGAAACTTAGTAAGGGTAGCATTTGGATTCAATAGGCAATGTAGCCATCATTAAAAAATGCATCCAAAGACACTAAAACACAAAAATGACAATGCATATATATAAGATAGAGCAACCAAATGCAACAGGCATTCACAACCAACAAACACATGAAATGCAGTAGCAACAATAACCATAGATTAGTCCATAAAACACATAATAAATGTAATCAAATCACTATGGCAGCCCTTCTTAAGCTAATCCTTCATCTTAGGAGGATTTTAACACTAGTTAGTACTAACTTTGGGCTCTAGGAACCCTTCAATTCACTGCCATCACTATGCCCTTCACACTAGGTCACAAAACCTTCAATTAGTGTACTCTCCTCAGTAAGCTTGATTCATCAAGCTCATGGCTCTCTTCCAAGCTTAGCCCTAGCTCCATGGTTGCTTGAAAATACAGAAAACAACCCATGAGAGCAAGAGAACCCTTACCTTGATGGGTATGCTGAAATTAGAGCTTGATCCTAGGTGCACTCAAGTAATAACACCAAATAGCTTCCAATTGTGCTTCCTTGACTTCAATTACAAGTTGTTTTGAGTCTGAAGGTATGGTGGCTATGGAGGAACTTGGAGGAGAGGGCTGGCTTCGTTTCTACTGGTGGAGGCTAAAATTTGGGAGATAAGGACAAGAGTGGACACTTATATGGTCTTAAGTGCACTAAATACACTTAACAAGCTTAACCAAGCTTTATGTCATTTTCCTTGCTACAAGACCATGGTTTCTTTACCTTAATCTCTTGGAACCAGATTTGAATTCCTTATCCCATGCCAAAGCATCCCTTCCTTATGTGGGATAACCCCACAAAACTTCCATTTGACTTAAGTCATAAGCATGGCCAAACAAAGGCACATAATAAGACACTTATGTCCTTAAAGCCTTTTGTGTTTTCCTTTGTCCATACTTGTCTTCCATAAGCAATTTGGTCCTTTAATAGCACTTTCATAAAATTCATATCCTTACCATAACTCTCGAAATCTCTTTTGTGAAAGTTTTGCAATTGAGTGCTCAAATTTCCAAGATCTTGCAAAAAAGTCCATAGGTTGCTTGAGAAACAAGCAATCCTTTTGCTTTTCTTGGGGGCCAAGTTACTAACTTGGAATACTTTTAAAGAGGTGTTGATCATGCCTTTTACCCTCCATACTTCAATCACTGTTCTGAGAATTACACAATATAATGGTTTTTAGCTATTATGACACACTTTCTCCCATTTTTGTGAGGTGGTAACACATACTCTCTAATAGACATGTTTTGTTATTCCAAAAAATTGAACTCCACTTGCTTTTAGTCTCTAAAAGCTTCATAGACATATTGATGTTGGAACACTTGCAAAAATTTAGCCCATCTCATAGGCTCCCATTTCTTTATAGGCTTCCTTTCATTCTTACTCAAATATGTCCTTTGTATTGCTCTCCAACACAGGTCTGCACTACCTTCTAACCTGACATAGCTAGTAGCCTTTTTGGATGAATGTGACCTCTATTCTTTCAAACACCTTCTCTATTTGATAGATCCCCAACTCAGCCTCATTCGTACCACGACCATTGAACATAGGTGGTTTAAGTGTTGTAAAGCCTTCCAGTTGGCCTTCACTTAAACCCTCCCCTTTTGGTATTTCTTTGCCCCTTTCAGGGATCTTGGACTTTTCTTTAGAAACTAATATGATAAAAAAAGGCACAACCAAGGATGGAAATTACCTAATGAAGATAACTAGTGGACCAATGACAAGAAAGAAGGCTATGGAGCTCACTAGGGCATTTCAAGCTTTTGTCTCAAGCTACTTCATGGAGAATGGGCTTGGAATTTCACAAGGAGCTACTATAACATTCAAGTAATCATATGGAGATGATGACCAAGCTTGGTACTCAATTCTAGAGTGCCTAGACAAGTCACAAGACAAGGTATCACAAGGGCACCCCTTAAGTGCACCGTTGCAGCCTCCTTAAAGTGTTTCAAGGCCATTTTGCATCTACAAGCTAGATCTTTGAGCTCTAACCTTTCAATACCACTTTCCAACATTTAAGGGGAAGAATCATGCCAATGGAACTCAAATATTCAAGCTTGGAGCCGAAGATACAAACAAAAACCCTAAAGGGACAATAAGTGTACCTGATAAGACCATTTTGGGGTTTTTAGGGCCAAACTTGTATTTGTAATTTATTTTATTTATTTTCCAAATTATTTACCTTATTTAGGATTTTATTTAGGTTATAGAATTGATTCATGTCGCATAGGATAAGTGGCATACGCTGCACACCTTAAACATGTGTTAAAGTGTGTAAGAATCCTAGTTTGACTAGGTTTTCTTTAGTCTTTTGTACCTAGGTCTTGCTATTTGACTTGGGCTACGAATTTTTCTGAGTATTTCATCCTAGTTTAGGCCTATAAATAGGCACATGGTCTAGTTCTAAATATAGTCTTTATATGAAATAATATTGCTACTTTGAAGAGAAAATTTCTTTTGTTCTTTGGGTAATACCTTGGCGCATAAGTTGCTTGTGTTCTTGGTTTTCTTATACTTCTTGTTTCTAATCAAAAGTTGATTATGGGTGGGAGTTTAAATCTAGTCTCTTTAATGTCTTGTGGAGCTTGAAAAATATCTTGGGCGGGTTTTTAGGTCATTATACCAAAGGGGTTTGCATTAGTTAGTATCAGAGCCACAAGTTCCATCTATACGACATATCTTTGTGTTCTTGTTTCTCTTCAATTTTCTTTCAATTATTTTTCTAGTAATTCCAAGTTTTAATTCTCTATTTTAGTCCTTTTCATCTTGTCCTATGTTTGCCATTTTTTTTCCAACCGAGTTTCAAATCAAAACCACAAAAAGAAGAAAAACAAGCTAATTGGTGTTACCTTATGTTTCAGTTTTCATCTATTTGTTCTTGTTTCATTCTTATCTTTTTATTTCATTTCCAGCCCTATTAACCTACCTTGTTTTCATTGTTTCTAGCATCCTAGAGTCAATGAAACACCAAAAAAAAGAAGGATCCAAGTTTAGGTAGTTTCAGTGCCAAATCACTAGTTTTTTTGTCTTGGTCGAGAACCAAACTAACTTTTTGTCTTTGGCAGCAAGGAACTTCAAGAAGAAAGTTGTTCTATCATCAAAATAGTAAAAAAAAATGGGGTTTAAAAAAAATGAAGGAGCTAAAGAAAAGAAAAAGAAAATAATTTGGAAAAAAGCTTGCACAAAGTTTTTTGGTTTTTGTGCCCACAAACCCTAACCCTTTGTTTCGAACCAAAAGCTTTTGTTTGTGGTTATTGTAATCTTCTCTTACAAGGGATTTCTAGAGTCTTCTAAAGCTTGTTTAGCCCACTTCTATTTTGGAGGCAAAATTATTTTCAAGAATTCAAGTTTTCTTGTGTGCTTTGAAGAAAGTTTTCTTAGAACTTTTGAGGACTCTTTACTAGCAATATTCTCACTAACAAATTAAGTGTTTTGAGTGTTCATCTTTGAGTGAAACACATGAGCTGAGTGTGTGAGGATCTTTGATTTCAAGAGGATAAAAGGCCAGGAGGATAGGAGGATGGAAGTAAGGCACAATGAGGAGCCTACCAAGAGAGAACTTCAAGAAACTCTTAATAGACTTGTAGATAGGATTGAGGACATAGATTTGAGGTTGCCAAGGAGACATAATCCCATCTTGCAACTAAGGAGGTGTTCAAGGAAGGAAGAGCCCAAGGAGGAAGAAAGATTTGGGCATGACCATAGGCTTCCAAGGAGAGGGGAGCCAAGGGTGGACAAAAATCTCAACTCCATCAATCTTACCATTCCATCCTTCCAAGGGAGGAGTGATCTGGATGCCTATTGGGAATGGGAGCAAAAGATTGAGATGGTGTTTGATTACCAACATTACTATGAGGAAAAGAAGGTTAAATTGGCTACAATTGAGTTCACTAAATATGCTATTGGATGCTGGAATTAGGTTGTTACTTCTAGGAGAATGAATGAGGAGGAGCCAATAAGCACATGGATGGCCCTTAAAGCTTTGATGAGGAGGAGATTTGTGCCTAGCTACCACTATAGAGATCAACACCTTAAGCTTCAAAGGCTTGTACAAGCCCAAAGAAGTGTGAAGGACTACAACAAGGACTTGGAGATGTCCTTTAACTGAGCCAACATCATTGAGGATAAGGAGACAACCATTGCTAGATTCATCAATGGCCTTAACCATAAGATTTCCAACAAAGTGGAGATGGTGCCATATGTTAACATGAAGGATTTGTTTCATCATGCCATTAAGGCTATGAAGATCATCAAAAGTCTAAGGCATCAAAGATGCCTCAAGGAGAAAGCTCCACATGGAGGACAACATGGAGCAAAGAAGCACCAAAGCCAATAGTGGAGGCCACTAAAGGAGGCTTGTCTCGGCCTCAACAAGAGAAGTCCATAACACCACCAAAAAATGCACCTAAGGCAAGGGAGATAGAATGCTCCAAGTGTAGAGGCAAAGGGCACTACAGGAGAGATTGCCCAAACAGGAAGGTGATGATTCCTAAAGATGATGAAGAGATCATATTTGAGGATGAAGATGTCATGGAGGAGACACCACCCTTGGAAGATTAGGAGCAAAACACACTTGAGCCCGAGGAGGGAGATTTTGCATTTGTGGTAAGAAGAGCTCCAAGTGTGTAAGCGAATGAGGAAGCCAATCAAAGAGAATGCATATTTCACACTAGCTGTTGAATCAAAGACCAAGTGTGTAGCCTCATTATTGATGGAGGAAGTTGCACCAATGTAGCAAGCTCAACCATGGTGGATAAGTTGAAGCTCCCTACACAAAGCACCCCCAACCATATATGCTTCAATGGTTGAATGATGCAAGAGAGGTAAAGGTGTTAAAGTAAGTTTTGGTTCACTTTAAGATTGGTACTTACCTTGATCAAGTTCTTTATGTGTTGTTCCTATACATGCTTGTCACATTTTCCTTGGGAAGCTATGACAATTTAATAAGAAAATCACACATGATGGAGAGAAGAACTTATACTGTTTTGTCCATGAAGGAAAACCAATCACACTTGTTCCACTTCCACAACAACAAGTCTTGGAGGATCAAAGAAAGCTTCAAAGTAAGGTTGAGAGAAAAGAAAAAGAGGGGAAAGTTGAGGGCAAGAGTGAGCAGGGGAAAGTCGAGAGAAGAATTGAGACATTAAGTGAGAAGAGTGGACATGAAGGGCAGAAGAATGAAGAGTTCCCGAGAGAAAAGAATGTGGGGAAGTTGACTGGAAAGAAAGAGTGCTACATTGCAAAAGTGAGTGATGTGAGGAAAGCCATTCAAGCACAAAGACTAGTGGTTCTTTTACTTTACAAAGAGTCTATGCTTGTTATCAATGATATAACATATCTTCCTAGTGTTGTGTTGTTTTTATTGAAGGACTCTAAGGATGTGTTCCCCAAAGACCTGAGAGGTTTGCCACATGTTAGAGGCATTAAGGATCAAATTGACTTAGTTTTGGGTGCACCTATTCCAAATAGGCCATCATATAAGGCCAACCCCGAGGAGACTAAGGAGATTGAGAAGCAAGTGGAGGAGTTGTTGGCTAAAGGCTTTGTGAGGGAAAGCATGAGCCCTTGTGCTTTGCCTGCCTTTTTGCTGCCAAAAGAGGATGGTTCATGGAGCATGTGCATGGATTGTAGGTCAATTAACAAAATCACTGTAAAGTATAGACATCCTATCTCTAGACTTGATGACATGCTTGATGAGTTGTATGGTTTTACTTTGTTTTCAAAAATTGATTTGAAAAGTGGGTACCATCAAATTTGGATGTGGGAAGAGGATGAATGGAAAACTACTTTCAAAACAAAATTTGGACTTTATGAATGGTTAGTCATGCCTTTTAGGTTAATCAATGCTCCTAGTACTTTTATGAAACTTATGAATTATGTCTTGCATGACTTGATTGGTAGGTTTGCCATTATGTATTTTGATGATATCTTAGTATATAGCAAGAACCTAGAAGAGCATGTTGGACAACTCACACAAGTGCTACAAATTTTGAGAGAACAAAGATTGTATGCTAACTTGAAAAAGTGCTCTTTTTGTGTTGATAAGGTTGTTTTCCTTGGTTTTGTTGTGAGTTCACATGGAGTTAAGGTCAATGAAGAAAAGGTAAGGGCCATAAAAGAATGGCCGACCCCAACTTCTATGACTAAGGTAATATCATTTCATGGTTAGTTAGCTTCTATAGGAGGTTTGTAAGGAATTCTTCTTCCATTGCTACACCTCTAACTGAAGTTATCAAGAATAATATAGTATTCTAGTGGGGAAAAGCTCAAGAGGAGGCTTTGGGTTACTAAAGAAATGGTTATGTAATGCACTACTTCCAGCTCTGCCTAACTTTGCTAATACTTTTAAGGTTGAATGTGATGTTTCAAGTATACGCATTGAAGCTGTGTTGATGCAAGGAGGCCGCTCTATTGCATACCTTAGTGAAAAGTTAAATGCTGCAACTTTGAACTATCCCACTTATGATAATGAGCTTTATGCTTTGGTAAGCACTTTCTAGGCTTGGCAATATTATCTTTGGCCGAGGGAATTTGTCATTCATACTGACCATCAAGCCCTTAAGTTGGATAGAAGGCATGCTAAGTAGGTAGAATTCATTGAGTCATTCCCATATGTTATCAAATACAAGCAAGGTAAGGATAATGTAGTGGCAGATGCACTTTCTAGGAGGTATGCTTTACTTTTAGATTGATGCTAAAGTGTTAGGTTTTGAGCACTTGAAGGAGTTGTATGCATTCGATCATGATTTTGGTGAAATTTATGCTAAGTGTTCTAAATTTGCTTCTGAAAAGTTCTATCAAGTTAATGGGTTTCTTTTCATGGAAAATAGGTTGTGTTTTCCCAAGACATCTTTAAGGGAACTACTCATAAAGGAAGCTCATTGTGGAGGACTTATGGGACACTTTGCACAAGCCAAAACCTTGCATATTTTGAATGAGCACTACCATTGGCCAAATATGGTAAAGGATGTAAGAAAGGTTTGTGATCAATGCATAGCATGTAGGAAGGCTAAGTCTACTCATACTTCACAAGGTTTATACACACCACTTCCTACACCTACTCATCCATGGATTAATATTTCAATGGATTTTATTGTTGGATTGCCTAGACGTAAAGGAAACTGAGACTTAATCTTTGTAGTAGTTGATAGGTTTCCTAAAATGTGTCACTTTATTCCATATAATAAGACTAATGATGTGATACATGTGGTTGATTTATTTTTCAAGGAAGTTGTTAGACTTCATGGAGTTCCAAGGACTATAGTTTCGGATATGGACTCTAAGTTCCTAAGCCACTTTTAGAGGACTTTGTGGGGAAAACTTGGCACTAAGCTTTTGTTTTCTACTTAACTGATGGGAAAACTGAGGTAACCAATTGAACCTTAGGTTTTATGCTTAGAGCGATCATTGGTAAGAACTTAAAATCTTGGGAAGATT
This sequence comes from Aquilaria sinensis, assembly GCA_005392925.1. Lineage (NCBI taxonomy): Eukaryota > Viridiplantae > Streptophyta > Magnoliopsida > Malvales > Thymelaeaceae > Aquilaria > Aquilaria sinensis. The sequence goes on along the minus strand of SMDT01002793.1, from coordinate 110,875 downwards.
GTTTGCCTCATGTAGAGTTTGCTTACAATAAGTCTGGGCATTCAACATGCAATAAACTTAAATAAATCACTATGGCAGCCCTCCTCAAGCTAATGCTTGGTCTTAGGAGTATTTTAAGAGCAATTAGTACTACCTTTGGGCTCTAGAAACCCTTATTTCTTGTTGGCATCTTTAGCATGGTAACACTAAGGCCGAGACCTTGCCATGCTTCTTTCCTCTTAACCCATACTTGGTTCCTAGAGCTTTTTGCTCTCTTCCAAGCATGGTCTTAGCTTCAAGGATGTTTGGGAATATAGTAAACAATCCAGGAAACTTTAGAAAACTCTTATTTCACTGTCATGTTTGTGCACTTCACACTAGGTCACAAAACCTTCAATAAGTGCACTCCCCTCACTAAGCTTGGTTCATCAAGCTCATGGCTCTCTTCCAAGCTTAGCCCTAGCTCCATGGATGTTTGGAAACTGCAGAAAATAGTCCATGAGAGCAAGAGAACCCTTACCTTTAGTGTATGCTGAAATTGGAGCTTGATCCTAGGTGCACCAAAGTCTTAGCACCACATAGCTTCCAATTGCCCTTTCTTACTTTCTTTTGCCTTTAATTTTCATCTTTGAGGTATGGTGGCTATGGAAGAAGTGTAGGGGTAGAGATGCTATGTTTTTTCTACTGGAAGAGACCAAATGTAGAAGATAAAGACAAAGATAACCACTTCTAAAGACTTTAGTGCACAAAACACACTTAATAGCCTTAATTAAGCTTTATGTCATTTTCCTTGCTACAAGACCATGGCTTCTTAGTCTTAATTTCTTGGCCCACATTTGACTTTCTTGCCATGCGTTGGCCAACCATCCCTTGAGTGGGATAAGTGATTTGGCCACTTAAATGGCCTTAAATGAGCTTAAGGGCACAAAAGACATCTAACAAGCTTAACCTTGCTTTATGTCATTTTCCTTCTCATTAATTATGGTCTCTTTCTCTTAAACTCATTGGTACACATGTGCCCACCATTGTTGACTAATTATCAAGCCTTGGCTACCTCCCCCATGGTGGGAAAACTCCAAATTGCTCCATTTGTCTTCCATGAGTAATTTTGTCCTCCAATAGCACTTTCATACCATTCATATCCTTCTCATAACTCTCCAAATCTCTTTCTTGAGAGTTTTACAATTGAGTACCCGAGTTTCCAAAATCTTACAAAAAAGTCCATAGGTTGCTTGACAAACAAGCAATCCTTAAGGCTTTTCTTGGGGGCCAACTTGCCAACTTGGAACATTTTGAAGGAGGTGTTGATCATGCCTTTTTCCCCCCACACTTCAATCACTATGGTGAGAATTACACAATATAATGGTTTTTAGCCATTATGACACTTATAATTCTCCCATTTTTATGTGGTGGTAACAGTGCATCTTGAACTGGTTCTGCTAGAGCTACTTGGACTCCTTGCTATTGTGCTTGAATAAGCCTTACTAAGTTCTGATTGATTAGAGCTAAGTTCCTCTAAAGCTCTAACCAAACCTGAGGCCCTTCAGGGTTCGGTACCCCCTGTTGCCCTTGATTCCCTCTATTCTGTCCATTTCATTGTTGCCCAAAATCAGTAGGAGGCCTTCGGGGTGGTCCCCGTCTCCATGTGGCAACCATGTTTACTTCTTGCATTGATGATCCATCATAGAGCACATATAAAGATCATAGGTATTGCAATGGTACTTGACACTAGCTGCTAACCAAACTGAGTTCATATATGTAGATGCATGCAATGCAGCTATATGCTATGTACATGTATAAACCATGCTCTGATACCAACTTCTATTAGTCTCTCCGGGGTAGTCCAATTATGGTGCCAAAATTGTGCATTTAGACTCCCAGGATTGGTAATGTTCTGTAGGCCATCAGAACACTACCCTTAGTGTGCATGCCCAAGTGGCCCTCTTGGCGACTATGTAAACACATGCATATTGGTCCAACCATCACAGACATATTCACATTCCATTCACACCATGGCATCAAAGAAGGAAAATAGTAGCACAAGTCTTAATCTTGGCTACCACACATTATGTAATCTTGTTAAGTTCTAGTGACCAGCCACTGCACCTGTAACTTCCACTACTAAACCATATCATTATATCCTCACACCCCCTATTTTATTTGTTCCATTATGAATTAGAGACTTATAGAAAACCAAGGATTTTTGTTTTACATCAATAGCCCACCTATGGACCAAGTTATAGATTTTTGAAGTTGGTTACAAAATTCTGACCAAATGAACAGTAACTCAGCCAAATTTGCAACATCATATCCTTAGCTACAGGGCTATAAATCCAGAAATTCTAAAACCAGTTAACCCTCTAGATGTTCTCTAGGTGTGGTCAAAATTTCATACCAAGATTCATTCTACACAGGGAGATATTAAACTTTAGGTCCAGAGTCAAAATTCTGGCAACTTTTCAACCGTTTTGCCCATACAATTTTTCTAAACCATGCAAACACTTCATTCAAAGGGGAAAGCCCTCCAAGGCTATCCCATATATGTCCATTACACATAGGAATTACATTCCCTTTCTTTTAAGAACTTTATGTGGCCAAAAGAGAATTTACAAGTAAGCAGCCCATCATTCACACTTAGGCAGCTTTGCACCACATCACTTACATAGCCAAAACATTACTCAATTGTTCACATACTTGTCTGATTTTACATACACTACATGTAAATGAATATATGCACTAAAAAATGGTCTTAACTCAGCTAAATATGCACCCTAGGTGACAGGAGGTCCTGAGATACAATGGACTCCAAAAACAGGATGCTGGACAGCTGCTGCACAACACAATAAGTACCACCATTAAAAATACCAAATGTGATCCTAAAATCACCAAACTTTCCAAATCATAACTAGACATATGGAATTTCATGTACCTGAAATTTCAGATTAAAAATGAAACCACAAAGGTTAGTTTAAAGGTGATCTTTCAGCTGGACCTGAAATGACAGAATTGATGGGAGTAAGTTTCATTGAGAAACTTAGTAAGGGTAGCACTTGGATTCAATAGGCAATGTAACCATAATTAAAACCTTCATCAAAAGACACTAAAACACAAAAACCACAATGTATATATACAAGATATAGCAACCAAATGCAGCAGCCAAACACAAACAACAAACACATGAAATGTGGCAGCAACATATACCATAGGTTAGTCCATAAAACACATAATAAACATATCCAAATCACTATGGAAGCCCTCCTCAAGCTAATGCTTGGTCTTAGGAGGATTTTAACACTAGTTAGTACTAACTTTGGGCTCGAGAAACCCTCATGTTACTGCTATCTTTGTGCACTTCACACTAGGTCACAAAACCTTCAATAAGTGCACTCCCCTCACTAAGCTTGGTTCATCAAGCTCATGGCTCTCTTCCAAGATTAGCCCTAGCTCCATGGTTGCTTGAAAATACAGAAAACAACCCATGAGAGCAAGAGAACCTTTACCAAAGTGGGTAGGCTGTAAATCAAGCTTGATCCTTGAAGTATTCAAGAAATAGCTCTAGTTTGCTTCCAATTGTTTCCTTTTGCCTTCAATTTCAATCAATTGCAATTTTGAAGTTGTGGTGGCTATGGAGGAAGTATGGCTGTGTTCTTGGGCTGGGGGAGGACGAAAATGAGAGAGGGATAAGTGATTTGGCCACTTAAATGGCCTAAAATGAGCTTAAGGGCACCAAAACACACTTAACGAACTTAACCTTGCTTTATGTCATTTTCCTTCTCACTAATTATGGTTTCTTTGTATTAAAATCATTGGTACACATGTGCCCAACATTTTTCACTAATTATCGAGTCTTGGCTGCCTCCCCCATGGTGGGATAACCCCACAATTCTACCCTTAGACTTAAGTCAAAAGCTTTAACACCTTAAGGTTTACACTAGGACATTTAGGTCCTTATTGCCTTTAGTGTTTCCTTTGTCCAAACTTGTCTTCCATGAGTAATTTGGTCCTCCAATAGCACTTTCATACAATTTATATCCTTCCCATAACTCTCCAAGTCTCTTTCTTGAGACTTTTTGAATTGAGTACCCGAATTTCCAAAACCTTACAAAAACGTCCATAGGTTGCGTGACTGATAGCCGAGGTGCCTATCACCCTCTGAACCCACAGGTTCAGAGAAAGCACCAACCTCAGAAGGGGAACCACCTGCCAACGAAAAGAAGGATGTTCAACCTCCCGAATCCAGCCTCGGCATTTCTCCGTTCCAGGAAATGATAGTGCCAACATCGGGGGGACAAGTAAGCCATCCTCGGAAGTGGAGGTGTCCCCGAGAGAGGTCACCATCGGGAAATATACTTCTATAGTTCTAAAGTAACCTCGGGAGACAAGCTTTTCTCCAAAGAGGTCTCTTGTACCGAAGGGGACATCGGGAGTACGATAGGAGCATTTAAGGAGCCTCTGACACATCCCCGACACGCCGCCCCCAGACACGTTCTGACACGCCTCTTGCAGGGACATCCTGGCACGCCACCCTCGGGTTGCCTAGGCTCCTAGCCCGATGGCCCATGACCGGCTAGGTGTCCCTCTGTTTCCCGAAGATGTGGATCGCATCCCAGCAAACACGTGTCACAATCTGGGCTAGCCACATGAGGAGGACTATTACTGTTCGCCACTCTATAAATACTCGGTAAAAACCCCAGGTAAAGGCATGGCGCATTAGAGATTATACTTTTCCACTCGTTTTCGGTTTCATACCTCCAAAACACTGACTTGGGCGTCAGAGGTTCCTCCCCGGAAACACACCCCGGGGACCTTCTAACCTCTGTTTTCAAAGCATTTCAGGTATCCTCTCCTGGGGAACCTCCTTCACAGACGTTCTCCTCCACCAAAAGTCTCCCTCGCTCCTACCATCTCACATGATGAAGGTGCTGCTGGGCACCATTTGGCGCTGTCTGTGGGAACCCTTTCCCATGTTGCCATCATAAAGACTCGGCGCTCTAACGACAAAGGGATTCCTAAGTCCCCCTCTGCGCCCGAGGCTCAGCTGGCGACCGCTACGCCTGTGGCAAAGACTTCTGTGCCAGAGGACGACCGTCTTGTAACGGTGACGATGTGTTTCCTCCGAGATTTCCAACGCTCCATCATCGCCGAAATGACCCAACAGCTTGATCAGAGGTTGCCCCAACCTCCTCTGGTCCGAAGGACCTCGCCCCCCGCTGCTAGCCGGGAAAGGGGTTCGAGGTCCACCTACTGATGTTCAGGGAGTAAGGACTCCCTTGATGCCTCCTCAATAGAAAACGAACCCATTGAGGTACGGCCTACCAGGAGGGGAGCCCCAAAGAAGACTAGAGCCTCCTGCCAACAGAGCACGTCTCCCTACCGAAGGTCCCCGTCTCCTCCCCGCCGAAGTCACCCCCCAAGGAGAAGGAGGAATTTGCCATTATGGGCAAACACATGACAGTAGGGAGAGATCAACACAGCTGTCCTTATGGAAAAAATCCTGGGAAGACTGGAGAAGGTTGAGAGACAAATCTCCCAAAAATCGGTCTAGTCCAGATTGTTTGACTCTTACACCGGAAAAGTGTCACCCTTCGTACGCGAGGTAGTAGAGGCACCCATGCGCAGCGATTTCAGGGTACCTCACCTAGAAACATACGATGGACGAAGTGACCCTCAGGTGCACCTGACTAAGTACAAACGAAGCATGGTACTCCATGGCACGGATCATGCTACGCTCTGTAAGTGCTTCGAAGTAACGCTTTCGGGTCCAGTAACAGTGTGATATAACTCTCTGGCCCACGGAAGCTTGCTCAGCTTCCATGAGCTATCCGCTACCTTCGCTCAGGAGTTCATTGGTAGCAGGCCCATGGCCAAAATGCTAGTACAAATGTTCGACATCACTCAGCGATGAGGGGAGACCATTCGCGATTACGTGGAGAAGTTTAACCAAGAAGCGTTGAGCGTGCCCGACTTTCGCCCAGAAATCCGTATCCTCGCGATGGTTAGAGGACTTTGGAGGGATTCCTAACTGTTTTATGAGTTTTCCAAAGACCCCCCAGAAACTCTGGGGGAGTTCTATAGAAGGGCCAAACAACTCATGACGGCTGAAGAGCTCAGGATGGGAGGACCCAAAGGAGAACACCTTCGTGCCGAAGGGCCCAGCCATCAGCCTCGACATCAGAATGACGGAGAAAGGCCCCGAAGGTAGAGGGGGAAACAGTGAATGACATTCACCCCTTAAACACCCCAAGAGCTAACATCTTCATGGTGCTAGAAAGGCAAGGAACTACAGTCCCAAGACCAAAGGCCATGAGCTCAGAAAAAAAAAAGAAACATGAAGAAATTCTGTCAGTTTCACCTGGACCATGGCCATGACACAGAAGATTGTTTCCAGCTGAAGAAATATATTGAGTCCCTGATCAAACAGGGTCAACTCCGTTGGTACTTGCGGATGCCTTCCCCAAAAGGAAGAAAGGAAGAGTAAAGAAAAGGGGACGACGAAGAGTATGACTCGGACAAATGTCGGGACAGAAGCCCTCGAAAGAACTTGCCACCATCAGCAGGGGTTATCCAAACCATCACCACTAGCATACCCTCAGCTGAGAGAAAAAGGAAGATAAGAGATATCTCTGTAATGGAGTACGGGAATTCCCCAACTAGACTCACTCGTAGAGATGGGTCTACAGTAAAGTTCCCCCATGACAATCCACTCCTTGTCATGGCAATGATAGGAAACTGGGACGTCAAAAGGGTACTCCTCGATGGCGGCTTGAACACTGATGTCATTTTTTCCCATCTACTAGCAAAGCTAGGCATTCCGAAGGGCGACTTCAGCCCAGTCAGCTCCCCCACCTTCGGCGTCGGACCCTCCGAACTTCCGGTCCTTGGGTACATGGACTTGCCTTTGATGTTGAAAGGGGTTTCCCCCCTTAGCCAAGAAGATTTAATGGCCTCCATCAAGACAAGATTTATTGTCATTGATGTGCCATCGGCCTACAATGCTATCCTTGGAAGGCAGACTCAGGGCAGCTTCCACATTCACCCAAACATAAAGTACTTAACGGTCACCTTCGCCACCAAAGATGGAGACGCAGAGATCTTCATTGACTAAGCCGAAGTCAAAAAGGCCTTCACAAGGGCCAGGCAAAGCCCAGCAAAGATCCAAGTGCAAACTTCGGCAAAAGAGAAAACAATCTCGAAGGGCAAGGAAACAATGGAGGGGAAAACTGAAAGCCTCAGAAAAGTAGAAACAGAGGATGTAGAATTGATCCCTGGCCGAAACACCCAAATGGGAAAAAATCTGGCCGAGGACAACAAAAAGAGGCTTGTATTCTTCTTATGTATGAACAAAGATCTATTTGCTTACTCGCCGAAAGATATGCCCGGGGTCGATCCCAGCATAATCCACCACAATCTTAGAGTGCAACCGAACGCTATACCAGATCGGCAGAAAAAATGAAGTCTATCGGCTCATAAGAATTCCTTTGTTAAAGCCGAAGTTAGTCGCCTCATTGAGGCCGGGGTAATAAGAGAAGTAGAATACCCCGAATGGCTCAGCAACATCGTCATTGCCACGAAAGAAGGAAGTGAGAAGCTGCGAATGTTCATTGACTTCTGAAATTTTGAATGACACTCGCCCAAAAGATTCTTACCCTTTACCAGCCATAGACCAACTGGTAGATGCAACCTCCGAATACGGGCTTCTTAGCTTCCTCGATGCCTTCAGTGGATATCATCAGATGGATGAATCCCGAAGATGAAGAGAAAACAGCCTTCATCACGGAGATAGGCACCTACTGCTACATCAAAATGCCCTTCGGGCTGAAAAACGCAGGGCTACCTATCAAAGGCTGATGAACAAGGTATTTGATTCACAGATCGGGAGAAATATGGAAGTATATGTTGATGATATGATAGTCAAGAGCAAAATGCCTGCCAATCATATCACTGACCTCGCTGAAACATTCCAACAACTTCGGGAGTACGACACACGTCTCAATCCCAAAAAATGTGTGTTCGGGGTAAGTGCAGGAAAGTTTCTCGGGTTTATGGTGTCAGAAAGAGGAATAGACGCCAACCCGAAAAAAGTCAAAGCCCTGCTGAATTTTCGAACACCCACATCCATCAAAGATATACAAAGGCTTACCGGAAGAATCACTTCCCTTAGCATATTCATCTCCAGGTACGGCGACTGATGTCAACCATTCTTCAAAGTACTCACTAAAGCCCCCAAAGGTGAGGACAGCTCTAAAACCCAGGAGCATCCATGGAACTCATAATGCCAGAAAGCTTGGGACGAGCTTAAAAACTATTTGACCAAACTGCCAACACTTTGGCAACCCTAGGAAGGAGAACCCCTCATCTTTTATCTAGCAGTAACCGAAAAAATGATGAGTTCGGTCCTAGTAAAAGAAGAAGTTGGGAGCCAGTGGCCAGTATACTATGTAAGCAAGTCCCTACATGGCGCCGAGATCAGGTACCCATTACCCTAAAAAGCCATCTACGCCTTAGTACTCGCAAGCAGAAGGTTGCGACCTTACTTCCAAGGACACGCTATCACCGTCCAAAGTAACCTGCCTCTACGTGACGTAATGAAAAGAGTAGAGCATTCGGGAAGATTATCAAAATGGTGTATTGAACTCGAAGAATATGACATTACTTACAAGCCAAGAAGGGCAATAAAAACCCAGGCACTGGCAGACATCAATGTCGAAATCCCAGAAATAGAGAATACCAGAACCACTGAGGAAGACCAAACAACGGTCAACCCATAATGGAAGCTCTTTGTCGATGGAGCATCAGGTACAGAACACCAAGGCGTTGGAATAGTCCTTCGGGGACCCGAAGGCATGGAAGCCACTAAGGCAATCAAATTTGATTTTGATGTTACCAATAACATCGCCGAATATGAGGCCCTTATAGCAGGACTGAAACTGGCCAGAAAATTCGGCATAAAAGACCTCATGGCCCGTAGTGACTCACAACTGATAGTTCGGCAGACAAAAGGGGAATACGCAGCAAAGGATCCAACCTTGGCAAAATATCAGGATCTCATCAAAAAACTTATTGGAGAGTTTGACTCGGTACAGATCGAAAACGTACCCCGAAGTGATCATGCTTAGGCTGACTCCTTAGCGAAATCCAAAGAACCCACTGAGGTGCTGAAGCAACCTAGCATAGAACTGATGTGCACAACAACTTCGGGGGAAGGATGGCGAAATCCCATCAGGAAGTATCTAGCAACTACAAACTCCCTAAGGATCCTAAAGAGGCTACGAAAGTAAGAAAGCGCTCGGGAAGGTACTTCCTCATTGGAGAAAAACTATATAGACAAGGGTATGCGAGCCCCCTACAAAAATGTATAGGCGAAGATGATGTCAGGACAATACTTGAAGAAGTCCACGAAGGGGCGTGTGGCTCCCACAAAGGAACAGACTCCCTTGCAGGGGTATTACTCCACCAAGGATACTTTTGGCCCACCTTAAGAAAAGACGCAAGGCAGTTTGTCCGAAGATGTGACAACTGCCAATGGCACGCCAACATCCAAAAGCTACCTTCGGAGAGAATAAACTCAGCAGATTATCCTTGTCCCTTCGCTGTGTGGGGCATTGACCTCATCGGACCTCTTCCAAACGCTCCCAGTAGGGTGAGGTTCTGCATAGTCACGGTGGACTACTTTACTAAGTGGATAGAAGCAGAGCCACTGGCATCAATCTTGGCAAAGGATGCTCAAAAGTTTGGATGGAAGAATATCATATGCTGATTTGGCATACCAAGGGTAATAGTGGCCGACAATGGAACCCAGTTCATAGATAGAGGATTCCAGGAATTTGTGACCGACCTCGGCATAAAAATGCATTTTGCCCCAGTAGCCCACCTCCAAAGTTACGGGCAAGTCGAGGTATCCAACAAGACAATAAAATATGGCTTGAAGAAAAGATTAAAGGAGGCAAAGGGGAAATGGCCAGGAGAGCTCCCAAGTGTGCTGTGGAGCTATCGAACGACTCCCCGAAGAGCTATGGGAAAAACTCCTTTCTCGCTCGTGTATGGGACAGAGGCCATTATTCCCATTGAGGTCATACAACCTTCGGTAAGAATACAAGTGTTCGACAAAGGAGAAAATAATCTCGGCTTGAGGACAAAACTAGACCTCGCCGAGGAACGTCGCGAAATGGCCGAACTAAGGAGAAAGGCTTTCCAACAAAAAATAGCTCACGCCGCTAACATACGTGTAAGGAGAAAAGAAATCAAAAAAGGAGACCTCGTTCTCCGAAAGGACAAATTTGAGCCACGAAAGCAGTCAGAAGGGGTACTTCGGGCAAACTGGAGTGGACCCTATTTGGTCCTCGACGAGGTTCGCCCAGGGGTCTACAAACTAAGCGATACCGAGGGGGTAGAGCTAAAAAATACTTGGCATTCAGACTCTCTGAAAAAATTCTATACTTAGACATTTTTTCAGAAAAGGCTTGTAATTGCTCCTCCCCAAAGTCGTCAATAAAAGTGCATGCCGAATATGGCCGCATTACTAGGAAAAAGTTCCTTAATAGTTCTCTTTTCGGAACTAACTCCTTGGTGAAGTCTAAAAAACTCGGCAGGATGAGGGAAAAGTCTAAAAAGACTCTCTCCGAAGAACATAGTCGCGGGTGTTCGCCAAAGGTGCATACTTAAGATTGTACTAACTTCTGATGACTCATATTCGAAAGAAAGAATGGAGATTGGAGGAAAAAATCTTCATTAAAAATTCTAAGGTGAAACGTACAAGCAAACAGGAACACAGGAAAATAAGAAGAAGCCTATGACTGAGCAGGGGCATCCGATGCCTCTCCAGCATCATCATCATCATTTGGCCCAACCGGAGGCACGGGCCCGGCTGGAGGAAGATTGAGAAAATCTAGCTTTGACCATGCCGACCTGGGCTCTTCAGGAAAGTCCAGAGTAGACAGGTAGGAGAGGTCGAGCTCAGGGTGCCGAGCAAGGGCTTGGTGGCGCGCCAAGCAGAAGCCGTCTTGATAAGCCACATTCGCCTTTTGCTCAAACTTGTCCTTCTCGGCACTAAGAGCATCCAGTTCAGTCTTAAGCTTGGCGATCTTCTCCTCCATCTTCTTCTTTCTCTTGCTCTTGGTCCCCTTCTTCAGAGATTCAACCTTAGCCTCGAGCTCGGCATTCAAAGCGAGCGCCTTCGCCAGGTTCTCGCCATCTTGAGCGTTCACCTTCTGAAGGGCCTCGATCTCTGAGGAAAGAACGGCACACTTTGAGCCGAGGTCCTTGACCTTGGCTGAAAAATCAAGAAGAAGTTCCTGCTTGCTCGCCGCAAGCTTGGCCCGAAGATTCACAACATCCCCTTTCACAATCTTGTTGAGCTCGCCGAATTTGAGGACATATCTGGTGCAAAACTCCTTTATCTTGCTCAAAGAATCTTCAGACCGAGAACGGGCCTCCATTTGCTTCGGCGTCCGGGTGCGAAAATACCTACTGGATGCCAAAAGCTGCAAAAACAGGAGGCACTGAATGAGTATAAAAAGAATAATAGAGACTTAGAAGGAAAATCTTTCTCTAAGTAGAAGAAGAAGAGAGAACTACCTGGGCGGCATGTTCGGTCATCCTCGCCACGAGGATCTCTTCGTTAGGACATTCGTGACGAGGGACTAGAATGTAGCGTTTTTCATCACCCCCATTGCCATTTGAGGAGCCATCAACTGGCTATGCTCAGAGAACAAGTACATGTCCTCTGTGAACGTCTAGAAGGGCTCCCTCGGCACCCTGTCGTGAGGGATCCGCTTGTCCCGAAGAGCCCTTCATTGGGCATGAGCATCCATCTAGAGCGCCACAGGCATGTCCTCTGCAAGTTTACGCTAAAGTTCCGTCAGTATGTCATCCCTTAGCCATTCATCCAAAAAATCGTAGATGCGAAAAATACTAAGGTTTGTAGGAGAATGGCTAAGGAACCAACCTGGTAGAACTTCGGCGACGTCGTCTTTAGACTCGCCCTCTCGAGCTTCACCGGGAATGTTCTTCCCCTTCTTTCTTCTGCTCTCTTCGAGCTCCTGAGCAAATCTTTGCTCAACTAGAGGCTCGGCGGGAAAAATGGGGCTCAGTGCCACCCCGAGAAGGGTAGGGTCTGAAGGAGAATCCACAGGGGTTGAAGGTAGGCCAGGGCACCAATCTGGCACCTCAACCACGACTTCGGGGGGAGGAAGAATAGCAGCCCTAGCCTTCTTGGACCTAGAAGGCCCACCGCCGGTCACCTTCTTCCGCTTAGCAGGCGCCTTTTTGCGCGTCTACTCCCCCCACTCGGCCTGGCCGAGGAAAAGAGACTTGTAGAATTCAGCGGATTAATTGCCCATTTCTGCAAAAGGAAAAAATATTAGCGTAAGTCCAAAAGGAAAATAGGTACCGAAACTAGGAAAGAGACTTAAACTAGGAAAAATACTCATATGTGATCTCGCCCCGAAGGAGCATGACTATCCAAGCCTTTTTTCCCGGGACAACGGGCACGGGATTCCCGGGATCACTCTTATGCGCATTCACCACTCCCAATTCCTGAAGGACCTTCTCGGTCATCAGGTCCCACTTGATAGGAAAAGGGTAGAACGAATGCGAAGGGACCTCAGGGTCCCAGTCTGCCACGGCCCAAATGAGCCTATCAAACTGATCAAATTCAGCAGACAACACCGGAGTTAGAAGTTTCCAAGGGTCAATGACATCCATCTTCAAGGTCCCCGAAGCCCACCTAGTCGGCATTTGGCTCCAAATCTCGGGGACCCGTAGAAAGAAAAACTTCCTCTGCCACCCCTGCCAGCTGTCCTTATTGTCAAAGCTGAAAGTAAACTTTTTGCTCCCAGACCCTCGGGGAAGCAAGAAGTAAAAGCCGCCCTTCGGGACTAGATGGAGTTTGTAATACTGCATGAAGAAGGGAAAGTGGGGGTTTATCTTAAACACCCCACACATACAGAGGAAAGAATTGAAGTAAGAATAAGAATTTGGGGGAAGTTGGTTCACGGTGATCCCATGAAATTTACAAAACTCGCATATCACGTGGTGGGGAGGATACCGAAGACCGGCTCTCAGTTGAGCTCGGTAAATGGTAACCTCATCAGAATGGGCCAAATAACTATACGAACTCGGGAAAGGTAGCCTCGGGACGGCATAGGAAGGAAGATAATATTTGGCCACCCACTTTGTCATCTTCTCCAAAGTGGTAGAACAAGGGCGAGATTCGAGAGGAAGAAAGCTTTTTAGGAGAGGTCGGACAGTTATCAACAGGGTTGGATGCAACAGGGTCGGATATGACATTTTTTGCAAGAAAAAAGAAGGATGACTTTGGGAAAGGGAAGGAAACAAAAAGACCCCGGAAAAATGACCTCGGAAGAAAGAAGAAAAAGGAACTACAAAAGGGAACACCCACCAAAAGCTTTGCTGAGGATCCTGAGCACCGCCAAAAAAATTGCCGAAAATTGCCCCGCTGTACAAACTGCCACCGGAAGAGGGAAAAAGACAAGAGAAGGCTCTAGAGCAGATGAGAGCAAAAGCAAAGAGTGAGGCAAAAAATGAGGTGAGAGGTGCTTATATAGACCAAAGAGGGTAAGCGAAACGTCACCATTATTATCCCTCGAAGGTGCAGCGGCCTCATTATTACTTCTCGAAGGACAAAAGGCTCAGCTAGCATGACCGGCATAACTATTTTTCTATACACTAGCAGCCACGTGTCATCCAAGGCAAAGAACTAGGGCACGCCCCTCTGACATCGCGAAAACCCAGGCACGCCCATCCATAACTGACGCGTCTGACCAAAGGATGCGACGGTTCACAAACCTGTGACAGAAAAACTAAAACAAAAGCCGCACGTGCCCCAAGGTCACCCAAAGAGCTAGGGAAAGGTACCTCGGCTATGAAGGGACACTTTCTAAAGAAGAGCAACTTCTTAAGTGGAGCTCCAACCACGAGTTCGGTAAAAAAGCCTTCCCAAAAATGCAAAGCCGAAGTCTCCGCTTCGACTTCTAGGGAGGGGGCATGTGATAGCCGAGGTGCCTCTGAACCCACAAGCTCGGAGAAAGCACCAACCTCAAAAGGTAAACCACCTGCCAACGAAAAGAAGGATGTTCGACCTCCCCAATCCAACCTCGGCATTTCTCCGTTCCAGGAAATGACAGTGCCAACATCGGGGGGATAAGTAAGCCATCCTCGGAAATGGAGGTGTCCCTGAGAGAGGTCACCATCGGGAAATATACTTCTGTAGTTCTAAAGTAACCTTGGGAGACAAGCTCTTCTCCAAAGAGGTCTCTTCTACCGAAGGGGACCTCAGGAGTACGACAGGAGCATTTAAGGAGCCTCTGACACATCCCCGACATGCCGCCCCCAGACACGTTCTGACACGCTGCTTGCAGGGACATCCTGGCATGCCACCCTCGGGTTGCCTAGGCTCCTAGCCCAGCGGCCCACGACCGGCTAGGTGTCCCTCTGTTTCCCGAAGATGTAGATCGCATCCCAGCGAACACGTGTCACAATCTGGGCCGGCCACATGAGGAGGACTATTATTGTTCGCCACTCTATAAATACTTGGTAGAAACCCCAGGTAAAGGCGCAGCGCACTAGAGATTATACTTCTCCACTCATTTTTGCTTTCATACATCCAAAACACTGACTTGGGCGTCGGAGGTTCCTCCCCGGAAACACACCCCGGGGACCTCCTAACCTCTATTTTCCAAGCATTTCAGGTATCCTCTCCTGGGGAACCTCCTTCACAGACGTTCTCCTCCACCATAAGTCTCCCTCGCTCCTACCATGTCACACGATGAAGGTGCTGCTGGGCACTAGTGACAAACAAGCAATCCTTAGGGCTTTTCTTGGGGGCAAAGTTACCAACTTGGAACACTTTTAAGGAAGTGTTGATCATACCTTTTACCCCCCAAACTACAATCACTATAGTCAGAATTACACAATATAATAGTTTTTAGCCATTATGACACACTTATAATTCTCCCATTTTTGTGAGGTGGTAACATTAAAGTTGTCTGTTAACACTCACACTACAAAAAGTTCCACCCTAGGTTCAACACCTAATGCCAGCTACCAATCCCCTTAGTGTAAGCTAGCTTAACAAGTATGTAAATTGTCCACTAACTCTTACACTGTTAATTCCTTGCTCTAGGATTAGTACCCGACAACTCCTAACCTTTACTAGGCTAAGTGTGTCTCTAGTGTATTATGGGCTTCCCACATACACCACTAGCACCCTTAAGACATACTCCACTCCAAGTGCCACTATACTTTGGGGCTTTTCAAGTGAATAAACTACTGAGAGTTGCAAATCCCAGCCCACCTTAGAGTACAAGTCTTCAAATACTCCCCTTGGATGGCCCCTATGCATCAGGTTTACCGGTGCACTGGGTAGGAAACCTATACACCACCTGAGCATCATCATCCAACCACTTCTACTACTCTGGAGCCTCATACACCCACATCCCACAAGAGAAAATCTGTCTAGAATGAGTGCCTAAACCTCCAAGCAGCTAGCAGCCATTGAGCCTTATCTGTGCGCCCTCAACTCAAGTTGCCCAGCACTCAACAATCTAACTATCGAGAGGCTACCCAAGTCAAAGGTCTTGATGCTTCAGCTGCTCCAGTTGGAGTATTCTAGGTGCCCGAACCCTACACACTCAGTCTCTTCACTTCCCTGTAATTTGAGCACAATACCCAGCACAAGCAAGATTAGCTCCTTGGGTGTGTCCTTGCGTTGGTAGTCGACTAGACACCTCAACCCATTCACTAGGCTCCAACATGCCTCTTATTCTTACTCGACTCCTTGATCACTTAACTGTGGTTACAAAGAACCATCTTCACCCTCAATATTCAACTACCATACCATGACTACACTGTATCAACCATGTGTCAAAGTGATAAATTAGCTTAGCACACCCGCTAGCCCTTAACCAATCTCACAGATCATGAGCCCATCCTTTTAAAGGCACTAGGGTCACATGAAATGCTCTAACTTTGGACTTTAACTAGCTCAACCAATAACCTCATCAACTAGGCTTCAAACCACTGACTTCTCTCTACTTTGATAGTCACCACAACTACCGCAGCCATCAAACAGACGCTTGAGCACAACTGTACCTATATTAGACTTAGCACTTTGATTACTAAGTATACACTTAACTAGGTGGGAGATTACTTCACCTTGTGGTTACTTGTAAGTCATTTCTTGACTAGACATAGTGAACTTTTTCTCTCTCATGTGCGCTCATCCGACACTACCCCATAGGGTTAAGGTAGGTATCCTCTTTCTGGTATCACTTAGGCATCCTATACTAATACTTCAGTGTTCTACTAGCTTACTGGCACTAACATAAACATCAAGCGATCACCAGAGTGTTCTCAGTTACATTTAAGACGTAGTCCCTTACCTACTCAACTAGTTTCACTAGTCGAGTCTCTCTTTTTCCATGAATCAACTTCGTGGCCCTTGACTCCACTTAACCTTGGGGTGATGAGCTCAAGTGATCTGTTATCCCCTGGTCCATGGTAGTCTTTCCTATTGCTTAGGTCATCTCATTGCCTTCAAGTAGTCAAGTTGAACCTTAGCAATGGTTCTACTCTTGCTGGCTCAACCCTAGGGTATATAGCTAATGGACGAACAAGCCTATCCATCCGTTTACCCCTAGATGAATTCATTGCTCCTTTTTTCTTTGTATGGTCACCCCTTGCATTTACTGGTTAGAAACTAAATAAAAACTTACCTACTTACCTTTGCAGCATCAGACTGAACTTACCCAATCGTTCACTAACAACTAGAGCATTAAGTAAACTCATATAAGAAGATTACCTACCAAACCCTGGAACCTTTTCCAATCTAAGGCGTTTAGGCCTCCACTTATGTGATTCCACTCACTAGCAAGTAGGTCCTAGGCCATCGGTTACTAACCCAATACTTGGTGCATCATTAGCCTCTTAATGCACTTAAGTTAGCCCTTAACCTTGTTCGAAACAATGACCCAACATGCAAAACAAAACTATGCCAGTAAACTGATGCCATAACTCCAACAAAGTGACTAGACTACTAGTGAAAGGTTAAAAACTTACCTCACACTGCCTATGCATCGCCCGCAAGTTCACTATGGCTACCTTTTGCATCTTACTAGCGGCTACCCACTTTGACCACTTGACCGGCCAAGCAAAACTTAAACTACTACTCTGGTGCACTAGGTCGATTCTTTGTGGCAACAACTATTAGGGATAAACTTCCTAGGCTAGTGTTAACTTAACCAAGCCCAAATACAAAACTACTCCGATCACCACTCGAACCGCCGGCAATACTTCTTTGGTGTAAGCTAAGAGTCATACACTCCTTACACTTCTAGGCCGTACCCTGCACCTCATAATCCACTCTTATTCCTCAGTCTCAAGTCAACTTTTACACTATAGGCATGTTACTTTTACTCTTACTAGGTTGGATGAGCCAACCTCTACCCCATAGTTTCATGTCTTCAACTCATCTAACTCTCTTCCAAGAGCTACTGCATCCTGTGCCACTTACTGGTGCTCACCTCAAAGATTGTCCAATGTCCTCATATACTAGCTCAAGACCATGGGGAACTTTCCTCGAGTTCATACTCTCGATAGAAAAGTACAAGAGTGCTACCCTTTATTGCTTTGTAGCCCACATGACCAAGTGCTTACCACTTAGGTCAGTGCATCCTCAAGCCTCTTCGGCATAGCCTAACTCATTCAAGTTAGTGGGTTCAAGTTCTAGAACCTCTGGAGTAATCCACTTAGCTTGGTTGCACTCCCTACCTTGGGAGAATCCATATCCTTCTATATAACCTACCTTATGAATGAGGTCCAAAACAACTTCCTAGGATGGTGGTCACATCCTGACTACTTGCACCAAAGTGTTCTTTACCTGCAAGCAAGGCAAACCAACTGCCCCAATGTTGCCACACTGCTTTGTTAGGATCCCTTCTTGGACCTTAGCATTTGAAAGCAAACCTGACCCAGTTTAACCACTGTAACCTGCAGCCAAAGCCAGATGACAACTCACAGATGTTGGTTAGTACTAACTACCTTACCACAAGGATAAACCACAAGATCTCAGTACCTAGCCTCCAATGACCATAACCGAGCTCTGATACAAAAAACTGACACAACCCCTCATGGGCCTACCCAGGAAGCCTATGGGAACTTGTCCCATGCTAGTCACAATTGGCTAATTGATTACATGCACACTAGTTAAAACCTTTATGCTTCTAGTTATTTAATCATACTATGCAATTATGCATGAGTTTATGCTTTGCTTATTTGATAAAATAAAGAAACAATATTTAAAACATTACCTAGGGATATTTCGATAAAAACAAATATTAAAACTATTAAAGCATTGAATGCAATGAAGTGGAATTAACTACACATAATCAATTGTGTGCAAGCATCCAAACAAGAGTAGACTATGCTCGCACCCAAGAGCAACTCTAGAGTACATTACTCAACGTGACCATTCGAGGCAAACTAGTGTATCAGAACTATACACTAAATGATTGTACTGAGATCCAGGACCAAGCTTCCACCTTAGAGCAAACTCCCAGTGGCAAGCTTCGTAAGCCCTCCCTTGTGTTTCACTAGCCTCTTTAGGCCAAAAAGACAATTATGGTTAGTACCATAACTTAACCAACAAGCAACCCATAAACTAGAATCATAAAGATTCAAATAAACTAAATACTTGCTCACAAGCCTAGCTCAACAAGCCTCAATGGTTGCTTTCTCAACGATGCCTAAACCTACACAACAAAAAGTAAGGGAGTGAGAATCAAAGATTCTCAGTAAGGGGTCTTCAACCTGCAAGAAAGATCCTGAGCACTCAACATATACAAGGATGTGAAACCTACTGCACACGCTTGTAGCCTGAGGGTCTGATATATGTACATATAACTAGGTCCCTTGAGACCTTTCCTTATCCTAGTCCTCCTCACAGGACATCACTTCGTGCTAGCGAGTTCTGGCCACTAACTTGCTCCTAGCAAGCAGTAGCTTACTGACTGACACAATAATGTAGCCTTCCCTTAGTTGTTGTTATGTAGGTGAACATGGTGGACGTTCCTTGCTTGCGCTGTAAGAAATCTAGTAGGTGTACTAGGCCTCCATATAGTGCCTCAAGTCCTTAGACTTGACTAGGTCACTTGTGTACTAAGCCTCAACCTAATTAACCTACTAAGGATGCACTAGGCTTTCACTTGTACCTCAAGGAACGGCTTGGCTAGGCAACAAGTGCACTAAGCCTTCATCCATGGTGCTCCCCTATCCACCATTACTTGGTTCACACTAGTGGAATGGCAATGATCATGGTTGGACTCATTTACTAGGTTTTTTGGAACCCCAACTAGGTGTACTATGGTTTCCACATCGAAGCCTCAAATCCAAAGTCTTAACTAGGCTTCTAATGGTACTAAACCTTGCACCCACTTATGGTGCTTTATTGTGGCCATATTTTCCTTTAAAACTTTCCTCCATTTTGAGTTAAAATAAATTTAAAAATGGATGATTTTAAGTTTTTTTAAAACATGGAGGTGATAGTACTCCCTCTTAGCTTCGCGTGAAATCTTCAATCACCTCAATCGGACACCCGAGCGAAATGTTATGCTGAAAACAAAAATTGGGTGTCAAATGCTATTTTGGCGACGCGTCACCACAATTGTCGATGTTCTGCCAATTTCTGAGGTCTTGGTGATGCATCGTGGGGACTCATGTGGATTGGTGATGCGTTGCCAAACTTGCAAAATACCCAGAAAATCTCCGATTTTGCTGCTATGAACTTTGAACACTCTCCAAACATACCAAACATGCATGGATAGCCTTCAAACTTCATGTACATGTAGTACACATTGCAAAGACCACAATGCACCATTCAAACCAATCCTATGGTGTCCATAAACACCACATAGATCCTTAGAAAGTCCCTAGTCTGACATGTTCATTACCATCCACAAACTAATGCCATTCACGAAATTACTTGAATTTAACAAGCAAACAAGCTAGGAATGGCATCAATTATGCTTGAATCATAAATCCCTTACCTCAATTACATACGAACTAGCAAGAATCAAGCACCAAAAGCTTCGAGCTTCAAACGCAAAGCTCCACTAACATTTCCTTTGGTTCCAAGCAAATTGAACTTATAAGGCATCAATTCAAGCTTATTCTAACTAGAACCAAGTCCATGGAAGCCCAAGAAACCAATAAAAATCAAAGAACAACAAGTCCCAGCTGAATTTAGAGCTTACCTAGCTAAAAAACATGATTTCGAGCTCAAATGAAGTAACCCAGGCAAAAACAAGCTCTTTTCCACTTGGGTTCTTCATGAAACTTCAATTTCTACCAAGAATTGAGGTTTTGGGCGAGATTTGGCTATGAAATTTGAGAGGAGGAGAGCTACGGGTTCATAAGGAGGAAGAAGATGAATAGTGGCTGAAAATGGTTCCAAAATGGCTTAAATAGCCAACTTCTCACTTGAGCCCTTCAACTTCTTTAGTTTTTCCAAAAAGACCCCCATATTGAAATAGTGTCATAAGACTTAGCAATTTAGCTAAACTTTTTGGTTTCTTGTCCCTTAGGTCCAAAAGATCAACTTATGAGCTTAAATACCAAACTTATCATGTTTGGGCACAAAATGACCATTTTGACTCTAGTGACACTTAGGTGCCAAATTAAACTACGAACCATCCATCCTTTAGATAACTTACTTGATCTTGCTAATTCATCTTTAATCAAGGCATTTGAACTAGGGATTTACGAACTTACCTTAACCACTAAGCGTTCCGCTAAGAGGGTTATAACATGTACTCTTAAGGAAATGTGACCCTCATTAAAACTTGCATCCAAAGATACTAAAACATGAAACCACAATGCATATGTACAATATATAGCAACCAAATGCAGCAGCCATTCACAACCAACAAACACATGAAATGTGGCAGCAACATAAACCATAGGTTAGTCCATAAGACATACAATAAACTTAAGTAAATCACTATGGTAGCCCTCCTTAAGCTAGTTCTTCGTCTTAGGAGGATTTTAACACTATTTAGTCCTAACTTTGGGCCCTAGAAACCCTATTTTCATTGCCATCATTATGCACTTCACACTAGGTCATAAAACTTTCAATAAGGACACTCCCCTCACTAAGCTTGGTTCATCAAGTTCATGGCTCTCTTCCAAGCTCAGCCCTAGCTCCATCAATGTTTGAAAATACTAGAAAGAATCTATGATAGCAAGAGAACCCTTACCAAAATGGTTAGGCTGAATAATAAGCTTGATCCTTGAGGCACCCAAGCAATAGTCTATTTTGCTTCAAACTGCTTCCTTTTGCCTTCAATTTTAAGTAGCTCTAAGTTTGGAGAGATGGTGGATATGGAGGAAGTTTGGAGGATGGTGTGCTATTTCCTTTGGCTGGTATGGCCAAATATGAGAGAAAAAAGTGTGGTCTTGACTATTTAGATGGTCAAAAGTACACTAAACACACTTAAGTAGTCTTAACCTTGCTTGATGTCATTTTTCTTGCTACAAAACCATGGTTTCTTAGTCTTAAACTCATGGCCCACATTTGACCATCCTTATCTTGCTATAGCAACCCATCCTTAGGTGGGATCACCTCATAATTTTACCTTTTCCCTTAAGTAAATGACATACACATCTTAAGGCCTACATTAGAACACCTAGGTCCTTTATGCCTTTTGTGTTTTCTTTGTCCTTAGCTGTCTTCAATAAGCAATTTGGCCCTCCAATAGCACTTTCATACCTTTCGTATCCTTCACATAACTCTCCAAAACTCTTTCTTGACAGTTTTTTAATTAAGTACTAAAATTTCCAAAACCTTACAAAAAGGTCCATAGTTTGCTTGACAAACAAGCAATCCTTAAGGCTTTTCGTGGGGACCAGGTTACAAACTTAAAACACTTTCAAGGACGTGTTGATCATGCCCTTTACCCCTCACACTTCAATCACTATGAAGTGAATTACACAATATAATGGTTTTCAACCATTATCCCACACTTTGTAATTCTCCCATTTTTGTGAGGTTGTAACAATAGCGCAGCGGAATTTAACCGAAACCCTCTAGGATCCAAGTGAAACAGGGTAAACTGGGTGTTCAAAAATTTTCATACCTAATTCTTGGTTGAGATCTCTCACTCAACTGTAGAGTCGAATCACAAAACATGAACAGTTGACGTGTTCAAGCTCTCTATGGTATCCACGCGAGCCTCTCGGGATCACCACACTTCCACCACATCTCGATAGATGCATTTCTCTTGCGCTTGCAGTGCTAGCTTGCGTCCTCCAAGGAATTGCAAGAGAAGAGTGCGGCTGTCCTTTTGGGAGGCTAGGGCAAGGAGACCTGCAAATTTCTCACAAGAAGTTGTATTTATAGTGAGACTCAACTTCTAGGCCTAATGGGTTTCAAAGCCCTATTCCAATTAGGCTTTAATTTCGGGTTTAATAGTGGCTCAACTATTGGGCCCATTATTAATAAAAAATTATTGTGAAACCAAAACCCAAATTATTAGCCCATGCACTCTAATGATCCAAATAGCTCTATGTGTGTGACCCAATAGGCTCTTACCACGTTGACAATGATCATAAATCACATTTATGATCATAAGCAATGAGCAGTGTCTAGCAACACATCATTGCTACCCAAGTGACAAGATTGTTGATGATTCGACTAAACCTTTATGATCATCACCGATATGTGCCATTGTCCCTTTGTCCAAGATATCAAGACTAAGCACAAGACATGGAATGTGTCTCTCTCATATTGCCCAATCTTTGGTTTCTTGATTACCGAGTAGACCAACTTAAACTGATGATATTAATATCGTATATCAACTCATCCGAGCATGGCCATGCATTTTTCTAAGTCTTACTTTATCAAGGGGCCCGAAGATATCACTTCCGTTACATAAGAGGGACAAATCCCATCTTGATCATACAAATCCCTCCGCATGATATGTGACATACCCAATGACCTCCTTCAAGTTCACTCAGTTACGAGCAACAAAGGAAAGTATCAAAGTATGTGACTTACATGTATGGAACCTTGATGATCTTAGGTCGAAGGACTACATATACCATGATCACTATGAGAATCACTTATGACACTCATATAATGATCCATGTAGTGTTCTCAGGGTGGGTCGATCCAGCACACAAGTTCTCCAACTCATACCCATATGCAGACTATATATCTCATATTAGTCTCCACATATGCTAGTCGTTACGTATTATTGCAACCCGCTCCACAATAATACTAGACTAGGGACGTTTGAGAATATCATTATTCTAGGTTTACAATTATGTTTGTTAAGTTACGCAGAAACAAAACAACAAACATAATTGCTGGATTAATGCCTTAATAAAATATCATGACTCAATGTGCAAAAATACAATCATCTCATGATTGGCCTTTTGGGCACAACACTAACAAATCATCCCCTCCTTAAAATTTTTGGTCCTCTAAAATTGCTTTTAGCCTCGAGTATTCTATAGGATACCTTTCCATAAGGTCATTTTCAGTTTCCCAGGTTGCTTCCGTTTGAAAGTGGTGTGACCACTGAACCTTAACCATAGGAATGAGCTTGTTTCTTAACCTTTTGGTATCCTTGGCTAAGATAGATATAAGTTTCTCTTCATATGTTTTCCACTACAATAGAATGCTTTATGTCTAATAGGCACTTATTAAGCATACTAGTGCGAAAAAACATTATGAGCACTTGACATGCTTGGCAGTAGGGCTAACCTGCATGCTACTTTGCCAACTTTGTCCAATATCTCATAAGGACCCATATATCTTGAGGCTAACTTGGTTGTTATGCCAAATCTGACAGTGCCTTTGGTTGGTGCAACTTTCAGCCAATCACTGTCACCAACTTCAAACTCCAAGTCTTTCCTCCATCTATTCACATAGGCTGTGGTTCTTTCATTGGCTGCCTTTAATCGTTCTTGAATCTTGTTGATCTTGGTAGTAGTTTCCCCAATGATTTCGGGCAACACTAGTCAATCTGATGCTTCCACCGAACAGTGGGGTGTCAGGCACTTTCTTGCACCTAATGGTTCACAAGTTGCCCTACCAATTAGCTCTAATAACTATTGTTATAGGAAAATTCCACCAATGCATATTGTTGGTCCCATTCACCCTTGAAATCTAGCACCGAACTCTTGAGCATGTATTCTAGTATTTGTATCACCCTTTAAGTTTGCCCATCATTCTGAGGGTGATAAGCAGTACTCAGGTGGATTTTGGTACCTAGTGCTTTGTGAAAAGCACTCCAAAATTGAGTTGTAAATCTTGTTTGTCTATCTAATACAATGGAATGTAGTATTCCGCGTAGTCTCACTATCTTTTGGATATACATCTGAGCCAACCTCTCTAGAGAATCTGTGAGTTTCATAGGTAAGAAGTAGACACATTTGGTTAGCTTATCCACAATGACCCAGATCCTATCATACCTTAATCTAGTCATAGGCGACCTAGTCAAAAAGTCCATGGTTATGTTGCCCTATTTCCTCACTGCTATATGTAGAGTCTGCATGGTACCAGCTTGCTTCTAGTGCCCTACCTTTACCCTCTAGCATATGGCACATTGGAGACATATGTAGTTATGTCTCTGTTCATGTTTGACCACCATAAATGAGTCTTCAAGTCTTTATACATTTTCTCACTTCCTGGATGTATGCTCAACTTGCTTGTGTGAGTTTCTTCAAGTATTTCATCACTGAGCTTCGGTCCTTTAGGCACAAAGATTTGGTCTTTGAAGTACAGTAATCCTCGGTTGTTGGCAAATGATTGATACAAGGAACCTTTTTCCTCTCCTGATATCTTTTTTAAAATAGGACCTATCTTGTGTTCCTTTCTAAACTCTTCAATCCACCTTGATTGGATTGTCCTTGTGTAGATTTGGCCTTCCTCCCACATATGCCATAGGCATAGCAGACTATTTTGCTCATCTCGATCAGTTATGGATCCTCATTTTAGGAGACCCGTGTACTTCCTGCTCAAGTTATTTGCTACAACATTGCCTTTGCCCACTGTGTACTCTATACTGCAGTCATAGTCCTTGATGTACTCAAACCATCTCCTTTTGCTCATGTTTAACACTTTCTAAGTGAACAAGTACTTTAGGCTTTTATGGTCAATGTAGATCACAAAGGAATTACCCATCAAGTAGTGTCTCCATTACTTCAAAGCAAAAATCACTGCTGCCAGTTCTAGGTCATGGGTAAGATAATTTTTCCCATGGGGTCTCAATTGCCATGAACCATAAGCAATGACATTTTTGTCTTGATTAAGTACACAATGTAATCCAGATCTCAATGCATATGTATAAATGGTGTAAGGCGTGCTTGGATCAAGAAGAATCAATACTAGAGCTTCAATCAACCTCTTTTTCAGCTCCTCAAAACTAACTTTCACACTTCTCACTCCATTCAAAACTTTGACCCTTCTTGGTCATATGAGTAAGAATTAAGGCAATCATGGAAAAGCCTAATACAAATCTTCTGTAGTATCCAGCTAATCCTAGGAAACTTCTAATTTCCTTTATAGTTATTACCCATTCAGGGGTAGTCAAATTATGGTGCCAAAATTGTCCATTTAGACTCCTAGGATTGGTAATGTTCTGTAGGCATTTAGAACACTACCCTTAGTGTACATACCCAAGTCGCACCTTTGGGAACTATGTAAAACTATGAATATTGGTCCAACCATCACACATTTATGCACACCATGGTAGCAAAGAAGGAAAACACTAGCACAAGTCTTAATTTTGGCTGCCATACATTACGCAATCTTGTTAAGTTCTAGTGACCAGTCATTGCACCTGTAACTTCCTTAAATAAACTATATCATTCTAGCCATGTACCCCCTATTTTCTTCCCTCCATTATCAAGTAAATAGCTCACCTATGGACCAAGTTATGGATTTTTTACGTTGGTTACAAAATTTTGACCAAATGAACAGTAACTTAGCCAAATTTGCAGCATCATAACTTTACCTCCAGGGTTCTAAATCCATAAATCCTAAATCCAATTTTAACCTCTAGATGCATTCTAGGAGTGGTTAGAATTTCATATCATGATTCATTCTACACAAGGAGACACAACATTTTGAGTGCAAAGTCAAAATTCTGGTCACTTTATGACAATTTTGCCCATACAAAATTTCTTAAGTGTGCAAACACTTCATTCACAATGGGTAAGCCATCCAAGGCTATCCCATACATGTCCAATACACACGGAAAATACATTCTCTTGCATCTACCAACTTTATCTCACCAAAAAAGAATTTACCAGTACGTAGGCTATCATTCACACGTAGGCAGCTTTGCACCGCATCACATACATAGCCAAAACATTAATCAAACGTTCACATACTTGTCTCATTCTTTATACACTACATGTATATGCATACTTACACTACAAAATAGTCTTAACTCAGCTAAATATGCACCCTAAGTTATAAGAGTGTCTGCGATACAATGGACTCCAAAAACAGGACGTTGGACAGCTGCTGCATAACACAATAAGCGCCACCATTAAAAATACCAAATGTGCTCCTAAAATCACCAAACAATATAGATCACAACTAGAAATATGGAATTTTGAGTATCTTAAATTTCAGGACAAAACTAAAACTACAAAGGTTTGTTTGACGGTGATCTTTCTACTGGACCTAAACTAACAAAATTGAGGGAATAAGTTTCATGGAGAAACTTAGTAAGGGTAGCACTTGGATTCAATAGGAAATGTAACCATCATCAAAAGTGTTAGTGTTGTGCCCAAAAACCCAATCATGAGATGATTGTATTTTTGCACATTGAGTCATGATATTTTATTGAGGCATTAATCCAACAATTATGTTTGTTGTTTTTGTTTCTGCGTAAATTAACAAACATAATCGTAACCCTAAAATAATGATATTCTTAAACATCCCTAGTCTAGTATTATTGTGAAGCGGGTTGCAATAATACATAATGACTAGCATATGTGGAGACTAATATGAGATATGTAGTCTATATATGGGTACAAGTTGGAGAACTTGTGTACTAGACCGACCCACCATGAGAACACTACATGGATCGTTATATGAGTGTCATAAGTGATTCTCATAGTGATCATTGTATATGTAGTCCTTCGACCTAAGATCATCAAGGTTCCCTACATGTGAGTCACATACTTTGATACTTTTCTTTGTTTCTCGTAACTGAGTGAATTTGAAGGAGGTCATTGGGTATGTCACATATCATGCGGAGGGATTTGTATGATCAAGATGGGATTTGTCCCTCCTATATAACGGGAGTGATATCTTCAGGCCCCTTGATAGAGTGAGACTTAGAAAATGCATGGCCATGCTCGGATGAGTTGATATACGATATCAATGTCATCAGCTTAAGGTAGTCTACTCAGTAATCAAGAAACCAAAGATTGGGCTATGTGAGAGTGACACATTTCATGTCTCGTGCTTAGTCTTGATATCTTGGACAAAGGGACAATGGCATATATCAATGATGATCATAAAGGTTTAGTCGAATCATCGACAATCTTGTCACTTGGGTAGCAATGATGTGTTGCTAGACACTGCTCATTGCTTATGATCATAAATGTGATTTATGATCATTGCCAACATGGCAAGAGCCTATTGGGTCGCACACATAGAGCTATTTGGATCATTAGAGTGCATGGGCTGATTATTTGGGTTATGGTTCCACTTTAATTTTGTATTAATAATGGGCCAAAGAGTTGAGCCATTATTAAGCCCGAAATTAAATCCTAATTGGATTAGGGCTTTGTAACCCATTAGGCCTGGAAGTTGAGTCTCACTATAAATACAACTTCTAGTGAGAAATTTGTAGGTCTCCTTGCCCTAGCCTCCAAAAAGGATAGCCACACTCTTTTCTTGCAATTCCTTGGAGGACGCAAGCTAGCACTGCTAGCGCAAGAAAAATGCATCTGCCGGGACGTGGTAGAAGCGTGGTGATCCCGAGAGGCTCGTGTGGATACCATAGAGAGCCTGAACACGTCAACTGTTCAGGTTTTGTGATTTGACTCTACAGTTGAGTGAAAGATCTCAATCAAAAATTAGGTATGAAAATTTTCGAACACCCGGTTTACCCTGTTTCACTTGGATCCTGGAGGGTTTCGGTTAAATTGCACTGTGCTGTTTAGCTCTCGTAACCCAACAAAAAGATGAATCCAAAGACACTAAAACACAAAACCACAATGCATATATACAAGATATAGCAACCAAATGCAGCAACCTTTCACAACCAACAAACACATGAAATGTAGCAGCAACAATAAGCATAGATTAGTTGATAAAACATGGAATAAACATAAATAAATCACTACGGCAGCCCTCCTCAAGCTAATGCTTGGTCTTAGGAGGATTTTAACACTAGTTAGTACTAAATTTGGGCTCTAGAAACCCTCACTTCACTACCGTCATTGTGCACTTCACACTAGGTCACAAAACCTTCAATAAGTTCACTCCCCTCACTAAGCTTGGTTCATCAAGCCCATGGTTCTCTTCCAAGCTTAGTCCTAGATCCATGGTTGCTTGAAATCATAGAAAATAGCCCATCAGAGCAAGAGAACCCTTACCAAAGTGGGTAGGCTGAATTTGAAGTTTGATCCTTGAAGTACTCAAGCAATAGCTTTAGTTTGCTTCCAATTGCTTCCTTTTAACTTCAATTTCAATCTTAGAGGAATGGTGGCTATAGATGAGCTATGGAAGAAGTGTGGAGAAGGATGTTGGCTATGTGGGTTGAATATGGGAGAAGAAAATTCAAGTTAGGCTTCTGAAATTAGCTTTCGGGCAATAAACACCCTTATTAGCCTTAATCTTGCCTTATGTCATTTTCTTTGCCCACAAGCAGGGTTCGTTTGTCTTAACCTTTTTGGTACACATATGCCCAACATTTTTTACCAATTTCAAAGCCATAGCTACCACTGCCTAAGTGAAAAAACTCCAAATTGCTCCTTGTGATTTAAGTCAAAGACATATACATCTAGAGGCCAACATTAGAACACTTAGGTCCTTTATGTCTTTTTGTGTTTTCTTTGTCCAAACTTGTTTTCCAGGAGTAATTTGGTCCTCCAATCACACTTTTATGCCATTCATATCCTTCTCATAACTCTCCAAAGCTCTGCCTTGAAAGTTTGCAATTAAGTACCTAAATTTCCAAAACCTTACAAAAAAAGTCCATAGGTTGCTTGACAAACAAGCAATCCTTAAGGCTTTTCTTGGGGGCCAAGTTACCAACTTGGAACACTTTTAAGGAGGTGTTCATTATACCTTTCACCCCTAATACTTAAACCACTATGAAGAGAATTAGGCAAGATAATGGCTTTTTGACCATTACGCCACAGTTGTAATTCTCTCATTTTTGTGACGTGGTAACAATCCTCCCACTATTAAAAATTTTTTTCCTCTAAAATAGTCTTTAGCTTCGGGTATTCTTTAGGATACCTTTCCATAAGTTCTTTTTTAGTTTCCCAAGTTACTTATCATTTAGAGTGGTGTTGTTATGGGCCTACCAGTGGGAAGCATGCTTGAGGAAGGTAAAGTACTCTAAATTAAGTTTGGAACCTTAATTCAAGTTTACATAGCAAGAATAGAAAATTTTAGCAAAGTTCACTAAGTTCCAACAAAGTTAAGGCACTAAATGAGGTTTAGGGGTAAAATGATAATCTTACATCCTAAATAGCCGGGTTAGGTCCCGAGTGGTTAAAATGAAGTTTTATGACTCAACTTTCAACTTTAACCCAAACTTGATGAAATAAACAAGGATTAACCAAGGAAAGCTAACGTTACCAAAAGATGGGGGCTTAAGTGTATCAAGTCTAATACTTTGGTGGCTTTTGTGTTAAGCAAGGGTTATAAGAGGGTAAAGTGAAGGGTAGCTGCCATAAACCCGAGTTCATCCTCTCCACCCTCATTTTTCCATCCGATTGAGCTTGAAATCAAAGTTTCTTGGTGAAAAGAGAAGCCATCATAAGTATATAGGCCATTGGGAGCTCATTTCAAGCATAAAACCATGGTTTTGAAGCTTCAAAGCATGTTTTCTCCCATCCCTTGTTTTACTACTAGGTAACCAATGTGTTCCTGATTGAATTGATGTTTATTGGTTAGTTAGGAGCTTGGGTTTTGATTAGAAAGCAAGAATTTGATGTTTGGTGCCTATGTTTTGCTTAGAACTTAAGTGGTGCTTTGGTGAGGTTAATGGATTGGAAGAGTGCTTGATTCTTGCTTGTTACTTAGAGTTGAGGTAAGGTAGTTGTGTTTCTAAGTTCAATTAATACTATTGGAATGAGGTTGCTTGAAGAATTTAAGTACTTCTAGCAATAGCATTAGTTAGTGAACAAAGTTGAATCATGGTGGGCTATGAGGTTTGTGATGATTGGGATGATGTTATAATGCATCATAGATGGGCTTGTGATAGCTGCTTGTGATCTATCCAACATGTTTTACATGTATGTCAAGTTTGGAGGCTAACCAAGCATGTTTGATATGTTTGGTAAGTGCCTAAATATCATAGCAGTAAAATCTATGAAAATTCTGCAGATTCACAGATTGGCAACATGTCGCCAGTTTGGTACCATTGTCCACGACGCATCGCCAATACCAGAAAAGCTACAGAACATTAACAACTGTGGCGATGTGTCACCACAGACAGGTTGGCTGAATTTTCCAAGTTTTGCTAGCAAGGTCGAGGGGAGCCCTAAGCGTGTTCTCAGGGTACCTTAGGGTCTAAGTATTCTGGGGGTACTCCGAGACTACCAGAAGTCCTTCAAGACGTAGGAGTTATCTTGAGTTTTATAAACTTTTATGGTGACTTGTACCAGAAGCCAAAAAACTAGTTTACTAAGGATCACAACTAAATACCACTACCTTGGGTGGAAGGTTTAGAACCCTTGGCGACCTAGCCATGCCATTAGCCACAAGGTTGCAAAGTGAAACCTTAGTGCACCTAGTCTACAAGGTCTTTATGGCCTAGTCTACAATAGTCTCACCATAATTCCCCTATACATCGTAAATAGGAAAGGTTCAATTGGTGATTTATCACTAGTTGGGATGGCAAGCTAAGCTTGCTAGAGGACAAGGCTATGCCTTATGGTTCAAGGACTAGGTGGGGAAAGGTCTCAAGGGACCTAGTTATATGTGCATATATATCAGACCCTTAAGCTGTAAAAGCTCACAACAGGTTGCATATGTTATCATATATGGAGTCCTTAGTAATTTTCTTACAGGTACAATGAAGACCCTATTGAGAATGTTTAAGTTCTCACTCTCTAGTTATGTTGTGCAGATTTTGAAGTTGTTGGGTCGGATAACCGCTAAGGGTTATCATGGTAGTAGCTTCTGTGTAGGTATTGTACTTGAGAATCTCTATGATTCTAGCCTACATGGGTAACTTGTTGGTCAAGTAATAGTACTAACTAGAGTCTTCCTTTGGCTGCAGAGCCTAGTAGCACTTGGACAAGGACTTTTATGACTCGCCACTGGAACTTGCATCCAACATGGGAGTTAGTTTAAAAAGATGTTAGTTGAGGCTTGTATATATAGTACTCTTAGATGCCTTCATTTTCTATGTTTTGACGAGTCCTAGACTCTAGGGTTGCTTTTGGGTAAGGGCATTAGTCTACTTTATGTATGAATGCTCCCACATAGTTGTTATATGTAGTAAACTCACATAAAGGTTGCTTTTGTATGCTTTGGCTATTTGAACATATCTTCTATGGAAATCTCTTGGCCAAATCAATGTTTTATGGTTTTTGTTAATCTAAGTCAAAGCATGAAGAGCATGCATCCTACATATTCTAAGTTAATCAACTAGCATCATGGAGTTTTAATTAGCACGCATATACAACTAGCCAATTACAATGCACCGTGCGACCATCTCCCATAGGTCTCCTGGGCAGCGGCCAAGTATGGCTGTGTCAATTTTTGGTATCAGAGCATAGAGCACATTTCATAGATTTTGGAGGCTAAGGTTGAGATTTAGTTTTGGAAAGTTCATGTGCTAGGAAAGTTAACTGACCAATATATAAGGTATGTTGTCTAGCTTTGGTTACAGGTTGCTATGGTTGACACTAGGTCACGAGCTTTGAGAGGAGCTAGAGAACCTGGAGAAGGTTCTAGTGATCCAGTTATGGCAAGGCTGGATGAAATATCAAGGGAGCTTCAGGGGTTAACTCAGACTATGGTTCAAGTGGCACAAGGTATGACTACCATCATGACGGAGTTATTCCAGGATCATGAGGATAGAAAAGTTTTCCATGAGGAAAATGTTCCACACAAGGATCAGGAAAGGCATGCTGAGCAGCAGCAAATGCCCGGCTCTCATCAATGGAGAAATCAAGTTCATGAGGAGGAAGAGGAGCTAGAGGTTATGGAGGCTCCAAGGAAGGGAGACACCCCACATCAAATGAGGTTGTAAGAAAGGTTTAAGACCATTGATCCAACAAGTTTTGATTGGATAGGTGATCCTGATCGAGCAGAAGATTGGTTATCCAAGATGAATGGACTTTTCACTTATGGAGGTTATGAGTCCGAGCAAATGATGGTGCTAGTACCTTTCTTTTTTAGAGGGAGGGCTAGTTTATGGTAGGATGATGTGATGGAGATGCTGAGAGAAAGCAATGGTACTTGACTAGAGCACAAGAAAAAGGTGCCCAAGTGTTCAGGCTTCGAGAAGAATTTCTGATAGGAGTACATTAGTGAAGCTGCGTAGGACTAAAGGAGGATTCAGTTTGAGAATCTAGTATAAGGAGAGATGGCTGTGCGAGAGTATGAGCAACGTTATAATTCACTTATTCGGTATGGTCATTACATGATTGGTAATGATGAGTTGAAGGCCAAGAAATTCTTTCAAGGTCTGAAGCATGTGCTTCGGAGGTATATGGTGGTAGTGGACATCAGGAGTTATCGCAAAGTGGTATAGAAGGAGTTAGCCTTAAAAAGGGAATTTGAAGATTCGAGGGAACCTAGCAAAAAGGTGGAGATTGGACCAGCCAACCTAGGAAAGAGTGCCGGGAAGCGGCCGATGGTTGAAAGCCAAGGTCCCTTCGAGAGAAAGAAGATGGGTTTATGTCCTAGGTGTAAGCGGTTCCATGGTACGAGGCCATGTACCTTGGGAATTGATATTTGTCATATTTGTGGTCAGAAAAAGGCATTGGATGATGGAATGCCCACGGGCTCAACCTTTTCCAAGTCCACCTAGGAATTTACCCCTTGCACCCCTTGCCATAGGAAATCGACTTGGTGTAGCCGTAGCAGCAGTTGACCCGAGCATTTTCACCCTAGCGAGCAAGGTGACCAAAGAACCAGCCACCATTCGGGGTAATTTTACTTTTCAGAATGGTAGTGTTAGACTGCTTTTTGATACAGGAGCTAGTCTTTCAATGATATCATATGCCTTGGAAGATAAGTTTAGGTTGCAACGAGAAATCACCGGTGAGTTAAGACTTATCAGGACTGCAAGGAGGAGTTTTATTGTGGCCAATGAAGTGGTTACTAGGTATCCCTTGTAGTTAGGCAACCATGATTTCTGTTGTAAGTTATGGGTGATAGAACTGAGGCCTTATGACCTAGTGTTGGGAATGGATTGGCTAAGTAAGCATAAGGCACAAATTAACTGTACTAATCACTCTATGGACATTACTAATCCTCAGGGAGCTAGAGTGACTTGTACAGGAGGCTTAGCATCTAGTGCTAGAAGTTTACATCTTAGACTTATGGATACCACCCCCAAAATCATTGAATGGGGTGGCCATAGAGGAGGAACTTGAAAAGATTCCTATAGCCAATCAGTTTCCTAAAGTGTTTCTAGTAGAGTTGCCTGGGTTACCACCCAAGAGGGATACTGAGTTTGCAATCCATCTTCAGCCTAGGGTTGATCCTATTTCAATACCACCTTATAGAATGTCAGCTCTTGAGATGGATGAGTTAAAGAAGTAGTCAGAGGAACTGCTAAAAGACGGCTTTATAAGGCCTAGTATATCACCGTGGGGAGCCCCGGTGTTATTTGTGAAGAAGAAGGACGGAACTTTTATATTGTTCATCGACGATAGAAAGTTGAATGCAGTAACAATCAAGAATAAGTATCCACTTCCTAGAATTGATGATCTGTTTGATAGACTCAGAAGAGCAAAGCCAATTTCTAAGATTGACCTTCGGTCTGGATACTTCCAAATCAGAGTTAAGGAGGAAGATATCTCAAAAATTGCCTTTAGGACAAGGTATGGACACTATGAATATATTGTTATGCCATTCAATATGACTAATGCTCTAGTAGTATTCATGAAAGCTACTAATCGAATCTTTAAACCCATTTTGGAACAGTTTGTTGAAATTTTCATTAATGACATTTTGGTATAATCATAGTCTACTTCAGAACATGAGAAGCACCTTAGGACAGTTTTACAAGCACTGAAGGATAATCAGTACTATGCAAAGTTGTCTACGTGTGAGTTTTAGTCTAAAAGGATTTTGTTTTTCGAGCACATCATCAGTGCTTAGTGGCACGGCCATCCTTGGCCTCTGCCCAGGAGACCTGTGAGAGTTGGTCCCACGGTGGATTGCAATTGGCTAGCTGAATATGTCTGCGGATTAAAACTCCATGATACTTGTTGATTAACCTAGAATATGCAAGATGCATGCTCTTCATGCTTTGACTTGGAATAACAAAAACCATAAAACATTAACTTGGACAAGAGATTTACATAGAAAATAAGTTCAAATAGCCAAAGCATACAAAATCAATATTTATGTGGGTTTACTACACATAACAACTGTGTGGGAGCATTCATACATAAAGTAGACTAATGCCCTCACCTAAGAGCAACCCTAGAGTCTAGGACTCCTTAAAACGTAGCAATGGACGCAACTATGAGTACTATATATACAAGCCTCAACTAAGATCATCTTCAACTAACTCCCACCTTGGATGTAAGTCCCAGTGGTGAGTCACAAAAATCCTAGTCCAAGTGCTACTAGGCTCTGCAGCCAAAGGAAGACTTTAGTTAGTACTGTTACTTGACCAACAAGTTACTCAAGTATACTAGAACCATAAAGATTCTCAAGTGAAGTACTTCCAACAAAAGTTAACTACCGTAATAACTCTCAATGGTTACCTGGTCCAGCAACTTCAAAAACTGCACAACATAATTAGAGAGTGAGAACATAACATTCTCAGAAAGGGTCTTCATTGTACCTGCAAGAAAATTACTAAGGACCCTACATATGATAACATATGATCCTGCTGTGAGCTCATACAGTTTAGGGGTATTGATATATGCACGTATAACTAGGTTTTTGGGGCCTCTCCTGATCATAATCCTTGAACTACAAGGCATGGCCTTGTCTTCAAGCAAGCTGAGCTTGCCAGCCTAACAAGTGATAAATCACCAGTTGTACCCCTCCGTCTTCATGTTGTACAAGGGAATTATGGTGGGGCTATTGTAACTAGGTCATAAAGACCTTTGATGCCCAGTAGCACCTTCGTCATGTGACATTGTGACTTCGGGAGGGACTTCCTGAGAGACAAAACATCTGGTGCAAAGGTTTCCCAGAGGTGCAGGCCTGAAATGCTCAGAAAGGAGGGTTAGGAGGTCCCCGGAGTGTTTTTCCGGGGAGGAGACTTTGACGCCCAAGTTAGTGCCCTGAGTGGAGATAAAGGAGGAACACTAGGGGAAAAATGGCCTTGCCTGTGCGTGTTTTTTCAGGGGGAGGGGGTCGGATCCCTTGCCAGGGCCTGTTTTCTGGTATTTATAGGGGTGCCCAGCCTGTTCAGATCATGACACGTGTTCGGTCAGATATCCTTCATACCTTCGGGCATAGGGAACATGTAGCCGCTTATAGGCTCTTTGAGCCTTGGATTGAGACAGGCTGTGATAGGACTCGAACGACGTCGGTGCGTCAGACCGCCATTTAAGGCAGCGTGTAGCGCCTGTGGGCGACATGTCAGAGGCTCGTTAAATGCTGGTACCGTACTCCCGAGGTTCTTTGGGCGAGGTCTTCCTTCGTTACGAATGCCCTCCTTCAGGAATTATGCCCGTGGTTCGGGGACTTCCCTGATTCGGGGGTTCCGCCTTCGGGGAAGGTCTCTCCTACTTACGATAGCAGGCCTTTTATCCCCGAAGGCGATCCGTTCGGTCCCCCGTGGGAGCCGGCAACACCTCTAACATTTCTGGCGTTCTAGCCGAGGTCATGGGTTCGGGGCGTTCGGCTTCGCTCCTTCCGAGGTTAGTGCTAGCGCCTCCTTTGGATGATGCCAGGTTTCCCGTCCACATTTTTGGCAGGAAGTATGTAGTGAGAGAAGCGATAGCCCCTCGGCTATTACAGGCCCCCCCTCCAGAAAGCCGAAGTGGAGATTTCGGCTTGTCATCTTTTTGGAGAAGGTCCTTCGGGGCTTTGGGCGTAATACCTGTGCCGAAGATGGACCTTTTTGTATGAAGACATAGGCTGTTCGTCCATAGCCTATCTTCTGGTGTCTTCGAGGTAGCCTACTTCTCCCTTCTGTAGGTTTGCGCAACGTCGTGTCTCGTAACTAGGCGTGTCAGTCTAGAGCAGCGTGCCCAGGACTTAGGGGTGTCAGAAAGCGTGTCCCTCTTTCGGTGCGATGGCTGACACGTGGCAGCTTGCTACTGGCGGGGGCTGTATCGGATAGAGTAGGTGCGCCTTTTTATGCGCAATGAGCAGTTACGGCGACTGTTCGCCTTTGCGGAGTACTTATGAGGCCGGTTTACCTGCCCCCCCTCAGTCTATATATACATCATTACGTCATAGTCTCCTTTTGCTTCTGTTTTTGCTTTCCTCCCAGCCTTCTGATTCTCTTTTGTTTTTGAGGCGGTGCTGTTTGATGGAGTTTTTCCGGGAACTTTTCGCGACGGCGTCTTCAAATCCAGCCTTCGGCAAAAGATTTGGTGGGTTTTGTTTTGGTTTCCAGAGCCTTTTGATTTTAAAGCTTTCCCGAAGTCATTTTTTCATTCCCCAAAGTCGTCTTTTCCTCCAAAAATGTCTTCGCCAACTGTTTCTCCTATCCCGGAAAGTTGGCTCCCCCTTGCTAGTCATACTTGTTGTACGACCTCGGAAAAATTAGAAAGATGGACCAAGAAATTTTTTCTTCCTTCTTATGCCACTACCAGACATCCTGGTCCTCAGGAGGTCAGTTTTATGAACCATCAAAATGAGGTTACTGTTTTTCGCGCCCAACTGAAGGCCGGACTTCGGTACCCCCCGTCGAGGGTGATTTGTGACTTTTTCCAATTTCATGGCATTGCCGTAAATCAACTTCCTCCGAACTCGTACTGTTACTTTAATGCCTTCCTTTGCATGTGCAGTGTTTTCAAAATAGAACCCCACTTCATTGTTTTTTTGCAGTACTATAAGCTCTATACGGTCCCGAAGGGTGGCTTCAACTTCATTCTACCTCGGGGATCGGCGAGCAAAAATTATATGTTCATTTTCACCACTAAGGATAGCTGGCGAGGGTGGCAACAAAAATTTTTCTTTCTCAAGATAGAGGAGGCCTGGTCGTACGTTCCGACCAAGTGAGCTCGGGGAAAGTTGGAGATGGATGTCATAGATCTGAGGATGCTGCTCACTCCTGTGTTGGCATCCAGATTCACGGACTTTGACAGACGGATCCGAGCAGTCTCCGACTGGGATTCCGAGGTCCTTTCGCGCCCCCTCTACCCCTTCCCTATCAAGTGGAAATTGATGACCGAGGAGGTCCTTCGGGAGCTCGGAGTAGTGAAGGAACATAAGACGGACCTTGAGATGCCAGCTCCTGCTATCGCTGGGAAAGACTCCTGGCTAGTGCAACTCCTTCGGGAGGAAGTCACTTACCAGTCTTTTTATAAGCGTAAGTTATGTCGAGAATTTTTCAGTATAAGTACTTCTCGGACTCACACTGATGTCTTTCTTTTGTTTCAGAGATGGGCGAAGAGTCTACTAACTATTACAAGTCCCTTTTCCTCGGTCAAGTCAGGAAAGGCGAGCAGACCAAGAAGGCCGTCTCCTGAAGACGGAAAGCATCTGGGGCGGGGCCGTCCTCGGTGAAACGAGCGAAGAAGAACGCACCTCCTACTCAGCCAGAAATTCCCGAGGAGGCGCCCGAAGAGGCCGAGGTCGCTGCTGCCCCACCGACCGAGGTCGTTGCCGACATCCCTCCTCGGAGTCCTACTTTCTCGGCAACTCTTCTGGACGCCTTGGTAGAAGTTCCTTCTGTCGAGGAGCGCCGCAAGACCAAAGGCAAGGAGATTTCTGCCGAGGAGGCTCGGGACTCCGACGACGATGCGGCCGAGGTGCCGCCAGGTTCGTTCAGTTAGGCAAGCTTTGGTGCTCTTATTTTATGAACTTTGGCGATTACTTGCCTTGATAAGTTTCTTGTTTTTCCGTACAGGGGAGCTGCTATATCCGAATTGGGCAGCCGAGCATGCACGGAAACAAGCCCTTCGGGATGCCCATATCCCGAAGGGGAAGATCCCGAGGGAGCCTTTCTAGTCGTTTACGGAGGACATGAACTTGTACTCCGGAGGCGACTGCCCCCGAATGGCCAACCAAATCTCGCGGGGGATCCTCACCGAGGCCTCTTTTAAAGCCATTTCTGAGGCGTGCCCGAGCGACGAGTCCCTTGCTGCAAAAGTTTCTGAGCACGCTGCCTAGGTATACTTCATGCCTTTACTTTGTTTCCTTTTGATTTCTTCTAAGTGTTTGGCTCGTTTCTTGCCTTACTAACTTTGTTCATACAACATTGTAGCTGCTGGGGCTTACTGGCCTTCTCAAGGTTCGGGTGACGAAGCAGGCGGCGTTCAGAGTCTCGACCTTAGATTGCCTAGAAAAATCTAAAGCCATGTGTTCTGAATTAGCTGCCAAGAACACGGAATGGCCCAAGTTGCGCAGAAGGAGGTTGCTACAGTTCAAGAGGAGTTCTTGAAGGAGAGAGAAGAACTTTTGAAGGACTCCTCCCAGAAGATTTCTGACCTTGGCTCCAAGGTAGTGGAGCTAACTTCGGTGAACGATGCACTTCAAAAGGAGAAGTCAGAGTCTGAGGCACTCCTGGCGAAGGCGCTTGCTGAGAAGGCCGAGCTCCAGGCTAAGGTCGAGTTTTTGAAGAAGGAGCCGAAGAAGAAGAAAATGAAGGCACTGAAGAAGGAGGTCGCTGATCTGGAGAAGGAGCTTAACAAGCTAGGGGTCGAGAAGGAAAAGGCCGTTGAAATGACCAAGGTCAGCTTTCAGGATGGCTTTTGCCTCGCTCGGCAACAAGTCCTTCAGAGGTTCCCAGATCTGGACCTCTCATTTTTGGAGGCCCTAAACATTCCCAAGGGGCCTCGGTGATCTTGGTCCAAAATTGAGCATCTCAGACTGCCCTTCTCTCTTCCGGCACCGAAGGCAGTGGATAAGGATGCAGAAGCTGGTGGCTCCCGAGATGCCGAGATCCCTTAGTCTGTATTAGGGTCCTTTGCCTTCTTTTTCCTCTTTTTGTACTTCTTCTTTTTGGCAAGGTTCCTTTTGTGTAAGCATCTCCATCCTCAATAAAGGTTCCTTGTTTCTTCTGTAAAATTTTGGCTAAGTGTTTTGCAAGATTTTTCATTTCCCATTGTCCTGAACACATTCGCTCAAGAGACTTCAGAAAATCAAACCTACGTTTATCCCGGCGATCACCCTCGCAAAATTTTAACTCGTACAATTTTCGCTCAAGAATTTTGGCTAAGTCTTTTGTACTTAGAAAAAATTTGTTCTAACTTGTGCCATACAACTTTGCTACCAAAATCCTAAGCATAGAATTTTTTTAAGGCATCCGAATGCCATGTATTTTTTAATTCTATGCGCTCGGCATTGCCGAGCTTGTAAACCCCTTTTTGTACTTCGGCAAGTACCAGATAGGGACCTTCCCAATTTGCGCGAAGTACCCTGTGAGATGGTCTTCGGTTTCCAAATTTAGCTTTTCAGAGAACAAGGTCTCCTTCCTTTATTCCCTTTGGCCTGGCCCGCAAGTTTATAGCTGCGGCCACTCTTTGCTAGAAAGCTTTCCTTCTCAACTCGGCTATTTCTCTATGTTCGCTGACAAGGTCAAGCTTGGTTCTTAGGCCGAGGTCATTTCCCCTTTCATCAAACACTTGCACTTGCACCGATGGTTGCGCTACCTCGATTGGGATGATAGCTTCAGTTCCAAAAATGAGGGAAAATGGTGTTTCCCCTGTGGCTCTTCGGGGTGTTGTTCGGTAGCTCCACAACACGTTTGGGAACTCTCCCGGCCATTTCCCTTTTGCTTCCCCAACCTCCTTTTCAAACCATCTTTGATAGTCCTGTTAGTTACTTCTACTTGTCCATTGCTTTGGGGGTGAGCTACTGGGGCGAAGTGCATTTTTATTCCGAGGTCACTGATGAATTCTTGGAAGCCTTTGTCTATAAACTGGGACCCATTGTCAGCTACTAGTACCCTCGGTATGCCAAATCTTCACACAATGTTCTTCCATACGAACTTCTGCACATCTTTTGCTGAGATAGTTGCCAAGGGTTCTGCCTCGACCCATTTAGAGAAATAGTCTATTGCGACTACGTAGAACTTCACGCCTGCAGGCGCTGCCGGGAGTGGCCCAATGAGGTCCATGCCCTAAACTGAGAAAGGCCAGGGATAATCAGCCGAAGTCACTAATTCCAAGGGTGTCCTTTGGATATTCGCATGTCTTTGGCAATTACCACATTTCTGGATGAACTGTCTAGCGTCTTTTCTCAGGGTAGGCCAAAAGTATCCTTGGTGAAGTATCACCGCTGCCAGGGCGTCGGTTCCAATATGCCTACCACAAGCGCCTTCGTGGACTTCTTCGAGGATCATTTTAGTATGCTCTTCGCCAACACACCTCTGTAGTGGATTTGCATATCCCTGCCGATATAATTCTTCTCCAATCAGGAAGAAACGGCCGGAGCATCTTCGCAATCTTGCAGCTTCGTTGGGGTCTTCGGGGAGCGTATTGGTTATAAGATATCTTTTTATCGGATCTTTCCAGCCTTTTTCCAAAGTTACCATGCTCAGCACTGTGATGCTCGGGTGGTTTAGTACCTCGGTGCATGTTTTTGATTTTGCCAAGCTATCTGCCTAGGCATTATCTCGACGAGGCACGTTTTTGATTCATATGTTGTCGAACTCCCAAATGAGCTTCACTACCAGTTCATGGTATTTTTCCAAGGTTGGGTCCTTCGCCCCATAGTCCCCTGCTGTTTGTCGAACTATCAACTGGGAATCGCTGTGGGCCTTCAGGTTTCTTATACCAATTCTTATGGCTAGGCGCAACCCTGCTGTGAGAGCTTCGTACTCGGCCATATTGTTGGTGATGTTAAAGCTGAACTTGATGGCCTTCATTACTTCCAGACCTTCGGGACCTCTAATAATTACTCTGGCTCCCTGGTGTTCGGACCCCGAGGCTCCGTCGACGTATAAAGTCCATTCTAGCTCACCTTCGCCAGAATCCGAATGGCTACCTTCGGTGATGGGTACTTCGGCAATGAAGTCTGCCAAAGCTTGAGCTTTTATGGCTTTCTGAGGTACATAAGTGATGTTGTGTTCGCCAAGTTCTATGCACCATTTGGAAAGCCTTCCCGAATAATCAACCTTCCTCATGACGTCCCGTAAAGGTAGACTACTTCGGACGATGATAGGGTGAGCCTGAAAATATGGTTGTAGTCTTCTTCCTGCCAGTACCAAGGCATATATAGCTTTTTGTAGCAAGGGGTACCTGACTTCGGCACCGTGCAGGGACTTGCTTGCATAGTAAAATGGCCATTGCCTTGACCTTTCCTCTTTCACAAGGACCGAGCTTACTGCTTTTCCTATGACGGCAAGGTATAACACAAGGGGTTCTCCCTTGCAAGGTTGCTGTAGAATGGGCAGGGGGGCTAAGTAGATTTTTAGTTCTTCCCAGGCCTTTTGGCAGTCCTTGTTCCAAGGATGATCATTACTTCCGAGGTTGCCCTCCTTTTTTGCTGATTTAGTGAGGACTTTGAAGAATGCTCGACACCGGTCTCCGTCTCTGGAAATGAACCTGCTAAGAGAGGTTATCCTTCCAGTGAGTCTTTGTATATCTTTTATTATGACGGGAGTTTGGAATTCGAGCAGAGCCTTAATTTTTTCTGGGTTAGCATCAATGCCTTTTTCTGATACCATGTACCCGAGAAACTTTCCTGGGGTCACGCCGAAGATGCACTTTTTGGGGTTAAGGCGGATCCCAAAGGTTCTGAGCTGGTGGAAAGTTTCCTTTAGATCTGCGACGTGGCTATTAGGCAGCTTGCTCTTGACTATCATGTCATCAACATAGACTTCCATGTTCCTCCCTATTTGGTGATTAAAGACCTTGGTCATCAACCTCTGGTAGGTCGCTCCAGCATTTTTGAGCCCGAAGGGCATCCTGATG
This sequence comes from Aquilaria sinensis, assembly GCA_005392925.1. Lineage (NCBI taxonomy): Eukaryota > Viridiplantae > Streptophyta > Magnoliopsida > Malvales > Thymelaeaceae > Aquilaria > Aquilaria sinensis. The sequence goes on along the minus strand of SMDT01002793.1, from coordinate 68,443 downwards.
TAACAATATGTTCCACCCTCTGTGATGAAGGTGGTCTTCTCCTCGTCTTCGAGGTCCATCCTTATTTGATGATATCCACTGAAGGCATCTAGAAACCTTAGGAGCCCGTATTCGGCAGTTGAGTCTACCAATTGGTCTATTGGTGGGAGAGGGTATGAGTCTTTTGGGCAAGCATCGTTCAAATTTCTGAAGTCGATGCACATTTGGAGCTTACTGCTCCCTTCTTTTGTGGCAATAACCACATTGCTTAACCACTCGGGGTACTTAACTTCCCTGATTACGTCAGCGTCCAATAGGCACTGAACTTCAGTTTTGACAAAGTTACTTTTATGGGCTGAGATGCCCAGTTTCTTTTGCCGGACAGGTTTTGCTTCTGGACTTACTTTGAGACTATGCTGTCTTATGCGGGGGTCTACCCCCAGCATATCTTTCGGCGAGTAGGCAAACAGGTCTTTATTCATCAGTAGAAAGGATACAAGTTTTTTCTTGTCACCTTCGGCCAGATTTTTCCCTATTCGGGTATTTCGGCCTGGGACGAGTTCTACTTCTTCCATTTCTTCCTTCGTGAGATCTTCTACCTCGCCCCTCTTTGGTTTTTCAGCTGGCAAGGCCTCTACCTCTAGAGTTTGTGCGAAGTTGTTTGCTGGAGCTTTTTGTGCCTTGACGAACACTTTCCTTACTTCACCTTGATCGATGAAAATCTCTACGTCTCCATCTTTGGTGGCAAAGGTGACAGTTAAGTACCTTACATCAGGGCGAATGTGCAGATTTCCCTGTGTTTGTCTTCCAAGGATGGCATTGTATGATGAAGGAACATCCATGACAATAAATCTTGTCATTATGGAAGTGAATGATTCAGCTGTCCCATCTACTGAAGTTCCTCTCATCATTAGGGAAAGATTAATCCATCCGAGGATGGGCAGTTCAGATGGTCCTACCCCGAAAGTAGGCGAAGTGACGGGCTTGAAGTCGGTGTTCGATATGCCCAAGTTCGGCAATAAATGTGAGAACAGGACGTCGGCGTTTGATCCATCGTCAAGCAGCACTCTCTTGACGTCCCAGTTTCCTATCCTTACCATGACCAGATGGGGATCATCATGGGGGAAGATGATAGTGGTACCATCCTTGCGGGTCAGCTTCTTCGTCGGACTTTGATACTCCATCACTGCAATTTCTCTGGCCTTCCTCTTTCTTTCTGAGGATAGGAGCCCCATCGTGATTGTTTGTATGATTCCCGCGGGAGGTGGAGGGCGCCTTTTCGGACTTCGGTTCCTCCGTCTGTCGGAGTCGTAGTCCTCGTCTTCTGCCTTTCCTTCTTCCTCCTTCCTCCTTTTCGGGGAAGGCATCGACAGGTATCGCCGAAGTTGGCCTTATTTTATCAACGACTCTATTTATTTTTTCAATTGGAAGCAGTCTTCGGTATCGTGGCCGTGGTCGCGATGAAACTGGCAGAACTTCTTCATGTTCTTTTTGTTATCAGTGGTCATGGCCCTTGGCCGCTGCACTTGGGTCCCCTGTCTCTCCATTGTCATGAGGATGTTGGTCCTCGTGGTGTTCAGAGGTGTGAAGGTTAGGGGTTTCCTTCCCCTAGTCCTCCGAGGTCGTCCTGCTTGGTCGGTTGGATACCGCATCTGCTGGCTAGACCCTTCGGCATGGGCGTGATCAGTCTTCGGTCCACCCATTCTCAGCTCTTCGGCTGTCATGTGCTGCTCGGCCCTTCGGTAGAACTTGCCAAGCATGTCCGGAGGGTCCTTTGAAAATTCGTAGAACAGCTGTGAGTCTCTCCAAAGGCCCCGTATCATGGCGAGGATGCGTATTTCAAGCTGAAAGTCTGGGACACTTAGGGCATCTCTGTTGAACCTTTCGACATAGTCACAGATGGTTTCTCCATTCCTCTGCGCTATGTCGAACATCTGGACAGGCATCTTCGCCGTCGGCTGACTTCCAATGAATTGCTGTGTAAAGGCCGTGGATAGCTCCTGGAACTCCCAGATGGTCCCCGGGGCCAATGAATTGTACCACGCTGTTGCTGCTCCTGTGAGGGTTACTTCAAAACACTTGCACAAGGTGGCATCATCAGCACCGTGCATCATCATGCTACGTTTGTACTTGGTCAGGTGAGCCTGTGGATCTGTCCGGCCATCATAAGTTTCCAGCCGAGGTACTCGGAAATCGCCTGGCACGGCTACCTCAACCACTGTTCGGGTGAACGGGAACTCATCCCCACAGAAGGTTTCGGACAGCCTAGCCCAGACCGGCTTGCGAGCTACCTGTTTCTCTACTCTCTCCAACCTTGTCAACAATTTCTCCATGAGGAGAGTGGCGCTAGGCCCTTCGTCCTAGTGCTCTGGGAAGGGTGACTGTCGGTGCCTCATTGTCGACTGGCTTCGGACCCGAGGGGATGGCGACCTCGCCTCGGGTGACGAGCTCCTTTGGTGAGGAGTCTTCAGCCGCTCGTACCCCCTTTGCCTCGTGGGCCATGCCCCGAAAGGTATATTTTCTGTCGAGGATTCATCGCGAAGGTCCCAACTCCCTAAACTGCGATAGATTGACTTCGGGCTTTTCTCCCGAGGGCGCACTGGCGAGGGGGGCCTTTGGGCCTGAGTTGGTTGTGGCCACTTTTGGTCTATTTGCTGTGTCGCCTCAGCTACAATAGAATGCTGGAAGTTGTGCAGAAAGCTCATGGTTACGACTAGAGGACGATCTTCCTAAGGCGAGGAAGTCCTTGGTAAGGTTTGCTCAGTGGCCGTTTGGACTTCAGGCGCGGACGGGGACTTCGGAAGTCCCTTGTCCTTAGAACGCCGAGTCTCCACAACGGCGACCTGAGGGTGTGGTCCCACAAACAGCGCCAAATGATGCCCAGCAGCACCTTCGTCATGTGACATTGTGACTTCGGGAGGGACTTCCTGAGAGACAGAACGTCTAGTGCAAAGGTTTCCCAGAGGTGCGTGCCTGAAATGCTCAGAAATGAGGGTTAGGAGGCCCCCGGAGTGTTTTTCCGGGGAGGAGACTCCGACGCCCAAGTCAGTGCCCTGATAAGAGATAAAGGAGGAACACTAGGGGAAAGATGGCCTTGCCTATGCGTGTTTTCTCAGGGGGAGGGGGTCGGATCCCTTGCCAGGGCCTGTTTTCTGGTATTTATAGGGGTGCCCAACCCGTTCAGATCATGACACGTGTTCGGTCAGATATCCTTCATACCTTCGGGCGTAGGGAACATGTAGCCGCTTATAGGCTCTTTGAGCCTTGGACTGAGACAGGCTGTGATAGGACTCGAATGGCGTCGGCGCGTCAGACTGCCGTTTGAGGCGGCATGTAGCGCATGTGGGCTACATGTCAGAGGCTCCTTAAATGTTGGTGCCGTACTCCCGAGGTTCTTTGGGTGAGGTCTTCCTTCGGTACGAATGCCCTCCTTCGGGAATTATGCCCGTGGTTCGGGGACTTCCCTGGTTCGGGGGTTCCGCCTTCAGGGAGGGTCTCTCCTGCTTGCGATAGCTGGTCTTTTATCCCCGAAGGTGATCCGTTCAGTCCCCCGAGGGAGCCGGAAACACCTCTAACGTTTCTGGAGTTCTAGCCGAGGTCATGGGTTCGGGGTGCTCGGCTTCGCTCCTTCCGAGGTCAGTGCTAGCGCCTCCTTCAGCTGACACCAGGTTTCCCATCCACGCTTTTAGCAGGAAGTACGTAGTGAGAGAAGCGATAGCCCTTCGGCTATCAACCTTGTAGACTAGGTGCACTACGGTTTCAACTTGCAACCTAGTGGCTAAATGCATGGCTAGGTTGCCAAGGGTTCTAAACCTTCCACCCTAGCTAGTGGTACTTAGTCATGATCCTTAGTAAACTAGTTTTCTTGCTTTTGGTTGAAGTAACCATAAAACTTTACAAAACTTAAGAAAACTCCTAGGTCTCGAAGGACTTTTGAAGGTCTCAGAGTACCCCTAGAATTCTTAGACCCAAAGGTACCCTAAGAACCCCCTCAGGTCTCCCCTTGACCTTCCTAGCAAAACTTGGAAAATTCAGCCAAGATACCTATGGCAACGCATTGCCACAATTGGTAACGATCTGCCAACTTTCTCTTATATTGGTGATGCGTTACCTACTGTGTCAACACGTCACCACAGTTGGTGACGTTTTGCAAATTCTTTCTTCTATTGGTGATGCATCACGGGCAATGTCATGAAACTGGCGACACATCGCTAATTTGCAAATCTGCAGAATTTTCACAAATTTTGCTACTATGAACTTTGGACACTTATCCAACATGTCAAACATGCTTGGTTAGCCTCCAAACTTCACATACATATAAAACATTTTGCATAGATCACAACCAACTATCACAAGCCAATCTATGATGTCTTATAATATCATTCCAATCATCACAAACCTCGTAGTCCGCCATGATTCAACCTTGTCCTCTAACTAGTGCTATAGTTAGAATTACTCAAATTCTTCAAGCAACCTCATTCCAATAGTATTAATTTAACTCAAAAGCACAACTCCCTTACCTCAACTCCAAGTAACAAGAAAGAATCAAGCACTCTACCAATCCACTAATTTCAACAAAGCACCACCTAAGTTCCAAACAAAATATAGGCACCAAACATCAAATTCTTGTCTCCTAACCAAAACCCAAGCTTCTAACAAATTAATAAACGTGAATTCAATCAAGAACACATTGGTTACCTCATACTAAAAATAGGATATGGGAGAAAACATGCTTCCAAGCTCTAAAACCATGGTTTAATACTTAGAATAAGCTCCAATGGCCTATATACTTATGATGGCTTCTCCTTTCACCAAGAATCTTGATTTCGAGCTCAATTGGGTAGAGAAATGATGGTGGAGAGGATGAACTCGAATTATGGCTGCCTCCCCTCACTTTACCCTTTTATAACCCTTGCTTAACGCAAAAGCCGCCAAAGTATTAGGCTTGTTACAAGTAAGTCTCCATCTTTTGGTAACCTTAGCTATTCTTGATTAATCCTTGTTTATTTCTTCAAGTTTGGGTTAAACATAAAAGTTAACTGATAAAAACTCATTTTAACTACTTGGGATGTAGCCCAACTATTCAAGATACAAAATTACCATTTTGCCCCTCAACCTTATTTAGTGCCTTAACCTCTTTGGAACTTAGTGAACTTTGCTAAACTTTCCTATTCTTGCTATGCAAACTCGAATTAAGGTTTCAAACCTAATTTACAACACTTTACCTTCTTCAAGCATGCTTCCCACTAGGAGAGCCATAACATTCTCCCCTCATTCTGGAATTTGGTCCTCCAAATTCTGCTGCAACTTTGGAAAACCACTAGGATATCTTTTCAGCATATCCTGCTTCATTTCCCAGGTAGCTTCCTCTTTACTATGGTTAGACCAAAGGATCTTAACGATCCGAACCTAATTAGTTCAAAGTTTCTTGACTTGCCTACAAGTATTTGAACGGGTTTCTCTTCATAGGTCAAGTCTTATTGAATGGGTACTACTAAAGGATTAACTACCAGTCCCGGATCCACTGTGCATTTTCTGAGTAGACTAACGTGAAACAAATTATGCACTTGGGATAGGTTAGGTGGTAACGACAATCTATAAGCAACTTTCCCTATTCATTCAAAAACTTCATAGGGTCTAATGTACCTAGGGGCTAACTTACCCCTCTGTCCAAAATGGGTAACTCCTTTCATTGGAGACACTTTAAGAAGTACCTTATCCCTAACTTCAAAACATAAATCTCTTATTCTCAAATTTGCGTACATAGTCTACTGGTCATTGGCTGCCTTAATCCATTTCCAGATTAACTTGATCTTAACTGTGGTATCAGCTATGATCTCAGGACCAATAACTACCCTGTCTGTAGGGTCTGCGCAACAATGAGGCATCACACAATGCCTCCCATACAAAGCCTTGTATGGTGCCATACCAATAACAGTTTGATGAGTTTATTATAAGCAAACTCAATGAGTGGTAAATGCTGATCCCAATCACCTCTAAAATCAGTGGCGCACATACATAACATATCCTCCAAAGTTTGAATTACTCTCTCAAATTGCCCATCAATCTGAGGATGAAAAGCAGTACTGAGACTAACGTTACTCCCTAATGTTTCTTGGAAAGCATTCCAAAATCGTGACACAAACCGATGATCTCTATCAGATATAATCTGATCTGGTATAGCATAGAGTCTCACAATTTCTTTGAGATACAACTCAGCCAACTTCTCCAATGTATAAGTGATCTTGATAGGTATAAAGTGTGCCGATTTCATTAATCGATCAACCATTACCCATATAGCATCATTCTGACTCTGGGTATTTGGCAATCCTACTAGGAAATCCATAGTAACGGACCTCCATTTCCTCACTGGAAAAGGTAAACTTTGAAGTGTACCTGCTGGTTTCTGATGTTCAGCTTTAACCATTTGGCATGTTAGACATTTTTCCACATGTCCTATTATATCCCTTTTAAGTCCTAGCCACAAAAAATGCATCTTCAAATCATGATACATTTTACTAACACCAGGGTGAATGTTCAAAATACTACTTTGTGCTTCCTGTAGGACTTGCTACGTAAGTCCTTCCACACTTGACACATAGAAACGATTTCCATAGTGTAGTATTCCATCCTTGTAGGAATTCCTTTTTCACAGTACCAAGCTTCGCTTTTCCTGAAATTTTCTTCAACAATGGATCTTCCATTTGAGCATCCTTAACTTTAATTAACCAAGCTGATTGTATTTCCAGAATGTAGACTAGGGATTTCTCTTGGTTTTTCCAAAACTTATGTAAAACTGAGAAACAATCCCCTAACATTCCTTCGGAGGAATTCATAGCCTGATCCTTAGATAGGATCATTCTTGTGTACTTCCAGCTCAATGCATTTGCTGCCACATTTCCTTTGCTAGCACAGTACTCAATTGAACAATCATAATCTTTTATGTATTCAATCCATTGACATTGTCCCATGTTCAAATCTTTCTGTCTAAATAGGTACTTTAAACTTTTATGATCAGTGTAAATCCTGAATGACCTTCCCATCAAGTAATGCCCCCACAGCATAGGTGAAAAAATCACTGCTACTAGCTCAAGATCATGAATAGGGTAGTTCAATTCATTAGGTCTCAACTGTCTTGAACCATAGGCTATTACCTAACTATCCTGCATCAACACACACCCTCGACCAGAACCTGATGCATTAGTGTATACTGTAAAAGCTCTGTTCGGATCTAGTAGAATAAGTATAGATGCATTAGTTAATCTTTTCTTTAACTTTATGTAAGCTTCTTCACACTTCGGTGTCCATTCAAACTTCTGATTTTTCTTGGTTAGGGTCATTAACAGTGTAGCAATCATAGAGAATTTCCCTATGAATCACCTATAGTAACCTGCCAAGCCTAAGAAACTCCTCACTTCTATAACTATAGTTGGTCTCTTCCACTCAACTATTGCCTGAACTTTTTCAGGATTGACTAACAGACCCTGAGCACTGATGATATGCCCCAAAAATTGAATCCTTTCGGACAAAAACTCACACTTAGACAACTTTGCATAGTACTGATTATCCTTTAGCACTTGCAAAACTGACTTAAGGTGCTTCTCATGTTCTGAGGTAGTTTGTGCATACACCAAAATGTCATCGATAAAAACTTCAACAAACTAATCTAGAAATGGTTTAAAGATTCGATTCATAGCTTCCATGAATACAACTGGAGCATTCAATGCACCAAAAGGCATAACTGTATATTCATAGTGTCCATACCTTGTCCTCAAGGCAGTTTTCGGCATATCTTCCTCATTAACTCTGATCTGAAAATATCCAGACCAGAGGTCAATCCTAGAAAACACCTTTACTCCTTTGAGTCTATCAAACAAATCATCGACTCTAGGAAGTGGATAGTTATTCTTAATTGTTACTGCATTCAACTTCATATAGTCGAGCACAGCTTTAAAGTTCCATCCTTCTGCTTCACAAATAACACCGGGGCTCCCCACGATGATAAACTAGGCCTTATAAAGCCTTTCTCTAGTAGTTCCTCCAACTGCTTTTTTAACTCATCCATATCAGGAGCTGACATCCTGTAAGGTGGTATTGAAATATGTTCAACCCCAAGTTGAAGGTGGATTACAAACTCAGTGTCCCTCTTGGGTGGTAACCCGGGTAACTCTACTAGAAACACTTTAGGAAACTGATTGGCTATAGGAATCTTTTTAGGTTCTTCTCTGTAGCCACCCCATTGAATGAATAATACTCTTCTTCGCAAACTATGGGGATGGTATCCATAAGTCTAAGATGTAAACTTTAGCACTAGATGCTAAGCCTCCTCTGTAAGTCACTCCAGCTCCCTGAGCATCAGTGATGTCGACTGAGTGATTCGTACAGTCAATTTGTGCCTATTGCTTACTTAACCAGTCCATTCCCAACAGAGGTCATAAGACCTCAATTTTATCACCCACAACTCACAACATAAATCATGGTTGCCTAACTACAAGGGATACCTAGTAACCACTTCATTAGTCACAATAAAACTCCTCCCTGCAGTCCTGATGAGTCTTCACTCACAAGAGATTTCTCATTGTAATTTAAACTTATCTACCAAGACAAATGATATCACTGAAAGAGTAGCTCCTGTATCAAAAAGCACTCTAACACTACCATTCTAAAGAGTAAAATTAGCTTGAACAACGGCTGGCGCTTTAGTTACTTGACTTGCCAACGTGAAAACCCTCGGGTCAACTACTGCTACAGCTACACCAGGACTTTTTCCTATGGCAAGGGGTACAGGGGGTAGGTCCTGGACAGACCTGGTGATGGTTGAGCCCGTGGGCATTCCCTCGCCTAGTGTCCTTTCTGAACACAGATATTGCAATTATCAGTCCCCATAGTACATGGCCCCATGCCATGAAACCGCCTACACTTAGGACACAAACTCATTTTCGTTCTCTTGAAAGGACCTTGGCTTTCAACCATTGGTCACTTTCTGGCACTCTTTCCTAGGTTGGCTGGTCTAACCTCCACCTTTTTGCTAGATGTCCTCATATCCCTAAATTCTATTTCTAAGGCTAACACCTTCTGAACCACTTGGTGATAACTCCTGATATCCACTATTGCCATATACCTTCATAGTATGGGTTTCAGACCTTGGAAGAATTTATTGGCATTCAACTCATCATTGCCAACCATGTAAGGAGCATACTGAATGAGTGAATTATAATGCTGCTCATACTCTCTCACAAACATATCTCCTTGCACTAGATTCTTGAATTGGACCCTTCTTTGATCCTGTGCAGGTTCATTAATATATTCTTGTCAAAATTTCTTCTCAAAGTTTGACCACTTAAGCACCTTTTTCTTGTGCTCCGATCGAGTACCATTGCTTTCCCTCAGTATCTCCATCACATCATCACACCATAAACTAGCCCTTCCTTTTAAAAAAAAGGTACCAAGGTCATCTTTTGTACAGATTCATAACCTCCACAACTGAAAAGTTGATTCAATTTGGACAACCAATCTTCTACTTAATCGGGATCACCTATCCCATCATAGCTCGGTGGATCTACAGTCTTAAACTTTTCCAACAATCTTATTTGATGTGGCGTGTCTCCCCTACTTAAAGCCTTTATAGCCTCTGGCTCTTCCTCCTCCTCATGAACATGATTTCTCTGTTCATAAGCCCTAGGCACTTGGTACTGCTCAGCATACCTCCGCTGATCCTGATGTGATCATTCTCCTCCTGGACAACTTCTCTGTCCTCATGATCCTGGAACAACTCTGTCATGATGGTAGTCATACCCTGTGCTACTTGGGCCATAGTTTGAGGTAACCCCTGAAGCACCCAAGATATCTCATCCAACCTTGCCACAACTGGGTCACTATAACCCTGACTAGGTTCTCTAGCCCCTCCCGAATCCCCTGACCTGGTCTCAACCATAGTAACCTGCGAGCAAAGGCAGACAACATTCCCCAGATGTTGGTCAGTACTAACCTTCCTAGCACATGGAATTCCAAAGCTAGATCTCAGCCTTAGCCTCCAATATCTATGAAAAGAACCCTAAGCTCTGATACCAAAAACTGACATGGCCATCCCTGGTCTCTGCCCAACAGACCTGTGAGAGCTAGTCTCACTGTGGATTGTAATTGGCTAGCTGAATATGTGTGCAGATTAAACTCCCTGGTACTAGTTGATTAACCTAGAATATGCAAGATGCATGCTCTTCATGCTTTGACTTAGAATAACAAAAACCATAAAACATTAACTTTGCCGAGAGATTTACATAGAAAATAAGTTCCAATAGCCAAAGAATACAAAATTAACATTTATATGGGTTTACTATGCATAACAACTATGTGGGAGCTTTCATACATAAAGTAGACTAATGCCCTCACCCAAGAGCAACACTAGAGTCTAGGACTGCTTAAAACATAGACAATGGAGGCAACTATGAGTACTATATGTACAAGCCTCAACTGAGATCTTCTTTAACTAACTCCCACCTTGGATGTAAGTCGAGTGGCGAGTCACAAAAATCCTGGTCTAAGTGCTACTAGGCTCTACAGCCGAAGGAAGACTTTAGTTAGTACTATTACTTGACCAATAAGTTACTCAAGCATACTAGAACCATAAAGATTCTTAAGTGAAATACCTCCAACAAAAGCTAACTACAATAGTAACCCTCAACGGTTACTCGGTCCAGCAACTTCAGAAATTGCACAACATAACTAGGGAGTGAGAACATAACATTTTCAGTAAGGGTCTTCATTGTACCTGCAAGAAAATTACTAAGGACTCCATATATGATAACATATGTATCCCACTGTGAGCTTATACACGTTGAGGGTACTGATATATGGACATATAACTAGGTCTCTTGAGATCTTTCCTCATCCTAGTCCTTGAAATACAAGGCATAGCCTTGTCCTTTAACAAGCTGAGCTTGCCAGCCCAACTAGTGATAAATGACCAGTTTAACCTCTCCCTCCTTATGTTGTACAGGGGAATTATGGTGGGACTATTGTAACTAGATCATAAAGACCTTGTGGACTAGGTGCACTAAGGTTTCACCTTGCAACCTCATGGCTAACAGCATGGCTAGGTCGCCAAGGGTTCTAAACCTTCCACCCTAGCTAATGGTACTTAGTTGTGATCCTTAGTAGACTAGTTTTCCTGCTTATGGTAGAAGTAACCATAAAACTTTACAAAACTCAAGAAAATTCCTAGATCTTGAAGGACTTTTGACGGTCTTGGAGTACTCCCATAATGCTTAGACCCCAAGGTACCCTAAGAAACCCCTTAGGTCCCCCTTGACCTTCCTAGCAAAACTTGGAAAATTCAGCAAACACACCTGTGGCAACGCGTCGCCAACTGTAATGATGTGTTGCCACGCTTGGTAACGTTTTGCCAACTTTCTCCTATATTGGCGATGCATCACAAATTATTGCATTCTGCCAATGCTTTCTTGTATTAGCCACACATCATGGGCAATGGCACAAAACTGGCGACGCATCACCAATCTGCAAATCTACAAAATTTTCACATATTTTGCTGCTATTAACTTTGGACACTTATCAAACATGCCATACATGCATTGTTGGCCTCAAAACTTCACAGACATGTAAAACATGTTACATAGATCACAACCAACTATCACAAGCCAATCTATGATGCCTTAAACATCATTCTAATCATTACAAACTCCATAGTCCACCATGATTCAACCTTGCCCTCTAACTAATGCTGTTGTTAGAATTGCTCAAATTCTTCAAGCAACCTTATTCCAATAGTATTAATTGAACTCAAAAGCACAACTCCCTTACCTCAACTCCAAGTAACAAGCAAGAATCAAGCATTCTTCCAATCCACTAAGTTCAACAAAGCACCACCTAAGTTCCAAACAAAATATAGGTACCAAACATCAAATTCTTACTTCCTAACCAAAACCCAAGCTCCTAACGAACTAATGAACATGAATTCAATCAAGAATACATTGGTTACCTCGAACTAAAAGTAGGAGATGGGAGAAAACATGCCTCCAAGCTCCAAAACCATGGTTTAATACTTGGAATGAGCTCCCAATGGCCTATATACTTATGATGGCTTCTCCTTTCACCAAGAAATCTTGATTCCAAGCTCAATTGGGTAGAGAAATGAGGGTGCAGAGGATGAAATCGAATTATGGCTACCTTCGCTCACTTTACCCTCTTATAACCCTTGCTTAACACGAAAGCCACCAAAGTATTATGCTTGTTACAATTAAGTCTCCATCTTTTGGTAACCTTAGCTATTCTTGATTAATCCTTGTTTATTCCTTCAAGTTCGGGTTAAAGTTAAAAGTTAAGTCATAAAAACTCATTTTAACCAATTGGGACCTAGCCTGGCTATTGAGGATGCAAAATTACCATTTTTCCCCTAAACCTTATTTAGTGCCTTAACCTCCTTGGAACTTAGTGAACTTAGCTAAAATTTCCTATTCTTGCTATGTAAACTTGAATTAAAGTTTCAAACTTAATTAACAACACTTTACCTTCTTCAAGCATGCTTCCCACTAGGAGAGCCATAAAACTTAGGGTCTGTTAGTTGATCCTGAAAAAGTTCAAGCACTAGTTTAGTGGAAGAGAACAACTACAATTACAGAAGTTAGGATTTTCTTGGGCTTGGCAGGCTATTACAGGCAATTCATAGAGAAATTCTCTATGATAGCTAGACCTTTAACGACCTTGACCAAGAAAATTCAGAAGTTTGAGTGGACATCAACATGTGAAGAAGCTTACATGGAATTGAAGAAAAGATTGACTATTGCACCTATATTCAGTCTACCAGGTTTGAACAAAGGTTTTACAGTTGATGGCCGAGGTGCCCATCACTGGTCGAGCTCCCAAACTCGACGGAATACTGACCTCGACAGAGGAAAACTATCAGTTGAGGTCAGAAGGATAAAACAACCCCCTGGCCTTATGTCGGGAATTCGCCTCCTTAGGGAGAGGTAGGACCGACCTCGGCAGAACAATCAGACCCTCTTCAGAAGAAGAAGTATCCCTCGAAGGGACCATCCTCGGGGAATGTACTACTACAAATGTTAGAGTAACCTCGGGGAGTACGAAGAGAGCATTCAAGGAGCCTCTGACACCTCCCCATAAAGTCGACCTCCAAGTACGTTCTGACACGCTACCACTGGAGCACGCCATCACAAGGACACCTCGACATGACACTCTCAGAATGCCTAGGCTTCTAGCCAGGCGACTTTCACTGAGATAAGTGTCCCTTCATTCCCTGAAAAACTGGGATCACGTCCCACCGAACACGTGTCGTAATCTGGGACGACCACGTGGAGAAAGGCTTCTGTACGCCCCCTTTATAAACGCCCGGGAAACATCCCAGCGAAGTAAGAAGCAAGTTCTCTTGCCATACACAAAAGAGCACATAATCTAGTTACCTACAAGTGCTGACTTGGGTGTCGGAGGCTCCTCCCCGGAAATACACTCTGGGGACCTCCTAACCTGTGTTTTCTGGAGCATTTCAGGTATCCTCCACTGGGGAATCTCCTCCCAAGGCGTTCTCCTCCGTCAGAAGTCCTCCTTACCTGCACAATGGCACACGACGAAGCCGCCGCAGGCCACCAATTGGCACCGTCTATGGGAACTCTATCCCATATCGCCGTCATGGAGACTCGGCGCGCAAAGGACAAAGGGGTTTCAAGAGCCCCCCTCGCACCCGAGACTCAGCAGGCGGCCACTCTGCTTGTGGCAGAAACTTCTATGACAGAGGACGATCATCCTAGAACGGTAACGATGAGCTTCCTACGGGATTTCCAGCGTTCTATCATTGCCGAAATCACTCAGCAGCTCGATCAGAGGTTGCCACAACCTCCACCAGCTCAAAGGGCCTCACCCCCGACCATTTGTCGGGAAAGGAGCTCGCGATCTACTCATCGGAGTTCAGGGAGTGGAGACTCCCTTGATGCATATTCAACAGACAGTGAACCTGTCGACGTCCGCCCAGCCAGAAGGGGAGCCCCAAAAGAAACCAGGGCCTCCTATCAACGGAGTGCGTCCCCTTACCAGAGGTCCCCCTCTCCCCCCTACCGGAGTCGTTCCCCAAGGTGAAGGAGAAATTCGCCACTACCAGCGAACACACGGCGGCAGGAAGGAACCAGCACTGCCACCCTTATGGAAAGGATCCTGGGAAGGCTGGAAAAGGTCAAGAAATAGATCTCCCGGAAACCAGTCTGGCCCCGGTTGTCCGACTCCTACACAGGAGAGGAGTCGCCTTTCGTACGCGAGCTAGTAGAGGCGCCAATGCCCAGTGATTTCAGGGTACCTCGCCTGGAAATGTATGATGGGCGAAGTGACCCCCAGGCGCACCTAACAAAATTCAAGCGAAGTATGGTGTTGCACGGCGCAGACGATGCCACACTCTGTAAATGCTTTGAGGTAACACTCTCAGGACCAGCAACAGCGTGGTATAGCTCTTTGCCCGAGGGAAGTTTGATAAGCTTTCAAGAGCTATCTACTACTTTTACCCAACAGTTTATTGGTAGTAGGCCAACTGCCAAAATGCCAGTACAAATGTTTGACATAGCCCAGAGAGGAGGGGAGACCATCCGCGATTATGTGGAAAGATTCAATCGAGAAGCACTGAGTGTACCAGACTTTCGGCCAGAAATTCGTATCCTCGCAATGGTCAGGGGACTGCGGAGAGACTCCTAGCTGTTCTAGGAGTTCTCCAAGGACCCCCCAGAAACACTTGGGGAGTTTTACAGGAGGGCCGAACAACACATGATGGCCGAAGAACTCCGAATGGGGGAACCTAAAGGCGAACACCCTCGCACCAAAGGGCCTAGTCATCAGCCGCCCCAGTAGAATGAATCAGAGCGGTCTCGAAGGCAAAGAGGAAAGAGGCCCGTAGCATTCACCCCCCTAAACACCATAAGAGCCAGTATTCTGATGGCACTAGAAAGGCAAGGGACCACAGTCCCAAGGCCAAAGGCCATGGCCCCGGAGAATAAAAGGAATTTGAAAAAATTCTGTCAATTTCACCAGGATCATGGCAATGACACTGAAGCTTGTTTCTAGTTGAAGAAGTACATCGAGTCCCTGATCAAACAGGGTCAACTCCGACGATACTTGTGGATGCCTTCTCCAAAGGGGAGAAAGGAAGAGCAGAGGAGAGCAGACGATGAAGAGTATGACTCTGATAGACAGTGGGACCGGAGTCCCCGAAAAAGTCTGCCACCCTCGGTAGGGGTTATCCAAACCATCACCACTGGGATACCCTCGGCCGAAAGAAAAAGAAAAATGAGGGAAGTCTCCATCATGGAGTACAGGAACTCCCCGCGAAGGCTCACCCGTAGGGATGGGTCTGTAGTAAAGTTCCCTCACGATGATCCCCTCCTTGTCATGGCAAGGATAGGAAACTGGGATGTCAAAAGAATGCTCCTCGACGACGGCTCAAACACTGACGTCATTTTTTCTCATCTGTTGGGAAAATTAGACATTTCAAAAAGTGATCTTAGCCCCGTCAGTTCCCCCACCTTTGGCATCGGACCATCTGAACTTCCGATCCTCGGGTACATTGACCTGCCCGTAATGCTGAAAGAGGTCTCACCCCAGAGCAAAGAAGAGTTAATCGCCTCCGGCAGAACAAGATTTATAGTCATTGATGTACCATCAGCATACAACACCATTCTTGGAAGGCAGACTCAGGGCAATTTTCACATACGACCAAACGTAAGATACCTGACGGTCACCTTCGCCACTGAAGACGAAGATGCCGAAATCTTCATAGATCAGGCCGAGGTTAGAAAAGTCTTCACAAGGGCCAGGCAAAGCCCAGCCAAGATCCATGTACAAACTTCGACAGAGGAAAAAATGGTCTTGGTAAATGAAAAGGCAGCAGCAGAGGAGATGGAAAGCCTCCAAGAAGTAGAAACGGAAGATGTAGAATTTATCGCCGGCCGTAACACCCGAATTGGGAAAAAACTAGCCGAAGGGGACAAAAAAAGTCTTGTATCCTTTTTATGCAGGAACAAAGATCTGTTTGCTTATTCACCGAAGGATATGCCTGGGGTTGACCCCGGCATAATCCACCACAATCTTAGAGTACAACCACACATCAGACCAGTTCGGCAGAAGAAACGAAATCTATCAGCTCACAAAAATTCCTTCGTCAAAGCCGAAGTTAATCGCCTCATGGAGGCCGGGGTAATAAGGGAAGTAAAATACCCCGAATGGCTCAGCAATGTGGTTATAGCCACAAAAGAGGGTAGTTAAAAGCTCCGAATGTGCATCGACTTCCGAAACTTGAACGATGCATGTCCAAAAGACTCATACCCATTGCTGGCCATAAATCAGCTGGTAGATGCAACTGCCGAGTACGAACTGCTCAGCTTCTTTGACGCCTTCAGCAGGTATAACCAGATCCTAATGAACCCCGAGGATGAGGAAAAAATGGGCTTCGTCACAGAAATAGGTACCTACTGCTATGTTAGAATGCCCTTCGGGCTCAAAAACGCAGGGGCCACCTACCAAAGACTGATGAACAAGGTATTTGATGGACAGATTGGTAGGAACATGGAAGTGTACGTCGATGATACGATAGTCAAGAGCAAAGTGCTTGGTAATCATATCACCGACTTAACCAAAACTTTCCAACGACTTCGGGAGTTCGGCATACGCCTTAATCCCGAAAAGTGTGTGTTCGGAGTAAACACAGGAAAATTTCTCGGGTTTATAGTATCAGAAAGGGGAATAGACGCTAATCCTGAGAAAGTGAAAGCCCTGCTAAATTTCTGAACTCCTACGTCTATCAAAGACATACAGAGGCTTACCGGGAGGATCACCTCCCTAAGTAGATTCATCTCCAGATATGGTGACCGATGTCGCCCATTTTTCAAAGTGCTCACCAAAGTTGCCAAGGACAGTGAACCTCCGGAATCCAGAAGCATCCACGAAATACAGAATGCTAGAAAGCCTGAGAAGAGCTCAAAAGCTATTTGACCCGCCTCCCAACACTCCGGCAACCTCGGGAGGGAGAGACTCTCATTCTCTACCTTGCAGTCACTGGAAAGGTGGTAAGTTCCATCTTGGTGAAAGAAGAAGGTGGGAAACAATGGACAGTGTATTACATTAGCAAGTCCCTACATGGCACCGAGATGAGATACCCGTTGCTCCAAAAAGCTATCTACGCGTTAGTACTCGCGGGCAGGAGATTGCGAACCTACTTCCAAGGACACGCCACCACCGTTCGAAGTAACTTGCCCCTACGATATATAATGAAAAAAGTGGAGCATTCGGGAAGACTGTTGATGCCCCAAGGCATCTTCGTTTGCTGTCATGTTGACAGGTGGAGAGACTTCCTGAGGAGGCGAGTGCCTGGAGCTCTGGTTTCCCAGCTGAGTGTGCCTGAAAAGCTCAAAGAAGAGGTTAGGAGGTCCCTGGTTTGCTTTTCCGGGGAGGACCCTCCGACGCCCAAGTCAGTTTTCTGAGTGAAGGTGAAGGAAGAACACTAAGGGATCAAGTGTCTTGCCTGTTTTGTGTTTTCTCAGAGGGAGGAAAATGCCCATCATTTGCCCAGTCCATTTTCCTAGTATTTATAGGAGTAGATGGTCCGTTCAGATCATGACACGTGTTCGGTCGGATTTGATCTGTGCTTTTGGACCTAGGGGACAGGTAGCCGTTTGCAGCCTCCTTTAGCCCTGGACCCGGACAGGTTGTGTCAGGACTGGGATGGCTGCGGCGTGTCAGTTCGCCGTTCTGATGTGACGTGTAGGGCTTGTGGGCGACATGTCAGAGGCTCCTTAAATGCTCATACCGTACTCCCGAGGTCCCCTAGGCGAGGTCGCCCTTCGGTGCGAGCACGCTCCTTCGGGATCTATCCCATCCTTCTGGGAGCGAGAACACCTTCTTCGGGATCTATCCCATAGTTCTGAGAGTTCCCTTGATCAGGACACCTTGTTCGGGACTCAGTCCTCTAGTTGGGGGTTCTGCCTTGTTCAGAGATTCTTCTTGTTCGGGAGAAGATGGTTCTCTTACCCGGGGACGTCAGTTTGGCCCCTCGATAGAGACGGTGTTGTCCTCGGAATTCCTGACGAGCTAACCGAAGTCTCGAGCTCATAGTGTTTGACTTCGCACCTTCCGAGGTCAGTGAAAAGATCCTCTCTTGGGTGACGTCAGACTCCTCGGCCAATATTCTGGCAGGGAGTTACTACCGAGGAGGCAATAGCCTTTGGCTATCACAGGCCCCCTTCCGAAAAGCCGAAGTGAGAAACTTCGGTTCATCGGTTTTCGGGTCCTGTGGTTATGATATCTGCGCCGAAGACGCCTTCTTCTGCTTGTAGCGATGGGCAGCTCTTTGCGTCCTCGAGGCGCGAGAAGATAGGCTGTCCCTGTGCCGAAGATACACCTTCTGCCCGAAGTCACAGGCTGTCTCTTGGTATCCTCGACGTCGAGGGAAGATAGGATAACCTTGTACCGAAGATAGACCTTTTGCCCGAAGTCACAGGCTGTCTTTTGGTGTCTTCGAGGTAACCTACTTTTTTGCCTTTATAGGTCTGCTCATGCGTCGCGTCCTGTGTCTAGCAGAGTCAGTCTAGGGCGGCGCCTCTAGACCAAATGATGTCAGAGGGCGTGCTCGGATGGTCGACACGTGGCACGTTCGATGCGATGACACGTGGCACGTTTGCTGCGCGATGGCTGACACATGGCGCGATGGCTGACACGTATTTACTGGGTGAGGTTGCACTGAGTACGGCAGGCGCGACTTTTCAGGCGCACTTAGCAGTTATGGCGACGCTTCGCCTTCCGAGGGGTACTAATGACGACGGTTCACCTGGCCTTTTCGGCCTATATATACCAGTCCTGTCATAACCCTCTTTTTGCTTCTGCTTTTGCTTTCTTCTGCCTTCTAATTCTCTCCCGATTTTCCGCGGCGGTTCTCCTTTTTCAGGCGTTTTTCCGACCACTTTTCACGACGGCTTCCAGAAATCCAGATTTCGGCAAGACTTTTGGTGGGTTTTAGTCCTTTTGCTTTTTTCAAAGCTTCTTCCAAATTCGTTTTTCACATTTTTCCCGAACTCGTTTTCACCATGCCTGTTCCCGAGAGTTGGCAACCTCTTCTTTCTCACCCCTGCTGCACTACTCCGGCGAAACTAGCGAAGTGGAAGAAAAAGTTTTTCTTACCCTCTTATTCTGTGACGAGGTTGCCCCGTCCTGACCAATTTCCTTTCTCCAACCGAAGTGATGAAATCACCGTTTTCCGAGCCCAATTGAAGGCCGGACTTCGGTACCCCCCCCGGAGATGGTTAGCGCGTTCTGCGACTTCCATGGCATTGCCGTTAACCAGCTCCCACCGAACTCGTACTGTTATTTCAACGCCTTCCTCTGTATGTGCGGCATTTTCAAAATAAAACCTCACTTTGTAGTTTTTCTTCAGTACTACAAGCTCTTCGTGGTCCCGAAGGGTGGCTTCTATTTTATGCTACCTCGGGGATCCGGGAGCAAAAAGTATACGTTCACTTTCGCCACCAAAGACAGCTGGCGAGGGTGGCAACAAAAATTCTTTTTCCTGAAGAAGTCGGAGGCTTGGTCGCACGTCATGACCAAGTGGGGCTCAGGGGAGGCTCAAGATGGATGTCGTTGACCCGAAGATAATGCTAGACGCCGACGTAGCACCTATCTTTGAGGACTTCGACAGGCGCATCCGGGCCGTCTCTGACTGGGCTTCCGAGGTCCCTCCTCGTGCCCTTTACCCCTTTCCGATCAACTGGAGGCTCATGACCGAAGAGGTCCTTCGGGAACTCGGGGTGGTAAAGGAGCATGAGACGGACCTCAATATGCCGAAACCGGCTTCTTCGGGGAAGGATTCCTGGCTCGTGAAACTCCTTCGGGGGAAGAGACTTATGAGTCTTTTTATGAGAGTAAGTTACTTTCTCATTCTTTCTTCCATAACTTCATCTTGGACTTACACTGATCTCTTTTTCTTTTTTCAGAGATGGGCGACGATACCGCTGCCTTCTACAAAGCCCTTTTTGCGGGTCAGGCCGAGAGAGGCGAACAAACAAAGAAGGCCGTCTCTCGGAGGCAAAAACAGACTTCGGGCGGTCCTTCTTCCAAACGGGCAAAGAAGGCTGCTCCTTCTCTCTCTTCCGGAAATTCCGGAGGAGGTAGGTTGGGAGCCCGAGGACCCTGCTGCCCCTTTGCCCGAGGTTGCTGCCGACGTCCCTTCTTCCGACGTCCTAGCCCAACGCCTTCGCATGCTCTTCTGGAGGGCAAGGGGGAGGAGACCCCTTCTGCCGAAGAGCGGCGCCAAAGAAAAGGCAAGGGGATTTCCACTGAGGTGACGTCTATTTCTGATGACGACGTTACTGAGGTGCAACCAGGTTTGTACTTGTCCAACAACGTTTTGTTTTCTGTGAATTCTTAAGGTTTTTCTGGCCTTAACCAATTTTTCTGCTTTATTGTGCAGCGGAGGTAGCTGCCCCTGACCGGGTTGCCGAGCACGCCCGCAAGAGGGCCCTTCGAGACGCCCAAATTCCAGCGGGGAAAGTCCCGAAGGAGCCCTTCTGGACATTCACGGAGGACATGAATATGTACTCCGAGGAATGTCCAGAGATGGCCAAGCAAATTTGCAAAGGGGTGCTTACTGAGGCCTCTTTCAAGGCCCTTGCGGCGGCTCACCCAGGCGACAACTCTGTGGCCGCCAAACTCACCGAATACGCTGCTCAGGTATGCTCCATTCCTTCCTCAGTGCCAACTTTGCCTTTTATTTTTCTCCAAGTACTTAGCATTATTTTTCCCTTTGTTTCTTCGCAGCTGATGGGGTATGCTGGGTTTCTCCGAGTTCGGGTGGCGAGGCAACAGCATACAGGGCCTCGATCTTGGATCTTTATGACAAGACAAAGGCCCAATGTTCGGCACTAGCTGCCGAGAATGCTCAGCTGACGCAGGCTGCTCAGAAGGAAGTTGCTGAGCTTCGGGAGGGGTTCCTGAAGGAAAAGGAGGAACTTTTGAAAGACTCCTCCCAGAAGCTTTCCGACATCGGCTCCCAGGTGGCGGAGCTAACTTCGGCTATAGAGGCGACTCAAAAGGAGAAGTCAGAGTCTGATGCTCTCCTCGCGAAGACGCTCGAAGAAAAGACCCAACTTCAAGCCGAGGTCGAATCTCTGAAGAAGTCTTCAAAAGAGAAGAAGAAGACGAAGGCATTGAAGAAGAAGCTCACAGATCTGGAGAAGGACTTCGCGGACTTGGTGGTTAAGAAGCGAGAGTCCGATGATATGACGAAGGTCGGTTTTCAAGACGGCTTTTGTCTCGTGCGGCACCAAGTCCTGCAGAAGTTTCCAGATCTAGACCTTTCCTTCTTGGAGGCTCTGAACATTCCCAAGGGGCCTCGGTGGTCTTGGTCTAAGATCGAGCACTTGAAACTGCCTTCTTCTCTCCTGGCACTGAAGGCTACTGACAAAAGCGCAGAGGCCGGCAGTTCTCAAGACACCGGGGTTCCTTAGTTTGTATTAGGGCTCTTTGTCTTCTTTTTCTTCTTCTTTTTTGTATTCTTTCAGCAACTTTCTTCTTTGTAAGCACTCTTGGCTTAATAGATATCTTTTCTTTTAGAAAATTTGGCTAAGTCTTTTTGCAAGATTCTTTTGTTCCCCTTCATCCCGAACACGGTTGCTCGAGAGATTTCGCAAAACCTTACTTTTGCTTTCCCTTTGTCCCGAACATATTCGCTCAAGAGACTTCGGAAAAACATTCTTTTGTTTTCCTCGGCGATTGCTCTCGCTCAAGAGACTTCGGAAAAACATACTTTTGTTTTCCTCGGCGATTGCTTTTGTGAGACTCTTGTTTTGTACTTCTTCAGAACTTTTTACTTAGACAAATTTCTCCAATTTGTGCAATACAACTTTCCCACCGAATTTTTTAGGCATAGAATTTTTTCAAGGCCTCTGAGTGCCAAGTATTTTTTAATTCTATGCCTTCGGCATCACCGAGCTTATAAACTCCTTTTCGTACTTCGGCAAGTACCAGGTAGGGTCCTTCCCAATTTGCGCGAAGTACCCCGTGGGACGGCTTTCGGGGTGCAAATTCAGCCTTTCGGAGAACGAGGTCTCCCTTCTTTATTCCTTTTGGCCTGGCGCGTAGGTTTATGGCTGCTGCCACTCTTTGCTGGAAAGCTTTTCTCCTCAGCTCGGCTATTTCTCTGTGTTCGCCGACGAGGTCGAGCTTGGTTCTCAGGCCGAGGTCATTTCCTTTTTCATCGAACACTTGGACTCGTATTGACGGTTGTACTATCTCGACGGGGATGATGGCCTCTGTGCCGAAGACAAGTGAAAAGGGTGTTTCCCCTGTGGCTCTTCGGGGTGTCGTTCGGTAGCTCCATAACACGCTTTGGAGTTCTCCTGGCCATTTCCCTTTTGCTTCTCCCAATCTCTTTTTCAGACCATCTTTTATGGTCCTGTTAGATACTTCCACCTGCCCATTACTCTAGGGGTGAGCTACTGGGGCGAAGTGCATTTTTGTCCCGAGGTCGCTAATGAATTCTCGGAATCCTTTGTCTACAAACTAGGATCCATTGTCCGCTACGAGTACCCTCGGTATGCCAAATCTGCATACGATGTTTTTCCATACGAACTTCTGCACTTCTTTTGCCGAGATAGTTGTCAGGGGTTCTGCCTCGACCCATTTAGAGAAATAGTCTACTGCTACCACGCAGAACTTTATGCCTCCAGGCGCCGTTGGGAGTGGCCCAATTAGATCTATGCCCCAAACTGCGAAGGGCCAAGGATAGTCTGCCGAAGTCACGAACTCTGAGGGTGCTCTTTGGATGTTGGCATGTCTCTGGCAACTACCACATTTCTGGACGAACTGCTTGGCGTCCTTTCTTAGGGTAGGCCAGAAGTATCCTTGGCGGAGTATCACTGCTGCTAGGGCGTCGGTTCCGATGTGCGAACCACAGGCACCTTCGTGAACTTCTTCGAGGATCATTTCGGTATCCTCTTCACTAACACACCTCTGTAGTGGATTTGCATATCCTTGCCGATATAGTTCTTCTCCAATTAAGAAGAAACGGCCGGAGCGCCTTCGCACTTTTGCGGCTTCGCTGGGGTCTTCGGGGAGTGTGTTGGTTGCGAGATACGTTTTGATTGGTTCTCTCCATCCTTTCCCCGAGGTCTCTATGCTTAGCACCGCGATGCTGGGGTGGCTTAGCACTTCGGTGCAAGTTTTGGACTTCGCCAGACAGTCTGCCTCAGCATTTTCCCGTCGGGGTACGTTCTCGATTTTCACGACGTCGAACTCCCGAATAAGCTTTGTTACCAACTCATGGTATTTTGCCAAGGTCGGGTCTTTCGCGCCATAGTCCCCTGCCATTTTTCGGACCACCAGCTGGGAATCACTATGTGCTTTCAAGTTTCTCACGCCAATTTTTCTGGCCAGGCGTAATCCTGCTATGAGGGCCTCATACTCCGCCATATTGTTGGTGGCATTGAAACTGAACTTGATGGCCTTCATTACTTCTAGGCCTTCGGGGCCTCTGATAATCACTCCAGCTCCCTGGTGTTCGGATCCTGAGGCCCCGTCAACGTGTAAGGTCCATTCTGGCTCACCCTCTTTTGGATCTGAATGGCTCTCCTCAGTGGTGGGTATTTCGGCGATAAAATCTGCCAGTGCTTGAGCTTTTATGGCTTTCCGAGGCTCGTATGTGATCTCGTGTTCACCCAGCTCTATGCACCACTTGGAGAGCCTTCCCGAATGATCAACTCTCTTCATGACATCCCGTAGTGGCAGACTACTTCGGACAATGATGGGGTGAGCCTGAAAGTATGGCCGCAGCCTTCTACCTGCAAGCACTAAGGCATATATAGCTTTTTGAAGCAAAGGGTACCTGACTTCGGCGCCATGCAAGGACTTGCTGACATAGTAAACCGGCCACTGTTTCGGTCCTTCTTCTTTCACAAGAACCGAACTCACAGCTTTTTCCGTGACGGCGAGGTATAGTGCCAGGGGCTTTCCCTCCCGAGGTTGCCGCAGAGTCGGCAGTCTGGCCAAGTAGACTTTGAGTTCTTCCCAGGCTTTTTGGCAATCTTCAGCCCAAGGATGGCCATCCCTTCCGAGGTCGCCTTCCATTTTTGCCGCTTTTGTGAGGACTTTGAAGAAGGGTCGACACCTATCTCCGTACCTGGAAATAAACCTGCTCAGAAAGGTTATTCTTCCGGTGAGTCTCTGCACGTCTTTGACTGTGGTAGGTGTTCGGAATTCAAGCAGAGCCTTAATCTTCTCAGGGTTAGCGTCGATGCCTCTTTCGGATACCATGTACCCGAGGAATTTTCCCGAGGTCACCCCGAAGATGCACTTCTCTGGATTAAGGCGGATCCCGAAGGTTCTGAGCTTTTGGAAGGTTTCCCCTAAATCTGCAACGTGGTAGCCAGGCAGTTAGCTCTTGACTATCATATCATCAACATATACCTCCATGTTCCTCCCCATTTGGTCTTTGAAGACCTTGTTCATCAGCCTTTGGTAGGTGGCTCCTGCATTTTTCCCGAAGGGCATCCAATATGTTCCTCCCTCGGTGATGAAGGCAGTCTTCTCTTCGTCTCCGGGGTCCATCCTTATCTGATGGTAGCCACTGAAGGCGTCTAGGAAACTTAAGAGCCCATACTCGGCAGTTGAGTCTACCAGTTGGTCTATTGGTGGAAGAGGATATGAATCTTTTGGGCAGGCATCGTTCAAATTTCTGAAGTCGATGCACATCCGAAGCTTGCTACTTCCTTCTTTTGTGGCAATTACCACGTTACTTAGCCATTCGGGGTAGTTTACCTCCCGGATAACGCTAGCGTCTATCAGACGCTGGACTTCGGTTTTGACGAATTCACTTTTGTGAGCTGAGATGCTCCGTTTCTTTTGCCGGACAGGTTTTACTTCCGGACTCACTTTAAGGCTATGCTGGATTACGCGAGGGTTTACCCCTGGCATGTCCTTCGGCGAGTAGGCGAACAGATCTTTATTTGCAAGAAGAAAAGATACAAGTTTTTCCTTGTCTCCGTCGGCCATATTTTTCCCTATTCGGGTACTATGGCCTGGGACAAGCTCTACTTCTTATGTTTCCGCCTTTGTGGAATCTTCTGCCTCGCCCCTTTCCAGCTCTTTTGCTTCTACAGCATGTGCTAAGTTGCTTGCTGGAGCCTTTCGTGCTCTGACGAACACCTTTCTCACCTCGCCTTGATCAATGAAGATCTTTGCGTCTCCTTTTTTGGTGGCGAAGGAGACGGTCAAGTACTTTACATCAGGGCGAATGTGCAAATTTCCCTGTGTCTGTCTGCCGAGAATGGCGTTGTATGACGAAGGAACGTCCATGACTATGAATCTTGCCATGGTAGAGGCGAACAACTCAGTAGTTCCTTTCTCCGAAGTTCCTTTCATCATCAAGGGGAGGTCGATCCACCCGAGGACAGGTAGCTCAGATGGTCCTACGCCGAACGTGGGTGAAGTAACAGCCTTGAGGTCACTCCTGGATACGCCCAAGCTTGGTAGCAAGTGTGAGAACAAGACGTCTGCGTTTGACCCATCATCCAGCAGTACCCTCTTGACGTCCCAGTTTCCTATCCTCGCCATTATCAGCAATGGATCGTCATGGGGAAATACGATGGTGGAGCCATCCTCGCGGGCCAATTTTTTTATTGGGCTCTGATATTCCATCACCGCTATCTCTCTGGCCCTTCTTTTTCTTTCCGAGGATGGAAGTCCGGTTGTGATCGTCTGTATTACTCCTGCCGAAGGTGGAGGACGCCTTCTCGGACTTCGGTTCCTTCGCCTGTCCGAATCGTAATCCTCGTCATCGGGCTTTCCTTCCTCCTCTTTTTTCCCTTTCGGGGAAGGCATTCTCAAATAACGCCGAAGCTGGCCCTGCTTTATCAGTGATTCAATGTACTTTTTCAACTGAAAGCAGTCTTCGGTGTCATGACCGTGATCACGGTGGAACTGACAGAACTTCTTCATGTTCCTTCTGTTGTCAGCAGTCATGCCCCTTGGCCGTTGGATTTGAGCCCCCTGTTTTTCCAACGCCATAAGGACGTTAGCCCTCGTGGTGCTCAGAGGTGTAAAGTTTTGGGGCTTCCTTCCTCCTACTCGCATTCTCCGAGGTCGGCCTGACTGTTCCGTTGGACACCGGGCTTGCTGGCTGGACCCTTCGCCACGAGCTTGAATTTGGTCGTGTTTTGGTCCAGTCATTCTCAGTTCTTCGGCTGTCATGTGTTGTTCAGCCCTTCGGTAGAATTCTCCCAGCGTGTCCGGGGGATCTTTGGAGAATTCGTAAAACAAGTGCGAATCCCTCCGGAGGCCCCTCGTCATGGTGAGGATGCGGATTTCGGGACGAAAGTCCGGAACACTGAGGGCCTCCCTGTTGAACCTCTTGACATAGTCACGGATGGTCTCCTCGTTTCTCTGCGCTATGTCAAACATCTGGACGGGCATCTTCGCCGTCGGCTTGCTCCCAATGAACTGTTGGTTGAACGCCGTGGACAGCTCCTGGAACCCCTTGATGTTTCCTGGAGGCAGGGAATTGTACCAGGCAGTTGCTGGTCCTGCGAGGGTGACTTCGAAGCACTTGCAGAGCGTAGCATCGTCAGCCCCATGTAACACCATGCTGCGTTTGTACTTTGTTAGGTGGGCCTGGGGATCAGTCCGACCCTCATAGGTCTCCAGCCGAGGTAGCCTGAAGTCACTTGGCATGGCCGCCTCGACCACTGTTCGGGCGAAAGGAGTTTCATCTCCAGAGACCGTTTCAGTTAGCCTGGCCCAAACAGGCTTGCGTGCCACCTGCTGTTCCACTCTCTCCAGTCTTGCCAAGACTTTCTCCAGGAGGAGCGTAGCACTGGGCTCCTTTTCCTGGTGCCGTCCCTTCGGGGAGCGACTTCGGAACCGAGGTGAGGGGGACCCTGCCTCTGTTGATAAACTTCTTCTGGACGGGATTTCAGGTTGTTTAGACCTTGCTCTTTCCGCCAGCCGTGCCCCGAGGGGCAAGTTATCTGTTGAGGACTCTTCTCGTGGCTCCCCACTTCCCGAGCTATGATGGGTTGCCCTCGGGCTTTTCTCCCGAGGTCGTGCTGACGAAGTGGGTTTTTGCGCCTGGGCTGGTTGCGGCCATCTTCGGTCTATTTGTTGTGTCATTTCAGCCACAACAGACCTCTGAAAGTCTCTTAAAAAATCCATGGTGATGACAAGAGGGCGTTCCTCTTCAGGCAAGGAAGTCTCTGGGGGACTTTGTTCGGTAGCTGGTTGGGTCTCAGGCGCGGACGGGGACTTTGGAAGTCCTCTGTCCTTCGAACGCCGAGTTTCGACAACAGCTACCTGGGAGTAGTTTCCCACAGACGGCGCCAAATGATGCCCCAAGGCATCTTCGTTTGCTGTCATGTTGACAGGTGGAGAGACTTCCTGTGGAGGCAAGCGCCTGGAGCTCAGGTTTCCCAGCTGAGTGCGCCTGAAAAGCTCAAAGAAAAGGTTAGGAGGTCCCCGGTTTGCTTTTCCGGGGAGGACCCTCCGACGCCCAAGTCAGTTTTCTGAGTGAGAGTGGAGGAAGAACACTAAGGGATCAAGTGTCTTGCCTGTTCTGTGTTTTCTCAGAGAGAGGAAAATGCCCTTCCTTTGCCCAGTCCCATTTCCTAGTATTTATAGGAGTAGCTGGTCTGTTCAGATCATGACACGTGTTCGGTCGGATTTGATCTGTCTCTTTGGACCTAGGGGACAGGCAGCCGTTTGCAGCCTCTTTTAGCCCTGGACCCGGACGGGTTGTGTCAGGACTGGGGCGGCTGCGGCGTGTCATTTCGCCGTTCAGATGTGACGTGTAGGGCTTGTGGGTGACATGTCAGAGGCTCCTTAAATGCTCATACCGTACTCCCGAGGTCCCCTGGGCGAGGTCGCCCTTCGGTGCGTGCACGCTCTTCGGATTCTATCCATCCTTCGGTGCGAGCACCTCCTTCGGGATCTATCCCATATTTCTGAGAGTTCCCTTGATGGACACCTTCTTCGGGACTCACACCCATAGTTCGGGGATTCCCTTGTTCAGGTGCTTCTTGTTCGGGGAAGACCTCTTCGGGGCAGTCAGTTTGGCCCCTCGATGGAGACGGTGTTGTCCTCGGAATTCCTCACGAGCTAACCAAAGTCTCGAGCTGATAGTGTTTGACTTCGCACCTTCCGAGGTCAGTGGAAAGACCCTCTCTTGGGTGACGTCAGACTCCTCGGCCAATATTCTGGCAGGGAGTTACTACCGAGGAGGCAATAGCCTTTGGCTATCAACTGTCAAAATGGTGCATCGAGCTCGGTGAATACGACATTACTTATGAGCCTAGAAGGGCAATAAAGGCTCAGGCATTAGCAGACTTCATCGCCAAAATCCCCGAGAACGAAAAAACCGAAGCACTCGCAGAAGGTGAAACAAAGACTGATCCAGAATGGAAGCTCTACGTCGATGGAGTGTTAGGCGCAGAACATCAAGGAGCTGGAATAGTCCTTCAGGGTCCCGAAGGCATGGAAGCTTCTAAAGCAATCAAATTCGGTTTTAAGGTTACCAATAACATTGCCGAATACGAAGCCCTCATAGGCGGACTGAAAATGGCCAGAAAAGTAGGCGTAAAAAACCTTATGGCCCACAGTGATTCACCGTTAATAGTCCAACAGATGAAGGGAGAGTACGGGGCAAAGGACCCATTTTTGGCTAAGTATCACGACCTTGTTTAGAAACTCATTGAGAATTTCGACTTAGTGCGCATCAAGCACGTGCCCCGAAGGGATAATACCCAAGCAGATGCCTTGGCCAAATCCAGGGAACATACCGAAGTACTAAAACATCCCAACACGGAGTCAATGTGCATAGAAACCTCGGGGGAGGGATGGCAAGGCTCCTTCAAGAAATATTTAGCGACTTCGGAGCTTCCCAAGGACCCTAAACAAGCCGCAAAAACATGAAAGCGTGTAGGAAGGTACTTCCTCATTGGGGAAGAACTGTACAGACAAGGGTATGCAAGCCCTCTACAATAATGTGTAGGTGAGGATGATGCCAGAGTAATACTTGAAGAGGTCCATGAAGGAGTGTGTGGTTCCCATATAGGAATAGACGCCCTCGTTGGGGTAATACGACGCCAAGGATACTTTTGGAGTACTTTAAGGAAGGATGCAAGGCCGTTCATCCGAAGATGTCACAACTGCCAAAGGCACGCCAACATCCAAAAGCTACCCTCGAAAAAAATAAACGCAATGGACTATCCCTGCCCCTTTGCTGTATGGGGCATTGATCTTATCGGACCTCTCCCAAACGCTCTCGGCGGGGTAAAGTTTTGCATCATCGCGGTAGACTATTTCACTAAATGGATAGAGGCAGAGCCGCTGGCATCAAGCTCGGCAAATGACACTCAAAAGTTCATATGGAAGAACATTATATGCCAATTTGGCATTCCGAGGGTAATAGTGGCCGATAACGGGACTCAGTTCACGGACAAGGGGTTCCAAGAACTCGTGGAGGACCTCGGCATCAAAATACATTTTGCTCCAGTGGCCCATCCTCAGAGTAATTGGCAGGTCGAGGTATCTAACAGAACAATAAAAGATGGCCTGAAGAAAAGGCTAAAAGAGGCAAAGGGGAAATGGCTAGGAGAACTCCCAAGCGTGCTATGGAGCTATCGCACGACTCCCCGAAGAGCCATGGGAGAGACTCCTCTCTCACTCATATATGGGACTGAGGCCATTATTCCCATTGAAGTCACGCAGCCCTCGGTAAGAGTACAGGTGTTCGATGAAAGAGGAAATGATCTTGGACTAAGGCCAAAACTGGACCTCCTTGAGGAACACCGCGAAATGGCCGAGTTAAGAAGAAAGGCCTTCCAGCAGAGAATAGCCCACGCTGCCAATTCACAAGTAAGAAAAAAAGAGATCAAAAAAGGAGATGTCGTTCTTCGAAAGACCGAATTCGAACAGCGAAGGCCATCAGAAGGGGTACTCCGGGAAAAATGGAGTGGACTCTATTTGGTCCTTGACGAGGTTCACCCGGGGGTCTATAAGTTGGGTGATATCGAGGGAGGGGAGTTGAAGAATACTTGGCATTCAGACTCTCTAAAAAAATTCTACACTTAGACATTTTTCAAAGAAAGCTTGTAGTTATTCTCCCCGAAGTCATCAATGAAAATACACGACGAATAAGGCTTCATTGCAGAAAGAATATGCCTTAATGATTCTCCTTTCAAGGTGAAGTTCCTTATTAAGCTCAAAAACCGGTCAGCAGCCTAAGAATGATCCTTCCGAAGGAAAAGGCGCAGGTGTCCGCCAAAAATACACACCTAGAATCATACTAGTTTCTGACAACTCATATTCGGAAGAAAGAACGGAGAATGGAGGAAAATTCTTCATTAAAAAATTCAAAGACAAAGAATACAAAGAAGGAAGAAAAAGCCCATGATTGAGCCGGGGTGTCTGACATCTTTTCAACATCATTATCTCCAGATGGCTCAGTCGGAGAGACAGGTCTAGCTGGAGGAAGATTGAGAAACTCGACTTTAGACCATGAAGATTTGGGCTCTTTGGGAAAGTCTAGAGTAGATAAGTAAGAGAGGTCTAGACCAGGGTGCCGAGCAAGGACCTGGTGACGAGCCAAGCAGAAGCCGTCTTGATAAGACGTCTTCGACATTTGCTCGGTACGATCCTTCTCGGCCCTTACAGCCGCGAGCTCAGCTTTTAGCGCGACAATCTTCCCCTCCAGCTTCTTCTTCTTTTTGCTCTTCGTCTTCTTCTTTTTCAACGACGCAACCTCAGCTTGGAGATTGGCATTCAAAGCGAGCTCCTTTGTAATATCCTCGCCATCTTTAGCGATCTCCTTCCAAAGGGCCTCATTCTCTGAAGAGAGAGTCACGCACTTTGAGCCGAGGTCTTCCACCTTGGCTGAGAAGTCGGTAAGAAGTTCCTTCCTGCTGGACACAACCTCGGTCCAAAGACTCCCAAGGTCCTCTTTCGCAATTTTGTTCAATTCACCATATTTGAGGACATATTGAGCGAGGAACTCCTTCGTCTTGCGGAAAGAGTCTTTGGACCGAGAACAGGTCTCCGTTTGCTTCATTGACCAGGTGCGGAAGTTTTGCTGTATGCCAAAAGCTGCAAAAAATAGAGGCCCCGAATGAGTATCAGAAGAATGTGACAGCTTAGAAGAGCAATTTTCTAAAATGTAAGAGAAGAAATGATCACCTGAGCGGCATGCTTGGTCATCCTCGCCGCAGGGATCTCTTCACTAGGGCACTCGGTGGTGAGGGTCTGGAAGGTGGCATTAGTCAGAACCCCCGTTGCCATCTGTGGAGCCATCAACTGGCTATCCTTAGAGAATAGATCCATGTCCTCTATAAACGTCCAGAAGGGCTCCCGTGGCACCTTGTCCTGAGGAATCCGCTGATCCCGAAGAGCCCTCCGACGGGAGTGAGTCTCCACCCAGGGAGCAGTGGTTATGTTCTCTGCAAGATCACGCCGAAGTTCCAACAAGACATCATTTCTCAGCCATTCGTCCAAAAAATCATAGATACGAAAAATACTGACATTTGTAGCAAAATGGCTAAGGAACCAACCTGGTGGAACTTCGGGGACGTGCTCTTCAGAACCGACCTCCTGAACTTCTTCAGGGATATTCTTTCCCTTCCTCCTTCTGCCCTTTTCAAACTTCTGAGCAGCCTTTTGCTCTGCTGAAATCTCGGTCGCAATGGCAGGACTCAGCGTCTCCCCATAGAGGGCAGGGTCCGAGGGAGGGTTCGCGGAGGTCGGTAGTTGAGCAGAAGACTGATCTTCCATCTCAGCCACATTCTCGGGAGGAGGAGGAGTGGTAGCCTTGACCTTTTTGAACTTAGAAGAGCCAGCAGTCGTGTTTTTCCTTTTAGCAGGAGCCTTCTTGCGAACTTGCTCCCCCCTCTCAGCCTGACTTTCGTAAAGTGACTTATAAAATTTGACAGATTGATCGCCCATCTCTACAAAAAGATAAAATACCAGCATAAGTCTGAAAGGAAAAAATATATCAAACCCTGAAAGATGACTCACTCTCGGAAAAAGCCTCATAAGAAATCTCGCGCGTGAAGGAGCATGACTATCCAGGCTTTTTTCCCCGGAAGAACAGGCACAGGCATACCGGGGTCACTTTTGTGGGCATTTACCACCCCTAGTTCCCGAAGGACCTCCTCTAACATAAGATCCCACTTAATGGGAAAAGTGTAAGGTGAACGTCAGGGGTCCTCGGAGTCCCAGTCCGCTACTGCCCAAATATGTCTGTCAAAGTTGTTGAACTCGGCAAGCAATACTGGAGTTAGGAGCTTCTGGGGATCGACCACGTCGACCTTCAAAGTCCCCGAAGCCCATCTAATAGGAATATGGCTCCAAGACTTGGGAACCCGAAAAAAGAAAAATTTCCTCTACCACCCTCGCCAACTGTCCTTATTGCCGAAGGTAAACATAAACTTCTTGCTCTCGGACCCTCGGGGAAGAAGGTAGTAAAAACCACCCTTCGGGACCGGGTGAAGTTTGTAGTATCGCATAAAGAAGAGAAAGTGGGGGTTTATGTGGAACACCCCACACATGCAGAGGAAAGAATTGAAGTAAGAATAAGAATTTGGGGGAAGTTGGTTCACGACAATATCGTGGAATTTGCAGAATTCGCATATCATGCGATGAGGGGGATACCGAAGACCGGCTTTTAGCTGAGCTTGGTAAATGGTAACCTCCCCCGAAGAAGCTGCGTAACCATAAGATCCCAGGATAGGTAACCTCGGTGTGATATAAGAAGGAAGGTAGTACTTGGCCACCCACTTTGTCACCTTTTCCAAAGTAGTGGAACAGGGGTGAGCCTCAAGAGAAACAAAACTTTCAGGAAGAGGGCACACAGTCATCAATGTGGTCGGATTTGACATCTTTCAAGAGAAAAAGAGAGATGACTTTGGGAGAAATAGAGGAACAACGATGGAAAGAAACCAAAAAAAGGAACACCCACCAAAGATTTTGCTAAGATCTGAACTACGAAACACCGCCGCAAAAAGTCACTGAAGACCGCCCCGCCGTAGGAACCACCGCCAAAAAAAGGAAAAGAACAGGAAAAGACTCTAGAACAGATGAAAGCCAAAACAAAAGAGTAAGGCAAAATGGGGCGGGAGGTGCTTATATAGACCGAAGGAGGATAAGCGAAACGTCGTCATAATCATCCTTTGAGGATGTAACCGCCTCATTATTACTCCTTGAAGGCGAAGGGGCGCAGTTAACGTAACCAGCGTAACTAGTGTCCACGTGTCACACAGCGCAATGAACCAGGGCACGCCCCTCTGACATCGCGAAAACCCAGGCACGGTTATCCATAACTAACACACCTGGCCAAAGGATGCGATGATTCACAGACTTGCGGCAGAAAAAGCAAAAAGAAAAAAGTAATGTGCGTCCCGAGAACATCAAGAAAACTAAAGGAAGGTACCTTGGCTTCGAGGAGATGCCTTCTGAAGAAAGGCAACTTTCCGAGAAAAGCATAGACGAAGTCCCCGCTTCGGCTCTTCAAGAGGGGCATGTGATGGCTAAGGTGCCCATCACTGGTCGAGCTCCCAGACTCGACGGAATACCGACCTCGACAGAGGAAAACTATCAGCTGAGGTCGGAAGGAAAAAATGACCCCCTGGCCTTATGTCGGGAATTCGCCTCCTTAGGGAGAGGTAGGACCAACCTCGACAGAACAATCAGACCCTCTTTAGAAGCAGAAGTATCCCTCGAAGGGACCATCCTCGGGGAATGTACTACTACAAACGTTAGAGTAACCTCGGGGAGTACGAAGAGAGGATTCAAGGAGCCTCTGACACCTCCCCATAAAGTAGCCCTCCAAGTACGTTCTAACACGCTACCACTGGAGCACACCATCACAAGGACACCTCGACATGACACTCTCAGAATGCCTAGGCTTCTAGCCAAGTGACTTTCACTGAGATAAATGTCCCTTCATTCCCCGAAAAGCCGAGATCACGTCCCACCGAACACGTGTCATAATCTGGGACGACCACGTGGAGAAAGGCTTCTGTAAGCCCCCTTTATAAATGCCCGGGAAACATCCCATCCAGGTAAGAAGAAAGTTCTCTTGCCATACACAAAAGAGCACATAATCTAGTTACCTACAAGTGCTTACCTGGGTGTCAGAGGCTCCTCCCCGGAAATACACTCCGGGGACCTCCTAACCTGTGTTTTCTGGAGCATTTCAGGTATCCTCCACTGGGGAATCTCCTCCCAAGGTGTTCTCCTCCGTCAGAAGTCCTCCTTACCCGCACAATGGCACACGACGAAGCCACCGCAGGCCACCAACAGTATACACTGGTGCAACGGGTTCTAGTTTAGGGTGTGTGGTGATGCAGGAGAGTCAAGTGATCGCTTATGTTTCAAGATAGTTGAGGTCTAACGAGTTGAACTATCTTATTCACCATCTTGAGCTAACGGCAGTAATTTTGTATTCAAGTTATGGAGGCATTACTTGATGGGGAGGTCATTCAGGATTTTCACCGATTATAAGAATTTGAAATATTTATTTACACAGAAGGATCTGAACATGAGGCAACGTCGATGGATTGAATAGTGATGCCCTCCTGCATCATCGTTGTGTGACATGGTAAGCCTGGAGCAAAGACTGCCGGTGAGGGAAGGCCTGGGTGAGGAAGGTCCGGCAGGAGGAGGACTGCAAGGACTCAGAAAAAACAACGGTTAGGAGTTCCCAGGGGTGTTTTTTCGGGGAGGAGCCTCC
Organism: Aquilaria sinensis; assembly: GCA_005392925.1. Taxonomy (NCBI): domain Eukaryota; kingdom Viridiplantae; phylum Streptophyta; class Magnoliopsida; order Malvales; family Thymelaeaceae; genus Aquilaria; species Aquilaria sinensis. The sequence continues at coordinate 33,705 of SMDT01002793.1, read as the reverse complement.
GATACCCAAGTCAGTGTTTTGGGATTGGAGAGTGAGTAGTAAATGGAGAGATTTTTTCCCCTTAAAGTCCAATACCTTTACCTGGGGTGCTTACCAAATATTTATAGGGAGGTGAACAGTAGGAGTTCGTTTGACGTGGCCGGCTCAGATCATGACACGTGTTCGGTCAGATGAAATCCGTACCTTCGGGGAAAGGGGGAGCATCTACACACCACAGGCTGCTTGGCCAAGAGCCTAGGCTGCGCGAGGGCGACGTGTCAGAGTGTGTCTGGGGGCGGCGTGTCGAGGATGTGTTAGAGGCTCCTTAATTCCTTCTGCCGTACTCCCGAGGTCCCTTTAGTAGAAGAGAGCTCTTTGGAGCAAGAGAACTATCACCCGAGATCACTTCAGAAATCCAGGAATATCCTCGCTGAGGGTGGTCCCATTTGGGGATGTCCTTCATTGCCGATGGTGGTTCGGTCGTCTTACAGAGGGTGATGCTGGACCATATTCCCGAGGTTGGTACTGTCGTCCACAGGGATGAAAAATTACCGAGGTCGGCTATGAGGGGGGGCCGGACACCTTTTTTCCGTAGTCGGTGCTTTCCTTTCCTAGAGTGGTGCCTTACCTGAGCCTACGGGTTCGAAGGGTGATAGGCACTTCAGCTATCACATGCCCCCCTAGAAAAGTCGAAGTGGAGACTTCGGCTCTGGTCTCCTGGAAGATATTTTACCGAACTCCAAGTAGGACACTGCTCAAGGAGGCGTTACATTATCCAAAGGTATTCCTTCTTGGGCGAGGTGGCACTACCAAGTCCTTTGGTGATCTAGGGGCCCGTACTCCCTTTATTTTTACTTTTTCTACTGCAGGTTAGCGAATCGTAGTGTCTTGTAACCAAGTGTGTCAGTTCTGGATGGGCGTGCCTGGGTTTTCGTGATGTCAGAGGGCGTGCCCTAGTTTCTTGCGTTGGATGACATGTGGCTGCTGACAGATGGCAAATAGTTACGTCGGTTACATTAATTGCGTCATTTCACCTTCGAGGAGCAATAATGACGATGTTTCGCTTACCCTTTTCGGCCTATATAAACACCTCCAGCCCCAGACATTCACACTCTTCTCTTTTGCTTCTGTTTTTGCTCTAGAGCTCTCTCTCATCTTTTTTCCCTTTCTGGTAGTGATTCTAGCGGGAGAGCGATTTCTGGCAACCCCTCACAATGGCGTCCAGGAATCCTGACTTCGGCAAGACTTTCGGTGGGTCTTTTCTTCCATAGTTCTTCCTTTCTTCTGAGGTTGTTTTTTCTGAAGTTTTGTTTTTCCGAAGTCCTTGGATTCTCTTCCTTCATTCTTCCGAGGTTGCCTTTCTTCTTTTTCGAGAGATGTCGAATCCAACACCACAGATGTCCGTATGTCCTACCCCCGAAAGCTTTCTCCCCCTTGAGTCTCATCCATGTTGTACCACTTTAGAGAAGATGATGAAGTGGATAGCAAAATACTATCTTTCTTCTTACATCGTTCTGAGGTTACCTATCCCGGGTCTGTACGGCTGTAATGCTCATTCGAGTGAGATCACTATTTATCGGGCCCAATTGGAAGCCGGTCTTTGGTACCCTCCCCCTCGGATGGTATACGAGTTCTGCAAGTTTCACGGAATTGCCGTGAACCAACTCCCTCCTAATTCTTATTCTTCAATTCTTTTCTTTGCATGTGTGGGGTTTTTAAGATACAACCCCACTTTCTTTTCTTCCCTCAATACTACAAACTTCACCCAATCCCGAAGGGTGGCTTTTACTTCTTGCTTGCCCGAGGGTCCGGGAGCAAAAAATTCACTTTCAACTTCGACAATAGGGATAGCTGGCAGGGGTGGCAGAAGAAGTTCTTCTTCGTGTCGGTTCCCGAAATTTGGAGCTATATACCGACCAGGTTGGCTTTGGGGACACTTAATATCGATGTCGCTGACCCTCGGAAGCTTCTGACCTCTAGGTTGGCTGTCGACTTCGCCGAATTTAACCGGTGCATTCGAGTAGTTGCAGACTGGGACTCCGACGTCCCTCTGTGCTCCTTGTATCCCTTTCCCATTAAGTGGGACCTTATGACTGAAGAGGTCCTTCGGGAACTGGGAGTAATTCACGCACATAAGTCTAACTTGAACATGCCCGTGCCTGTTCTTTCGAGGAAGAAAGCATGGCTGGTGATGCTTCTTCAATGCGAGAGCTCGTACGAGGCTTTTTCCGAGAGTAAGTTATCTTCCAAGTTTTTCTTACTTGTGTTCCTTTTGGACTTACACTGATGTCTTTTCCTTTTGCAGAGATGGGCGATCAATCTGCTGACTTTTACAAGTCCCTTTTTCTTGGTCAGGCCAAGAAGTTGGAGTAGACGAGAAAGAAGATGTCTGCTAAGAGGAAGAAGACTACCAGAGGGCCATCTAAGGTGAAGAAGGCCAAGGCAGATGCTCTTCCTCTTCCCCCCGAAGATATTTTCGAAGTGCAAGATCAATCGCCTGCCCCTTCCCCTACCCCTGTCGATCCTTCCTCGGATCCTACTGCTCCCGGGCAGTTCTGAGTTTGGATACCGCCACTGAAGCTTCGGTCGAACAGACTTCAGTCTAAAAGCTCAAAGAAAGCAGGAGAAGGAAGGGCAAGAACATTCCCGGTGAAGTCCGAGAAGTGGACGATCCCGAGGACAACGTGGCCGAAGTTCCACTAGGTTTGTTCCTTAGTCGTTCTTCTACGAATCTTAGTATTTTCAGCATCTATGATTTTTTATAGGAATGGCTAAAGGATGATGTACTGATGAAACTTCGGCATGATCTCGCAGAGGATGTGACTCATGCTCCTTGGTCGGAGGCTCATGCCCGAAGAAGGGCTATTTGGGATAGGCATATCCTGAAGGATAAAGTGCCAAGGGAGCCGTTATGGACTTTCACAGAGGACATGAATTTGTTCTCTGAGGACAGCCGGTTAATGGCTTCCCAGATGGCGACGGGTGTGCTGACGAACGCCACCTTCAAATCGCTCATCGACAAATGCCCAAATGAGGAGATCCTCACGGCGAAGATGACCGAACAAGCCGCCCAGGTAGGTTTTTCTTCTTTCCTTACAAAAATTTCCCTCTAAGTTTTTGTTGCTTCTTGACCTTTATTCGGGGCCTTCTTTTCTGTAGCTTATGGCATACAACGGGTACTTCTGCTCCTGGGCAGTGAAGCAGGCTGAGGCTCACTCTCGGTCTGAGGATTCTCTAAAAAACGTGAAGGAATTTTGCACCAGATACTTCCTCAAGTATGGCAAGCTGAACAAAATTGTGCAGGAGGACATAGTGAATCTTCGAGCCGAGCTTCAAGAGAGCAAGAAGGAGCTCCTCCTCAACTTTTCGGCTAAGGTTGAGGACCTCGGCTCAAAGTGCGCTGTTCCCTCCTCGGAGAATGAAGCCCTTCAGAAGGAAAAGGCAGCAAATGCTGAGAACCTTACGAAGGCACTCGCATTGAACGCCGATCTCCAGGCCGAAGTTGATTTGTTGAGGAAGGAGACCAAGAGTAAGAAGAAGAACAAAAGGTTGGAGAAGAAGGTTGCTGAGCTTATGGCCGAGCTGTCAGCACTAAGTGCCGAAAAGGAGCAGTCAAACCAAATGACGAAGGTGTCCTATCAAGACAGCTTTTCTCTGGCGCGACATCAGGTTCTCTCTCGGTTCCCTGAGCTCGGCCTCTCCTTCCTGTCACCTTTGGATTTTCCAAAGGAGCCGAGGTGGACATGGTCGAAGCTGGAGTTCCTCAATCTTCCTTCTGCTGCGCCTATGCCTCCAAATGAGCCTGCCCACAAAGACGCTGATACGGAGGAGCCACTTGCTCAGCAATAGTCTTTTTTTCTTCTTTCTTTCTCTTGTAACCTTGCTCTTTGTAATAAGACTATCTCTTTCAAAATTTTGGCTAAGTCCCCAATAATTTTTTATCTCCAAGGGTTGTTTTGACCATTTTTGGTCTGGGACCCTTAGTAAGATACTTTTTGCACTTTTTATCAACCATTTTTGGGAGAATGCTAACTTCGGCTAATTCCATAAGTTAACAATTGACATACTTTCAGCAGACGTGTTCGATTGAAGCGTCCTTTGAAAAAATGACCCAACAGACTTTGAAAAAATGCCATTTTCACAAGTGCCTATTTGCTTCCTGTTCGGTAGGGTTCCTTAAGTGGAGTTATCCTTTCCGAATATTTTCTGTACTTAGAAAAATTTCTAACTGTACAATTTTCGGACAAGTTTTTAAGTGTAGAACTTCTTCAAGGCATCCGAGTGCCAAGTATTTTTCAGCTCTCCACCTTCGGGATCGACGAGCTTATAGACTCATTTCTGAACTTCATCCAGGACCAGATAAGGTCCCTCCCAGCTAGCTCGAAGTACTCCGTGAGATGGTCTTCGGGGTTCAAACTCAGCATTTAGGAGAACGAGGTCTTCTTTTTTGATTTCTTTTTTCTTGGCGTGTAAGTTCGCGGCCATAGGTACTCTTTGTTGGAAGGCTTTTCTCCTGAGCTCGGCCATTTCTCTGTGTTCGTCAATTAGGTCGAGTTTAGTTCTTAACCCGAGGTCATTCTTCTTAGTTGAACATTATACCCTGACCGATGGCTAGACTACCTCGATAGGGATAATGGCCTCTATGCCGAAGACGAGTGAAAAAGGAGTCTCACCTGTGGCTCTTCGGGGTGTTGTCTGGTAGCTCCATAGCACACTAGGGAGTTCCTTTGGCCATTTTCCCTTTGCCTCCCCTAATCGCTTTTTCAGGCCTTCTTTTATGGTTCTGTTAGATACCTCTACCTGCCCGTTGCTCTGAGGATGGGCTACCGGGGCGAAGCGTAGCTTAGTACCGAGGTCAGCCACAAATTCTTCGAACCCCTTGTCCGTAAACTGGGTGCCAATGTCAGCCATTATTACCCTTGGTTTACCAAATTGGCATATGATGTTTTTCTAGACAAATTTTTGTATGTTTTTGCCAAAATTGTTGCCAGGGGCTCTGCCTCGACCCATTTAGTGAAGTAATCTACTGCAACAATGCAGAACTTTACCCCCTAGGTGCCGTTGGGAGTGGCCCGATGAGGTCAATGCCCCATACTGCAAATGGACAGGGATAATTGGTCGAGGTTATTAACTCCCAGGGTAACCTCTGGACATTGGCATGTGTCTGGCACTTGTCACATTTTCTGACAAATTGCGTTGCATCTTTCCTTATCGAAGGCCAGAAGTAACCTTGGCGAAGTATCACTCCGGCGACGGCGTTCATTCCTACGTGGGAACAACAAGCCCCCTCGTGAACTTCATCGAGGACTGTTTTGACATCCTTTTCTTTTACGCAGCTTTGCAAGGGACTTGCATACCCTTGTCTGTATAGTTCATCCCCGATGAGGAAGTATCTACCGGAGCGCTTTCGTACCTTTGTGGCCTGGGTTGGGTCTTCGGGTAGTGCCAAAGTTGCCAGGTATTTTTTGATGGAATCTTGCCATCCTGTTTCCGAAGTTGCTATGCACATTAACTCTGTGCTAGGTTGTTTTAGCACCTCGATGGGTTCCTTGGATTTGGCCAACGTATCAGCTTGAACGTTATCTCTTCGGGGCATGTTTTCTATTTGTACCAAATCAAACTCTTTAATGAGCTCCTTAACGAAGTCATGGTATTTTTCCAAGGTTGGATCATTTGCAGTGTAATCTCCTTTCATCTGCCGGACTACTAGCTGCGAGTCACTGTGGGCCTTGAGGTTTCTTACACCGACTCTTCTGGCCAGTTTTAGTCCCGCTATGAGGGCTTCTTATTCAGCGATGTTATTGGTGACATAGAAAGTGAATTTGATGGCTTTGGTGGCTTCCAAGCCCTCGGGCCTCCGAAGGACCACGCCAGCACCTTGGTGTTCGGCGCCTGAGGCTCCATTGATGAAAAGTTTCCACTCGGATTCAATTGTCATTGGATCTTCCGAGGTGACTTCAGCATCCCCGATTCCCGAAATTTTGACGATGAAGTCTGCCAATGCTTGGGCCTTTATTGCTCTTCTTGGCTCATAAGTGATGTCGTATTCTCCAAGCTCGATACACCATTTTGACAACCTTCCCGAATGCTATACCTTTTTCATTATGTCACGTAGAGGTAGGTTGCTTCGGAAAATAATGGGATGTCCTTGGAAATAGGGTCGTAGCCTTCTGCCTGCAAGCACTAAGGCATAGATAGCTTTTTGGAGCAATGGGTACCTGACCTCAGCACCATGCAAGGATTTGCTAGCATAATATACTGGCCACTGCCTCCCGCCCTCTTCTTTTACTAGGACTGAACTCACAGCTTTTTCAGTGACGGCAAGACAGAGGATGAGGGGTTCTCCTTCTCGTGGCTGCCGGAGTGTTGGAATACGAGTTAGGTAACTTTCTAGCATTATGGGTTCCAAGGATGCTCTTTAACTCCAGAGTTGTCTTCGCTCCTGGGTGTTTTAGTAAGCACCTTGAAGAATGGTCGACATCGGTCACCGTACCTGGAAATGAACCTACTAAGGGAAGTGATTCTTCCTATAAGCCATTGTATATCTTTGATGGTTGTAGGTGTTCAAAAACCTAGCAGGGCTTTGACCTTTTTGGGGTTGGCGTCTATCCCCCTTTCTGATACCATAAACCCAATGAACTTCCCTACACTTACTCCGAACACGCACTTCTCGGGATTGAGGTGAATGCTGAACTCCCGAAGCCGTTGAAAGGTCTCATTTAAGTCATCGATATGATTACTAGGCATTCTGCTCTTAACTATCATATCATCGACATATGCCTCCATGTTTCTCCCATTCTGAGAGTCAAACATTTTATTCATCAACCTTTGATAGGTAGCCCCTGCATTTTTAAGCTCGAAGGGCATTCTGACATAGTAGTAGGTACCAACATCGGTGACGAAGGCGGTTTTTTCTTCATCTTTGGGGTTCATCCGAATTTGATGATACCCACTGAAGGCATCGAGGAAACTGAGAAGACCGTATTCAGCAAGTGAATCCACCAATTGGTAGGTAGGAGTCCTTTGGACAAGCATCATTTAGGTTCTGGAAGTCGATGCACATTCGAAGCTTTTCACTCCCCTCCTTTGTGGCGATAACCACGTTGCTAAGCCATTTGGGGTACTTAACTTCTCTTATCACCCCTGCCTCAATCAGGCGCCTAACCTCAGCTTTAACGAAGGAATTCTTGTAAGATGATAGGTTCCATTTTTTCTGCCGAATCAGTTTGGCGTCCGGGCGGACTTTGAGGCTATGGTGGATTATTCTGGGGTCGACCCCAGGCATGTCTTTCAGAGAGTAGGCAAATAGATCTTTATTCATTAATAAGAAAGATACAAGCTTGTCTTTGTCACCCTTGGCCAATTTTTTCCCTACTCGGGTGTTCTGGTCAGGGACCAACTCTACAATTTCCGTCTCGACTTTTTCCAGCTCTTTTGCTTTCTCCCTCGTGGTTGCTTTACTTGTCGTGATACCTTTTCCCGTAGCCGAAGTTTACACCTGGACCTTGGCTGGGCTTTGTCTAGCCCTGGTGAAGACCTTCTTGACTTCGGCTTGGTTGATCAAGATCTCTACATCTCCTTCTTTGGTTGCGAACGTGACCGTTAAGTACTTCACATTGGGGCGGATGTGAAGATTGCCTTGAGTTTGCCTCCCAAGGATATGTTGTATGATAAGGGAACGTCAATGATGATGAATCTCATCATAACGGAAACAAATAGTTCTTCCCAATTCTGAGTTGAGGTCCCCTTTAACATCAGAGGTAGATCGATGCATCCGAGACCTGGGAGCTCGGACGGCCCAACCCTAAAGGTGGAACTAACTGTGTTGAGGTCGCCTCTTGAGATCCCTAGTTTAGGCAGTAGGTGCGAGAAGATGACATCGGTGTTGGAGCCGTCATCCAGGAGTACTCTTTTGACGTCCCAACTCCCTATCCTTGCCGTGATGAGGAGTGGGTCGTTGTGAGGGAACTTTACCATAAACCTGTCTCTCCGAACAAGCTTGTTCGGTGAGTTCCCGTACTCCATTATGGAGATCTCCCTTATCTTCCTTTTCCTTTCGGCTGAAGGTATCCCTATGGTGATGGTTTGGATGACCCCTGCTGATAGTGGTTGATTCATTCGAGGACTTCAGTCTTGACATCTGTCAGAATCATAGTCCTCCTCGTCTCCCTTTTTTTCTTCTTCCTTTCTTCCCTTCGGGGAAGGCATCCTGAGGTACCGGCAAAGCTGGCCTTGCTTTATCGGGGACTCAATGTACTTCCTTAACTGGAAGCAGTCTTTAGTGTCGTGGCCATGGTCTCGGTGGTATTGGTAGAATTTCTTCATATTTTTCTTATTTTTCGAGGTCATGGCCCTCGGCCTTGGGACTGTAGTCCCTTGTCTTTCCAAGGCCATGAGAATGCTGGCTCTTGTGGCGTTCAGAGGAGTGAATGTCATCGAGTTTTTCCCAATTTGCTTTCGGGGCCTCCCTCCGAGCTCATTCTGATGTTAGGGCTGGTGACTTGGTCCTTCGGACCGAGGGTGTTCCAGCTTTGGTCCCCCTATCCTGACTTCTTTAGCCGTCATGTGTTGTTCGACCCTTGGGTAGAACTCTTGCAAGGTGTCTAGAGGGTCCTTAGAGAACTCATAGAAGAGCTAGGAATCCCTCCAAACTCCTCTCGTCATTGCGAGGATACAGATCTCGGGCTGAAAGTCTCGCACATTAAGTGCTTCTCGATTGAACCTTTCGACATAATCGTGAATGGTTTCACCGCTTCATTTTGCTATATCGAACATCTGTACTAGCATCTTGGCTGTTGGCCTGCTGCCAATGAACTGCTGAGTGAAAGTAGTAGTCAACTCTTGGAAGCTTAGGAAGGTTCCATGGGCCAATGAGTTGTACCACACCGTCGCCGGACAAGAGAAGGTCACCTCAAAGCACTTGCAGAGGGTGGCATCATCGGCGCCATGGAGCATCATGCTCCGTTTGTATTTTGTGAGGTGCACCTGAGGGTCACTACACCCGTCATAGGTTTCTAAGTGTGCCACCCTGAAGTCACTAGGCATTGGTGCCTCCACTACTTCCCGTACAAAGGGTGGCTCTTCTCCGGTATAAGTGTCAAACAACCTTGACTAGACTAGTTTTTAGGAGATCTACCTCTCAACCATTTCCAGTCTTCCAAGGATCTTTTCTATAAGGGCGGCCGTGTTGGCTTCCCCTTGCTGCCTGGTGGTCACTTGCAATGGCAAACTTCTTCTCCTTCTCGGAGAATAACTTCAGTGATGAGGGGACGGAGTCCTTCGGTACAGGGATGGACTCCGTCTAGAGGAGGTCCTAGCTTCTTTCGGGACTTGCTCCCTAGGGGGCACGTCCTCCATTGAAGATGCGTCGAGTGAGTCCTCACTCCCGGAACATTGGTGGGTAGAACTCGAGCTTCTCTCCCGGGCTACTACCGATGAGGATGTCCTTCGGCCCGGTCGAGGCTGGGGCCATCTTTGGTGGAGCTGCCGCGTCATTTCGGCGATGATGGAGCGCTGGAAGTCTCATAGGAAGTTCATCCTTACTATAAGAGGGCGATCGAAGTCTCTGCAGTGGGTTGCTCGCCGTCTGAGCCTCCGGCGCGTAGGTGGACTTTGGGAGCCTCTTGTCCTTTGAGCGCCGAGTCTCTATGATGGCGACTTGGGAGATGTTTCCCATAGACAGCGCCAAATGATTCCCTGCTGCATCGTCATTGTGTGACATGGTAAGCCTGGAGCAAGTACTACCGGTGAGGGAACGCCTGGGTGAGGAAGGTCCGGTGGAAGAAGAACTGCGAGGACTCAGCAAAAACAAGGCTTAAGAGTTCCCCGGGGTGTTTTTCCGGGGAGGAGCCTCCGACGCCCAAGGCAATATTTTGGGATTGGAGAGTGAGTAGTAAATGGAGAGATTTTCTCCCCTTAAAGTCAAATACCTTTACCTAGGGTGCTTACCGAATATTTATAGGGAGGTGAACAGTAGGAGTTCGTTTGACATGGCCGGCCTAGATCATGACACGTGTTCGGTCAGATGTGATCCGTACCTTCGAGGAGAGGGGGTGTATCTAGCTGACCACAGGCTGCCTGGCCAGGAGCCTAGGCCGTGCGAGGGCGGCATGTCAGAGCATGTCTGGGGGCGGCGTGTTGAGGATGTGTCGGAGGCTCCTTAATTGCTTCTTCCGTACTCCTGAGGTCCATTTGGTAGAAGAGAGCTCTTCGGAGCAGGAGAACTATCACCCAAGATCACTTCAGCAATCCAGGAATATCCTCGCCGAGGGTGGTCCCGTTTGGGGATGTCCTTCATTGCCGAGGATGGTTCGGTCATCTTACCGAGGGTGATGGTGGACCATGTTCCCGAGATTGGTACTGTCATCCATAGGGATGAAGAATTACTGAGGTCGGGTATGAGGAGGGGGCCGGATACCATCTTTTCCGTAGTCGCAGCTTTCCTTTCCGAGGGTGGTGCCTTACCCGAGCCTACGGGTTCAAAGGGTGATAGGCACTTTGGCTATCAAATAGATAAAAGATTATGATTGTTCAATTGAGTACTGTGCTGGCAAAGAAAATATGGTAGCAAATGCATTGATCCAGAAGTACACAAGAGTGGTCCTATCTAATGATCAAGGTATGAATTCCTCCAAAGGAGCATTGGGAGATTGTTTCTTAGCTTTGCATTAGTTTTGGCAAAACCAAGAGAAATCCCTAGTCTATGTTCTGGAAATACAATTAGCTTGGTTAGTCAGAGTTAACGATGCTCAAATGAAAGATTCATTGTTGAAGAAAATTTCAGGAGTAGTGAAACTTGCTACTGTGAAAAAGGAATTCTAATACAAGGATCGAATACTACACTATGGAGATCATCTCTATGTGCTAAATGTGGAAGGACTTAGGCAGCAAGTCCTACAGGAAGCACATAGCAATACTTTGGACGTTCACCCTGGTGTTAGTAAGATGTATCATGATCTGAACATGCATTTTTGGTGGCCAAAACTTAAAGGGATGTAGGAGGACATGTGGCAAAGTGTTTGATATGCCAAATGGTTAAAGCTCAACATTAGAAACCAGCAGGTACACTTCAAAGTTTACCTTTTCCAGTGAGGAAGTAGGGGTCCATTACTATGGATTTCCTAGTGGGATTGCCAAATACTCGAAGTCAACATGATGCTATATGGGTAGTGGTTGACCGGCTGACAAAGTCGGCACACTTTATACCTATGAACATTACTGATACATTAGAGAAGTTGGCTTAGTTGTATCTCAAGGAAATTGTGAGACTCCATTGCATACCGGATCAGATTATATCTTATAGAGATCCTTGGTTTGTGTCACAATTTTGGAATGCTTTCCAATAGGCATTAGGAAGCAAGTTTAGTCTTAGTACTGCTTTCCATCCTCAGACTGATGGGCAATCTAAAAAAGTGATCCAAACTTTGGAGGATATGTTACGTATGTGTCCTATTGATTTCAATGGTGTTTGGGATCACCATTTACCACTTATTGAGTTTGCCTATAACAACAGTTATCAAATTGTTATTGTTATGGACCATACGAGGCTTTGTATGGAAGGCGATGTATGATGCCCCACTATAGGGCAGACCCTACAGATAGGGTAATTATCGGTCCTAAAATCATAACTGATACCATAATAAGATCAAGTTAATCCATAAATGGATTAAAGCAGCCAATGACTGGAAAATTAAGTATGCAAATTTGAGAAGAAAAGATTTAGGTTTTGAAGTTGGGGACAAAGTGCTTCTTAAAATGTCTCCAATGAAAGGAGTTACCCATTTTAGGCAGAGGGGTATGCAAATTTGAAAAGAATAGGGAGAGTTGCTTATCGGTTGGCGTTACCACTTAACCTATCTCAAGTGCATAACGTGTTTCACATTAGTCTAATTAGAAAATGAACAGTGGATCCAAGATAGGTAGTTAGTGCTTCAGTGGTACCCATTCAGGAAGACTTAACCTATGAAGAGAAACCCATTCAAATACTTGATAGGCAAGTCAAGAAACTTTGAACTAAGTGGATTTTGACGGTTAAGATCCTTTGGTCTTACCATAGTGAAGAGGAAGCTACCTGGGAAATGGAGCAGGATATGCTGAAAAGATATCCTAGTGTGTTTCTAGAGTTACAGTGGAATTTAGAGGACCAAATTCCAGAAGGAGGGGAGAATGTTGTGGCCCTACTAGTGGAAATCATGCTTGAGGAATGTAAAGTACTCTAAATTAAGTTTGGAACCTTAATTCAAGTTTATATAGCAAGGATAGAAAAGTTTAGCAAAGTTCACTAAGTTCCAAGAAAGTTAAGGCACTAAATGAGGTTCAGGGGCAAAATGGTAATTTTGCATCCTGAATAGCTGGGTCAGGTCCCGAGTGGTTAAAATGAATTTTTATGACTCAGCTTTCAACTTTAACCCAAACTTGATGAAATAAACAAGGACTAATCAAGGATAGCGAAGGTTACCAAAAGATAGGGGCTGAGGTGTATCAAGTCTCATACTTTGGTGGCTTTTGTGTTAAGCAAGGGTTATAAGAGGGCAAAGTGAAGGGTGGATGCCATAAACCCGAGTTCATCCTCTCCGTCCTCATTTTTCCATCCAATTGAGCTTGAAATCAAAGTTTCTTGGTGAAAAGAGAAGCCATTGGGAGCTCATTTCAAGCATAAAACCATGGTTTTGGAGCTTGGAAGCATGTTTTCTCCCATCCCATATTTTTAGTACTAGGCAACCAATGTGTTCTTGATTGAATATATGTTTATTGGTTAGTTAGGAACTTGGGTTTTGGTTAGAAAGCAAGAATTTGATGTTGGGTGCCTATGTTTTGCTTGGAAATTAGGTAGTTCTTTGGTGAGCTTAGTGGAATGGAAGAGTGCTTGATTCTTGCTTCTTACTTGGAGTTGGGGTAAGCAAGTTGTGTTTTTAAGTTCAATTAATATTATTGGAATGAGTTTGCTTCAAGAATTTGAGTCATTATAGCAATAGCATTAGTTAGGGAACAAGGTTGAATCATTGTGGGTTATAAGGTTTGTGATGATTGGAATGATGTTATAATGCATCATATGACACGACCCCTCATGGGCCTACCCAAACCTATGGGAACTGGTCCCATGCTAGTCGCAATTGGCTAACTGATTACATGTGCAGTAGTTACAACCTTCAAGCTTCTAGTTGTTTAATCCTATTAGACAATGATGCATGGATTTATGCTTTGACTTAATCAATAAAATAAAAAAACAGTACTTAAAACATTGCTGTGGCATAATTTAATAAAACAATATCAAAACTATCAAAGCATTCAAAGTAATTAAGTGGAATTAACGACACGTAATCAATTGTGTGCAAGCATCCAAACAAGAGTAAACTATGCCCGCACCCAAGAGTGACTCTAGAGTAGACTACTTAACATGACCATTGGAGGCAAACTAGTGCATTAAAACTATAAACTGAATGATTGTACTGAGATCTGAGACTAAGCTTCCACCTTAGAGCAAACTACTGGTGGCAAGCTTCGTAAGCCCTCCTTTGTGCTTCACTAGCCTCTATAGGCCAAAAAGACAACTGTAGTTAGTACCATAACTTAACCAACAAGCATCCCATAAACTAGAATCATGAAGATTCAAATAAACTTCATACCTGTTCACAAGCCTAGCTCAACAACCCCCAACAGTTGCTAGCTCAACAACACCTAAATCTGCACAACAAAAAGTAAGGGAGTGAGAATCCTAGATTCTTAGTATGGGTCTTTAGTGTACCTGCAAGAAAATCCTGAGGATTTCAGATATGAGAACATATGTAACTTGCTGTGTGCACATACGGCCTGAGGGTCTAATATATGTACATATAACTAGGTCCCTTGAGACCTCTCCTCATCCTAGTCCTCCTCATGGGGTGTCACTCCCTGCCAGCAAGTTCTGGCCATTAACTCGCTCCTAGCAAGCCGTAGCTTACTGACTGACGCAATAATGTAGCCTTCCCTTAGTTGTTGTTATGCAGGTTAACATGGTGGATGCTCCTCCCTGTACTGTAAGAAATCCAGTGGGTGCACTAGGCCTCCACATAGTGCCTCAAGTCCTTAGACTTGACTAGGTCACTTGTGTACTAAGCCTCCACCCAATTAACATACCAATGATGCACTAGGCTTTCACTTGTACCTCAAGGCACGGCTTGCCTAGGAAACAAGTGCACTAAGCCTTCATCTATGGTGCTCCCCTACCCACCATTACCTGGTTCACAGTAGCGGTGTGGTAATGATCATGGGTGGATTCATGTACTAGGTTCTTCAGGATCTCAACTAGCTGCACTAACATTTCACCTGGCAACCTCATGGCTAATGACACGGGTAGGTCGCCAAAGGTTCTAAACCTTTCAACCATGAGACCTTATTAACTAGGTGCACTAAAGTTTCCACATTGAAGCCTCAAATCCAAAGTCTCAACTAGGCTTCTAATGGTACTAAACCTTACACCCACTTATGGTGCTCTATTGTGGCCATAATTTTCTTTAAAACTTGCATTAACTTTGAGTTAAAAAAAAATTTAAAATGGGCCATTTTAAGTGTTTTTAAAACATGGAGGTGATAGTACTGCCCTTTAGCTTCACGCAGAATCTTGAATCACCTCAATTGGACACCTGAGCGAAACGTTATGCTGAAAACAAAATCGACTGTCAAATGCTATCTTGGCGACGCGTTGCCACAGTTGTCGACATTCTGCCATTTTCTTAGGTCTTAGCAACGCATCATGGGAACTCGTGTGGATTAGCAACATGTTGCCAAACCTGCAAAATGCCTAGGAAATCTCCGATTTTGCTGCTATGAAGTTTGAACACTCTCCAAACATATCAAACATGCATGGATAGCCTTCAAACTTCACATACATGTAGTACACATTGCATAGACCATAATAAACCATCACAAGCCTTCCTATGATGCATTATAACATCATTCCAATCAAGCCAAACACACTAGTCCACCATGATCAACCAAACCACTAACTAAAGCTATTGTTAAAACTACTTGATTTCATCACGCAAACTCTGTCCAATAGCATTAATGAAGCTTGAAAACATAACTCCTTTACCTCAACTCCAAGTAACAAGAAAGAATCAATCTCTTTTCCAATTAGCTAAGCTCACCAAAGTATCACCTAAGTTCGAATAAAAAACATAGACACTAAACATCAAAACCTTGCTTCCTAACCAAAACCCAAGCTTCTAAACATCTAATAAACAATAATTCACCAAGAACTCAAGTGTTACCTCGCATCAAAAGTAGGGGATAGTGGAAAACTTGGTTCCAAGCTCAAAAAACTTGAAATCATGCTTGAAACAAGCCTTTTCCATGAAAATCTCTTGATTTTGAGGTTGAATTAATGGAGAATTGGTAGAGAGAAGGGGGAGCTAGGGTTGAATTGTGAAAATGGAAGCCCTCCCATTTCTTTACCAACTTATAGGCTCATTTAACCCCATGCCACCAAACTACTTAAAAAGTTACAATTAAGTCCCCTATTTTTGGTAACCTAGTCATTCTTGATTAATTCTTGTTTATTTTTTAAGTTTGGGTTAAGGTTGAAAGTTAAGTTATAAAAACTCATTTTAAAACACTCGGGACTTATCCCGGCTATCCAGGATGCAAAATTGCCGTTTTGCCTCTAAACCTCATTTAGTGCCTTTAATTCCTCGAAACATAGTGAACTTTTATAAACTTGCCTATTCTTAAACATGAAATTAGGTTCCTTACTAGCTTTCCACTAGGACAGCTATAACATCATAGATGGGTTTGTGATAGTTGGTTATGATCTATGCAACATGTTCTACATGTATGTCAAGTTTGGAGGCTAACCAAGCATATTTGATATGTTTGGTAAGTGTCCAAAGTTCATAGCAGCCAAATCTGTGAAAATTCTGCAGATTCGCAGATTGCCAACGCATCACCAATTTGGTACCATTGTCCACGATGCATCGCCAACACCAGAAAAGTTGGCAGAACATTACCAACTATGGCAATGCGTCGCGATAGGCAGGTTGGCTGAATTTTCCAAGTTTTGCTAGGAAGGTCGAGGGGAGACCTAAGGGTGTTCTCAGGGTACCCTAGGGTCTAAGTATTCTAGGGGTACTCCGAGACTTCCAGAAGTCCTTCAAGGCCTAGGGATTTTCTTGAGTTTTATAAAGTTTTATGGTGACTTGTAACATAGGCAAGAAAATTAGTTTACTGAGGATCACAACTAAATACGACTAGCTTGGGTGGAAGGTTTAGAACCCTTGGCGACCTAGCCGTGCCGTTAGCCATGAGGTTGCAAGGTGAAACCTTAGTGCACCTAGTCTACAAGGTCTTTATGGCCTAGTCTACAATAGTCCCACCGTAATTCCCCTGTACAACATAAATGGGAGAGGTTCAACTGGTGATTTATCACTTGTTAGGCTGGCAAGCTAAGCTTGCTAAAGGACAAGGCTATGGCTTGGGGTTCAAGGACTAGGTGAGGAGATGTCTTAAGGGACCTAGTTATATGTGCATATATATCAGACCGTCAAGTTGTAAGAGCTCATAGTAGGTTACATATGTTATCATATGTGGAGTCCTTAGTAATTTTCTTGCAGGTACAATGAAGACCCTTGTTGACAATGTTTAAGTTCTCACTCCCTAGTTATGTTGTGTAGATTATAAAGTTGATGGGCCGGATAACCGTTAAGGGTTATTGTGGTAGTAGCTTTTGTGCAGGTATTGTACTTGAGAATCTCTATGATTCTAGCATACATAGGTAACTTGTTGGTCAAGTAATGGTGTTAACTAGAGTCTTGCTTTGGCTGCAGAGCCTAGTAGTACTTGGACAAGTACTTTTGTGAGTCGCCACTAGGACTTGCATCCAAGGTGGGAGTTACTTTAAGAAGATCTCAGTTGAGGTTTGTATATATAGTACTCTTAACTACCTTCATTGTCTATGTTTTGAGGAGTCCTAGACTCTAGGGTTGCTCTTGGGTGAGGGCGTTAGTCTAGTTTATGTATGAATGCTCCCATATAGTTGTTATGTGTAGTAAACTCACATAAATGTTGATTTTGTATGCTTTGGCTGTTTGAACTTATTTCTTATGAAAATCTCTTGGCCAAATCAATGTTTTATGGTTTTTGTTAATCTAAGTCAAAGCATTAAGAGTGTGCATCCTGTATATTCTAAGTTAATTAACTAGCATCATGGAGTTTTAATTCGCACGAACATACAACTAGCCAATTGTAATCGACTGTGAGGCCAGCTCAAACAGGTCTCCTGGGCAGGGGCCAAGGATGGGCATGTCAGGTGTGACCACTAAACTTTAACCATGAGAATAAGTTTGTTTCTTAATCGTGAGACCAGTTATATGTTTCTCTTCATATGTCAGGTTAGGTTCCAACTGTATGGCTTCCACTACAATAGCATGCTTTGTGTCCAATAAACACTTCTTAAGCATACTTATGTGAAAAACATTATGAACACTTGAGATGCTTGGTCATAGAGCTAACCTGTATGCTACCTTTCCAACTCTTTCCAAGATCTCATAAGGACCTATGTATCTTCGAGCTAACATCTCCAAAAATTTTATGTGTTTCATAGGTAAGAAGTGGGCACATTTGGTTAGCCTACGCACAATGACCCAAATTGCATCATGCCTTAATCTTCCATAGGAAATCCAATAAAAAAGTCCATGGTTATTTGCCCCACTTCCTCAGTGGTATGGGTAAACTCTATCTGGTACCAGCTGGCTTATGGTGCTCTACCTTTACCCTCTGGCATGTGGCACATTTGGAGACATAAGTAGCTATGTCACTCTTCATGTATGGCCACCAAAAATGAGTCTTGAAGCCTTTATACATTTTCAAACTTCTTGGATGGATGTTCAACTTGCTTGTGTGAGCTTCCTTAAGTATTTCATTGTTGAGCTTTGATCCTCTAGGCATATAAATTTGGTCGTTGAAGTACAGTAACCCTCACTTGTAGGCAAAAGATTGATACAAGGAACCTTTTTCCTATCCTGAAATCTTTTTCAGATTAGGATCCGTCTCCTATGCCTTTCTAGCTTCTTCAATCCATCCAGACTGAATTGTCAGTGTGTAGATTTGGGCTTCCTCCCACTTATACCACTTAAGCCAAAGGCATAGCAAACTATTCTGCTCATCGCAATTAGTTATGGATTCTCATTTCAGAAGACCCGTGTACTTCTTGGCCAAGGAATCTGCTACTAGATTGCCTTTGCTCTCTATGTACTCTATACAATAGTCATAGTCCTTGATGTATTCTAACCATCTCCTTTGCCTCATGTTCAACTCTTTTTAAGTGAACAAGTACTTTATGTTAGTGTTGTGACCAAAAGCCAATCATGAGATGGTTATATTTTTGCACATTGAGTCATGATTTTTTATTAAGGCATTAGTCCAGCAATTATGTTTGTTGTTTTGTTTTTGTGTAATGTAATAAACATAATTGTAATACTAGAATAATGATATTCTCAAATTTCCCTAGTCTAGTATTATTGTGGAGCGGGTTATAATAATACATAAGGACTAGCATATGTGGATACTAATATGAGATATGTAGTTTACATATGGGTACAAGTTGGAGAACTTGTTACTGGATCGACCCACCATGAGAATGGTACATGGAACGTTATATGAACGTCATAAGCGATTCACATAGTGATCATGGTATATGTAGTCCTTTGACCTGATATCATCAAGGTTCTCTACATGTGAGTCACATAGTTTGATACTTCCCTTTGTTGCTCGTAACCGAGTGAACTTGAAGGCGATCATTAGGTATGTCACATATCATGCGGAGAGTTTTGTACGATCAAGATGAGATTTGACCCCTCTCTGTAATGAGAGTGATATCTTCGGGGCCCTTGATAGAGTAAGACTTAGAAAATGCATGGCCATGCTCGGATGAGTTGATATATGATATCAATGTCATTAGTTTAAGTTAGTCTACTCGGTAATCAAGAAACCAAAGATTAGGCTATACGAGAGTGACACATTCCATGTCTCATGCTTAGTCTTGATATCTTGGACAAAGGGACAATGGCATATATTTGGTAATGATTATAAAGGTTTAGTCGAATCACCGACAATCTTGTCACTTGGGTAGTAATGATGTGTTGCTAGACACCGTCATTGCTTATGATCATAAATGAGATTTATGATCATTGCCAACGTGGTAAAAGTTTATTGGGTCACACACATAGAGCTATTTGGATTACTGGAGTGCATGGGCTAATTATTTGGGTTATGGTTTCATAATAATTCGTATTAATAATGGGCCCAAAAGTTAAGCCATTATTAAGCCCAAAATTAAAGCCTCATTTGATTAGGGCTTTGAAACTCATTAGGCCTAGAAGTTGAGTCTCACTATAAATACAACTTTTAGTGAGAAATTCACTGCCTTGGCCTAGCCTCCCAAAAGGACAGCCACACTCTTCTCTTGCTATTCCTTGGAGGACACAAGCTAGAACTGTGAGCTGTCTGCTAGGACCTGGTGGAATCGTGGTGATCCCAAGAAGCTCATGTGGATACCATAGAGAGCTTGAACATGTCAACTATTCAGGTTTTGTGATTTGATTCTACAGTTGGGTGAACGATCTCAATTGAAATTAGGTATGAAAAATTTCAAACACCCGGTTTATCCCATTTCACTTGGATCCTGGAGGGTTTTGGTTAAATCGCACTACACTTGTTTGGCTCTCAAAACCCTAGAGTGGTGTCACAGCTACTGGTGAAACCCTGAATCAGGATTGAATGTCGAATCACATGATATTCTGCGTTTGGGTGTTTTTGGCGATGATTCATGATGCATGAAATCGGAACTCATAATGAATATATAAGATATATGAAGAAATGACAAAAATTGGTTAATAAGATTAATAAAAAATTGATTGGCATGAGATACGTACACGGATTAGGATTGTTGCAATAGTTGCAAAACCCTAGCTTGGATTGGATTAGGGCTGTTCAGGGATCGAAAGTAGAGTACTTTTGGTGGCTCGAATGGCGGCGTCTTGGGACCACCACTTGCTGACCGGCCAACGGGACCGCCATATTCGAAGCACCTCATAAATAAAAGCTAGTTAATCAACATGCGTTAATTGGCATGCATTTTTGTTGAATGAGATTTAACATGTTATGATGATTGGTGTTTGAAGCATGGTGTATGGTTATAGCCTTTGATTGGTTGTACTTGTAAATATGGCTTGCGAGTTGTGCCCTTTCTTGTTACTCTCATTGTACATTCTCTTCTCACCTTACTCCCCTCGAATATAGCTTGAGGTTTCTATTATTGATGTAATGGTACGTTATAGGATTCTCCAAGGTGGTATGTCCAAGGAGGTGACAACAAAAAGGCAACCAAGAAAGGAGGAGAATGAGCTTGTGAAGACCCTTTTCTTTTCGCAGGCTTTTATGATATTCTCATTGGCTTGAGAATGTCGCATAGTTTAGGCTATAGCCATGTCACATTTACTTTCTTGTTAGCATGAGATGCATGTTTTATATTTGTATGTGATGCATGTATAAGACAATCGGAGATTACAAATTGGTGAGATCAAAAGGAAAAATCCCTCAAACAAATATTAAGTCATTAAGTGTGATGCCTTCCAAATGTTGGCACTCATCAAGACTTTGATCAACATTGGGTGGGTTTGCCAAAGCAAAGCACCTATGTTCATCTTGGTAAGGCGTGATGGGATAATAGTAATATCCAAATTGCTAACTTTGGGCCTGACTTAACTAAGTCATCCTAATTGGATTTGGGACTTAGAGGCATAGGGTTGGGCTTAAGTTCATGAGATGAGCTTGGACAAGTGTTGTTCATGATAGCTGAAGGGCTTTGGCCTCTTAGATCTCCGGATCAACTATCTTGAAACCACCCACGGTTAGAGCTTAGCCTTGACCTCGAGACACTCTCAACACCACCCTCTGTTAGGAGCATCCCTCAACGCATGGCCCAGGCCAACAAAAAAATGTAAGAAAAATGTGATAAAAACATGAAAGACTCAAGTGAAAATGTGGATAATGGTGTATATGTACAACCGAGAAATATTGGGTCCAAATTGCACTTGAAAGATGGTCTAAGTGCTCATGGTAGAAAACAAAGTTTAAGGGCCATTTTGAATGTTCTTTCGGGTCCTAATCATGGCACTAATAATTATAGAAGGACTATAGTGAGCCATGTAACTAATGGAAGTATTAAGGCTAAAATTAGCCCACTTTTAATGCCATTTGGCACTAAGCCAGAATACATGACTCCACTTAAGTCGAAAGCCATTAGTTTCGGTCAAAACTCTAATTTGCAAGTCAAGGAAGTGTTCTTCGTGTTCTTGGGTGAAAGGTTTCGGGTTCATGCCAAATTGTTGGTGATTGAAGCTTGAATTGAAGAATCAATCTTGGAATTGGTTGTTTCGGCACTAGGCAACCTTGGACTTGAAGTATCAAGTTTGGTCTTGGACATTCAAGTGTTAACCAAGAGCTCAAGCTTGTGTTTGGGTAAGGTTTCATGAATTCTACTTGATTTTGGTATTAATTCCATGTTTAAGTAGATTAATGGTATCTAAGTGATACTATATTGAGCTATATGATTTTATTTTGCTAGATGGAGCATATGGAAACCTTCGGGTTTATATGGGCTTGATTAGCTAATTAATAATGGCAAGTACTAAAGTTCTTGGTAAGTAGGCCAACTTATCTTTGAACTTGGAGCTCAAGTGGATTAGAGATTAAATGACTAAGCTTGGAGTGCAAGGATTGTGTTTGTACTTGCTAGTGGTTTCAGCCGAGAAGGGCATTGTGGTGTGTGTGTGTGTGTTGTGTGCTTTGTTTGATTGGATGTGCTTGCTAACCTTTTGTAGTTAGTGTTATCATGTATACATGTGTCCCACCTAGCATGTGTATATGTTATTATGCTTGTATTTTGGTGTTTTCCTTGTTTTTTTTGCAAGTTAAGTAAAGCTAGTAGAGGTTAAGCTTTCAAGCTTAACTAAATAAACTATTTGGAGTTGTAGTGAACCTTACTGAGTTATATACTCATGCCCCTTATTCATTGTGTTTCAGGAAAAGGATTAGAGCTTGAGTGATTATGATTGTGCTGCTTGTGTGCTAAGTTAGTACACTTTTGTCAAGGTAAGTGCCAAAACCGAGAGCTTGGCATGTTAAAGTACAATGTGCAAGTCTTATTTTTATTGTTCAAACTTATGTGTTTGGAGTTTGCAGGCTTTAAGTAGAGTTGTGGGACAAGTCTAGGAGGAGGTATGGATGTGTGTTCATGGGCACTAGTATGGTGGTTTGCTTTTATGACTATGAACTTGATCATAGGAATTTTCTTCAAAGTTTGATCTTTTATTGTACCTTTAAGGTACTTCTTGGGTATTATAGGTGAACATGGTTGTAATGCATAACTTGAGCTTGCTTTTGGTTTGTAAGTACTCTTGGTAGGTTGCCAAGTAAGTAGTACTTGTATGTAGGCTACTTTTGTGTATATTTAGCCTCGGTTGAACCGTGGTTTTGTGTATATACTATGGATGGATGGAATGCCAAGTTATGTTTGTTGATATATGCCTTGGAATTGCCCTTTCAAGTTAAACCTCTTATGTTCTTTGTTTGGCCAAATGTCCATGGACATTAAAAGTGTGATTTCAAAACTTGGAATGATGTGGGCTTCTTGGTTGCCATGCATTGAATAGCACACTTGATGAACAAACACCATAGACACTTAAAGAACAAGTGTAATGCCTTGCCTTGTGTTGTAAGTAACTTATGGGCCTTGCCTTATGCTGCAAGTAAAGTATACAGAACTATTGAATAAGCCTCCTGGGGCACCTCCCAAGCCTTAACCTTAAGAAAAGAAGACTTAAGCTACCAAATTGAAAGTTGGCCAAAACTAAAGTCTACTCATAACACTTAAAAATGCTTGTGTTTAATAACTTTCTTGGTAGTATGGTGAGTGGTACTGTGAGTGCATAGGCTGGGGCCTATGTGGGGTGTGACAAGTGCTACTCCACTAAGTATATTTCTAGCCTACCTTAAGGAAGGATGCAAGGCAGTGTGTCCAGAAATGCGACAAGTGCCAGAGACACGCTTCCATCTAGAGACTACCTTTGGAAGTAATAACTTCGGAAAACTACCCTTGCCCCTTCGCTGTTTGGGGTATTGACCTCATTGGGCCTCTCCTAATAGCTCCAGGAGGAGTGACATTCTGCGTAGTCATAGTAGACTATTTCACCAAGTGGATCAAGGCAGAGCCTTTAGCAGCAATATCAACAAAGGACATATAAAGATTTGTCTGGAAGAACATTGATAGCCGAAGGACTATCGCCTCTCCTAGAACGCACCTCCTATCAGAAGCATGCTCGGGAAGCCTGGCACCATCCGAGGAAGGCACTAGTACTGACCTCGGACTTGGCGAATTCCAGTGCCTCGAGCTCGGGATTTAGCCTAGTACCCCAGAGAGCTCTAAAGGTGCAGACAGCCCCCTCGGGGGATTAAACAGATCGCCTTCGGGATAGAAGAACCAGCTACCGCAAGCAGGGGAGGATTTCCCGAAGGTGAAACCTGCGAGCTAGGCAGCGCCCCGAACTACGAACATAACTCCCGAAGAAGGGTGTTCATCCCAGAGAACAACCTCGCCCAAAGGACATCGGGAGCACGGTAGGAGCATTTAAGGAGCCTCTGACACATCGCCCACAGACGCACCATGTCACCTCAAACGACGCTCTGACACGCCGACGCCGCCCAGGCCTTGTCACAACCTGTCTCGGACCAAGGCTCGAGAGAGCCTACAAACAGCTACTTGTCCCCTATGTCCAAAGGTACACAGCAGATCTGACCGAACACGTGTCACGATCTGAACGGGCCAGACACTTCTATAAATACCAAAGAGCAGCCCCTTGCAAATGGGTTGGTCAGTCAGTTGAGAGGATACGAACAGGCAAGGCCACTAAACCCTTGAGTGCTCTCTTTCCTTCACCTCTCAGAAAACTAACTTGGGCGTCGGAGGCTCCTCCCCGGAAAAACATCCCGGGGACCTCCTAACCTTTCCTTTTGGGCTCTTCAGGTACCACTCCCTGGGAAACCTCCACTCCGGGCGTTCTCCTCCTCAGGAAGTCCCTCCAGAAACCACCATGTCCTCCAGCGAAGACGTCTCCGGACATCATTTGGCGCCGTCTGTGGGAACCCACCCTCAGGTTGCCGTCGTTGAGACTCGGCGTTCTAAGGACAAAGGACTCCCGAAGTCCCCGTCCGCGCCTGAAGTCCAACCGGCTGCTGAGCAAACTTTTCCAGGGACTTCCACGCCCGAGGAAGAACGTCCTCTGGTCATAACCATGAGCTTCCTCCGTGACTTCCAACGCTCTGTTGTGGCTGAGATGACACAACAGATAGACAGAAGATGGCCACAACAAGCTCAAACCCAAAGGTCTCCTTCACCGGTACGCCCTCGGGAAAAGAGCCCCAAAGCAGTCCGCCGCAGTTCGGGGAGTGAAGACCCACGTGAGGAGTCTTCAACAGAAAATATGCCCCTCGGGGCACGCCTTCCAGGGCAAACGGGGCCCAACCAACCCAAAATTCGACGCCGAAGGAGCCCTTTGCCCGAGACGAGGTCACCCTCTCCCCGACGACGAAGCCATTCTCCGAAGAGGCGCCGTCAATCTCCTCCACCTGAGGAAGAACCTAGCGCCGCCGCCCTCATGGAGAAAATATTGGCAAGGCTGGACCAAGTCGAGAGGCAGGTGGCTCGCAAGCCAGTTTGGGCCAGACTGTCTGAGTCTTTTTGTGGGGATCAGTCTCCTTTCACCCGAGCTGTGGTCGAGGCAGCTATGCCAGGCGACTTCAGGGTACCTCGGCTAGAGACGTACGATGGTCGGACCGACCCACAGGCCCACCTGACGAAGTACAGACGCAGCATGATGATGCACGGTGCGGACGACGCCACCTTGTGCAAGTGCTTCGAGGTCACCCTCTCTGGGCCAGCAACCGCGTGGTACAACTCCTTGGCTCCAGGAATCATCGGAAAATTCCAGGAGTTATCAACAGCCTTCACCCAACAGTTCATCGGGAGTCGCCCGACGGCGAAGATGCCCGTTCAAATGTTCGACATAGCGCAAAGAAGCGGAGAAACTATACGCGACTATGTCGAGAGGTTCAACAGAGAGGCTTTAAGTGTTCCAGACTTTCGGCCCGAAATACGCATCCTCGCCATGACAAGGGGTCTTCGGAGGGATTCCCAACTCTTCTACGAATTCTCCAAGGACCCTCCAGACACACTGGGCGAATTCTACCGACGGGCCGAACAGCACATGACGGCCGAAGAACTAAGAATGGGCGGACCCAGGCCCGAGCACACCCGTGGCGAAGGGCCCAGCCAGCAGGCACGCTATCCGACCGACCAGCCACCCCGACCCCGGAGAATGCGAGGAAGGAAACCCCCGAACTTCACAGCGCTGAACACCACGAGGACCAACATCCTCATGACTCTGGAGAGGCAGGGAACACAAGTTCAGAGGCCAAGGGCCATGACCGCTGAAAATAGAAAAAACATGAAGAAGTTCTGCCAATTTCATCGCGATCATGGCCACGACACTGAGGATTGCTTCCAGCTGAAGAAGTATATTGAATCGCTGATAAAACAAGGCCAACTTCGGCGGTACCTACGGTTGCCTTCCCCGAAGGGGAGGAAAGAGGAGGAAGGAAAGGTAGAAGATGAGGACTACGACTCCGACAGGCGGAGAAACCGAAGTCCGAAGAGGCGCCCTCCACCCCCTGCGGGAGTCATACAAACAATCACGACGGGGCTCCCATCCTCGGAAAGAAAAAGGAAGGCCAGGGAAATAGCTGTCATGGCCTATCAAAGTCCGGCGAAGAAGCTATCCCGAAAAGATGGTTCCACAGTCGTCTTCCCTCACGACGATCCACTCCTGATCATGGCAAGAATTGGAAACTGGGATGTCAAAAGGGTATTACTTGATGACGGATCAAACGCTGACGTCCTATTTTCACAACTGCTGCCGAGCTTGGGCATATCCATCAGTGATCTCAGGCCTGTCACTTCACCGACCTTCGGGGTAGGACCGTCCGAGTTACCCGTCCTCGGATGGATCGACCTTCCATTAATGATGAGAGGGACTTCGGTCAAAGGACCAGCTGAGTTGTTTGCCTCGACAATGGCGAGGTTCATCGTCATGGATGTCCCCTCATCATACAACGCCATCCTTGGAAGGCAGACGCAGGGAAATCTGCACATTCGCCCTGACGTGAGATATTTGACTGTCACTTTCGCCACCAAGGAAGGAGACGCAGAAATCTTCATAGATCAGGGCGAAGTAAGAAAGGTGTTCGTCAAAGCCCGAAAAGCCCCAGCAAACAATTCCACACAAGCTGTAGAAGCAGGGGCTTCAAAGTCAAAAAATGGCGAGAAAGAAGTTTCTGGCAAGGTAGAAATGGAAGAAGTGGAACTTATCCCAGGACGAAGTACCCGAATAGGGAAAAACTTGTCCGAAGGAGATAAGAAAAAACTTGTATCCTTTCTGGTAATGAATAAAGACCTGTTCGCCTACTCGCCGAAAGACATGCCGGGGGTAAATCCGCGCGTAGTACAACATAGCCTCAAAGTAAGTCCGGAAGCAAAGCCTGTCCGGCAAAAGAAACGGGGCATCTCAGCCCATAAAAATGACTTCATCAAAACCGAAGTCCAACGTTTATTGGAGGCAGATGTAATCAGGGAGGTCAAGTACCCCGAATGGCTAAGCAATGTGGTGATCGCCACAAAAGAAGGAAGCAACAAACTTCGGATGTGCATCGACTTCAGAAACCTGAACGATGCTTGCCCAAAAGATTCATATCCTCTCCCGCCAATAGATCAACTGGTAGATTCAACTGCCGAATACGGGCTCCTAAGTTTCCTAGACGCCTTCAGCGGCTACCATCAAATAAAGATGGACCTCGAAGACGAACAAAAAAACAGCCTTCATCACCGAGGGGGGGACGTACTGTTACACCAGGATGCCCTTCGGGCTCAAAAACGCAGGAGCCACCTACCAGAGGTTGATGGGCAAGGTCTTTAACGACCAAATAGGGAGGAACATGGAAGCCTACGTAGATGACATGATAGTCAAAAGCAAGCTTCCTGTTGACCATGTCACAGACCTAAGGGAGACTTTTCACCAGCTCAGAACCTTCGGAATTCGCCTTAACCCCGAGAAGTGCACCTTCGGGGTAAATTCGGGAAAGTTCCTTGGGTACGTGGTATCAGAAAGAGGCATTGATGCTAACCCAGAAAAAATTAAGGCTCTGTTGGAATTCCGAACTCCTGCCACAATAAAAGATGTGCAGAGACTTGCTGGAAGAATAACCTCCCTCAGCAGATTTATTTCCAGATATGGAGACCGGTGTCGAGCATTCTTCAAAGTCCTCACTAAGGCAGCAAAAAGGGAGGATGACCTCGGGAGTGATGATCGTCCTTGGAATGAGGACTGCCAAAAAGCTTGGGAAGAACTCAAAATCTACTTGGCTCGCCTGCCCACTTTGCGACAGCCCTGTGAAAGAGAACCTCTTGTGTTGTACCTCACCGTCACAGAAAAAGCAGTAAGCTCAGTCCTTGTGAAAGAGGAAGGGCCGAAGCAGTGGCCAGTCTACAATGTGACCAAGTCCCTGCACGGCGCCGAAATCAGGTATCCTTTATTACAGAAAGCTATATATGCCTTGGTCCTGGCAGGAAGAAGGCTGCGACCATATTTTCAGGCTCACCCCATCATCGTCCGAAGTATCCTACCCCTTCGGGACGTCATGAAGAAGGTTGACCATTCGGTAAGGCTCTCCAAATGGTGTATAGAGCTTGGCGAACACGACATCACCTACGAACCTCAGAAAGCCATAAAAGCTCAAGCCTTGGCAGATTTCATTGCCGAGGTCCCCATTACCGAGGACAGCCACCCAAGTCCCGATGAAAATGAGCCAGAATGGGCTTTGTACGTTGATGGTGCCTCGGGCGCCGAGCACCAAGGAGCAGGGGTGAGCATCAGAGGCCCCGAAGGCCTGGAAGTAATGAAGGCCATTAAGTTCAGCTTCAATGTCACTAACAATGTGGCTGAATATGAAGCCCTCATAGCGGGCTTGCGCCTGGCCAGAAAAATTGGTGTCAGAAACTTGAAAGCCCATAGCGATTCCCAGCTAGTAGTTCGGCAAACAGCAGGGGACTACGGGGCGAAGGATCCAACACTGGCAAAATACCATGAATTTGTAACGAAGCTTATTTGAGAATTCGACACCGTACGAATCAAGAGCGTGCCTCGCAGACATAACGCTGAGGCAGATGAATTGGCAAAATCAAAAGCATATACTGAGGTGCTAAGCCAGCCGAGCATTACAGTGCTGAGCATAATGAATTCGGGAAGAAGCTGGAAAGACCCAATAAAAACATACCTCGAAACCAATACGCTCCCCGAAGACCCCAATGAAGCAGTAAAAGTGCGGAGACGCTCCGGTCATTTCTTTTTTATTGGAGAAAAGCTATATCGGCAGGGATATGCAAATCTGCTACAGAGGTTTGTTGGTGAAGAGGATATTGAAATAATCCTCCAAGAAGTTCACAAAGGCGCTTGTGGTTCGCACATCGGAACCGATGCCCTGGCAGCGGTGATACTTCGCCAAGGATACTTTTGGCCTACCCTGAGGAAAAACGCCAGGCGGTTTGTCCAGAAATGTGGTAATTGCCAAAGACATGCAAAAATCCAGAGAACACCCTCGGAACTGGTGACTTCGGCAAACTATCCCTGGCCCTTCGCAGTTTGGGGCATAGACCTTATCGGGCCGCTCCCGACAGCGCCTGGGGGCGTGAAGTTCTGCGTAGTCGCAGTAGACTATTTCTCTAAATGGGTCGAGGCAGAACCTTTGACGACTATCTCGGCAAGAGAAGTGCACAAGTTTGTATGGAAAAACATAGTATGCAGATTCGGTATACCGAGGGTGCTAGTGGCTGATAACGGATCCCAGTTCATAGACAAAGGATTCCAAGAGTTTATCAGCGACCTCGGAATAAAGATGCACTTCGCCCCGGTAGCTCACCCCCAAAGCAATGGGCAGGTGGAAGTATCTAACAGGACCATAAAAGATGGTCTGAAAAAGAGACTGGGGGAGGCAAAAGGGAAATGGCCAGGAGAACTCCAAAGCGTGCTATGGAGCTACCGAACAACGCCCCGAAGAGCTACAGGGGAAACTCCTTTCTCGCTCGTCTTCGGTACGGAGGCCTTGATCCCAATAGAGGTAGTGCGACCATCAATACGAGTGCAGGTATTTGATGAAAGTGGAAATGACCTCGGCTTAAGAACCAAGCTCGACCTCGTCGGCGAACATAGAGAAATAGCGGAACTAAGAAGGAAAGCTTTCCAGCAAAGAGTGGCCGCCGCTATAAACTTGCGAGCTAGGCCAAAAGGAATAAAAAAGGGTGATCTCGTTCTCCGAAAGGCGGAATTCGCACCCCGGAGGCCATCACACGGCGTACTTCGCGCGAATTGGGAGGGACCTTATCTGGTTCTTGCCGAAGTACGAAGAGGGGTGTACAAGCTCGGTGACGCCGAAGGCGTGGAATTAAAAAACACTTGGCATTCAGATGCCTTGAAAAAGTTCTATGCTTAGAATCTTGACGAAAGGGTTTACATTGTACAAAGTTAGAAAAATTTTCTAGCTACACGGGCTTCTGAAAGAAAGATTCTTGAACAAAAGAAATACTAAAATTCCGCGAAGATGGTCGCCAGAATAAGCATGGGTGTGATTTCCTGAAGTCCCTCGAGCAAGCATGTTCGGGACAATAGGAAATGTAAAACCTTGCGAGAATTTCTAAATACAAAGGCTCACAGAGAACCGATCTAATCTTCCGAAGTCTCTTGAGCAAACGCGTTCGGGGCAAAAAGGAATGAACAATCTCACAAAAAAAGACTTAGCCAAAATTTCTTACAGGAAAGAAAAAAGTCTTTATTAAACAAACAAGATCGGTTTACAAAGAAGAAGGAACTACCAAAGAAAGAAAGAGTACAAGGAAGGAGAAAAAGAAGGCAGAAGGGGCCTGAGATAAATTAGGGATTCTCGGCGTCCCGGGAGCCACTAGCCCCTGCATCCTTTTCCACCACCACCCGCGCCGGAAGAGTCTGAGGCAGGTTCAAGTGCTCGAGCTTGGACCAAGTCCACCGAGGTCCCTCAGGAATATTCAGGGCCTCCAGGAAAGAAAGGTCGAGATCTGGAAACTTCAGAAGAACTTGATGACGAACGAGACAAAACCCGTCTTGAAAACCAACTTTGGTCATCTCGTCGGATTTCCTCTTCTCGACCCCAAGATCATTAAGCTCCTTCTCCAGGTCTTCAACCTTTTTCCTTAATGCCTTCACCTTCTTTTTTCTCGACTCATCCTTCCCCTTCTTCGAAGAATCGACCTCGGCTTGAAGTGCGGCTTTCTCGGCCTCCGCCTTCGCCAGAAGAGCCGCAGAATCCGACTTCTCCTTTTGAAGTGCCTCATTAACCGAAGTCAGCTCCGCCACTTTTCCACCGAGATCGGAAATCTTCTGGGAGGAGTCCTTTATAAGTTCTTCTTTTTCCTTCGCAAACTCCTCCTGAAGGGCAGCAATCTCTGACGCCGAAGTCTGGTCCAGCTGAGTGTTTCGAGCAAGCAGGTCCGCGCACTGGGTCTGGTATTGTTCTATGGTCTTTGAAGCAGCTGCCCAATACATCCCCTGCCTCGCCACCTGAACTCTGAGGAATCCGGCATATCCCAACAGCTGCAGAAAAACAGAGCCAAGAATGAGACAAGGCAAAAAAGGAAAGGCAAATGCTTAGAAGAAATCAAAGACAAAAAGGGGGCAAGGAGAGAAACACACCTGGGCGGCGTGCTCGGAAAGCTTCGCGGCGAGGGAGTCATCATCTGGATGAGCCCCCACAAGGGGCCTGAAAGAAGCTTCAGTCAGGACCCCCTTTGCAATCTCCTTGGCCATGAGCGGGCAGTCTTTGGAGTACATGTCCATGTCCTCCGTGATGGACCAAAACGGCTCCTTCGGAATCTTCCCCTTCGGGATATGGGCATGCCGAAGGGCCTGCTTCCGGGCATGCTCGGCAATGATGCCCCGAGGCATCTTCGTTTGTTGTCATGTTGAAAGGTGGGGAGACTTCCTGAGGAGGCGAGCGCCTGGAGCTCTGGTTTCCTAGCTGAGTGTGCCTGAAAAGCTCAAAGAAGAGGTTAGGAGGTCCCCGGTTTGCTTTTCCGGGGAGGACCCTCCGACGCCCAAGTCAGTTTTCTGAGTGAAAGTGGAGGAAGAACACTAAGGGATCAAGTGTCTTGCCTGTTTTGTGTTTTCTCAGAGGGAGGAAAAATGCCCCATCCTTTGCCCAGTCCCATTTCCTAGTATTTATAGGAGTAGCTGGTCCGTTCAGATCATGACACGTGTTCGGTCGGATTTGATCTGTACTTTTGGACCTAGGGGACAGGCAGCCATTTGCAGCCTCCTTTAGCCCTGGACCCGGACAGGTTGTGTCAGGACTGGGGCGGCTGCGACGTGCCAGTTCACCATTCTGATGTGACGTGTAGGGCTTGTGGGCGACATGTCAGAGGCTCCTTAAATGCTCATATCGTACTCCCGAGGTCCCCTGGGCGAGGTCGCCCTTCGAGGAGGTGACGTGCACCCTCTTCGGATTCCTATCCGTCCTTCCCCAGCGAGCACCTCCTTCGGGATCAATCCCATAGTTCTGGGAGTTCCCTTGGATGAACACCTTCTTCGGGACTTATACCCATAGTCCGGTGATTCCCTTGTTCAGGTGTTTCTTGTTCGGGGAAGATCCTCTTCGGGGCTTCTGCCTTCGGGGGAGATTCTTCCTTGCTTCAGAGAGATGGCTTTCTTACCCGAAGACGGTCAGTGTGGCCCCTCGATGGAGACGGTGTTATCCTCGGAATTCCTGACGAGCTAACCGAAGTCTCGAGCTCATAGTGTTTGACTTCGCACCTTCCGAGGTCAGTAAAAAGATCCTCTCTTGGGTGACGTCAGACTGCTCGGCCAATATTCTGGCAGGGAGTTACTACCGAGGAGGCAATAGCCTTTGGCTATCAGGCAAGCCAATCCGGAGGAAGAATCTCCTCTGTACGACAAAAGCAGAAAAATTGTCAAACACAAGTAGCTGCCAAAAAATTCAGAAACTAAGTGTCTAAGGCATCAAACCCGGTGGCACTTCAGCGATGTTGTCGCCAGAATCCAGGGCCCCCTCAGAAGAAATCTCCTTCCCTTTCCTTTTGTGGCGATCTTCGGCAAAAGGGGCTTCCACCAAAGCGCCCAGAAGAGCCGCCGAATTAGGGCTTGAAGGACCAACATCTGCACCGACCTCGGTCGAAGGCGCAACAACGGTTACCTCGGGCTCCTTGCCCACCTCCTCGGAAATCTCCGGCATAGGAGGGGGCACGGTCTTCTTCGATCGCTTAGCCACCGGAAGGCCCCCCGCCAGTCGCCTTCCGTCTTCGGGAGGCAACCTTCTTTGTTTGTTCGCCTTTCTCGGCCTGCCCGACGAAAAGCGATCGGTAATAGGCAGCAGTATCGTCGCCCATCTCTGAAAAAGAGAGAAAACATCAGCGTAAGTCCAAGATGAAATTAAAACAAGGGGACCAGGAGATGACTTACTTTCAAAAAAATCCGCATAAGTAATGTCCTTCTGAAGAAGTTTTACCAGCCAGGAGTCCTTCCCAGCAATGGCAAGAGCCGGCATCTCGAGGTCCGTTTCGTGCTCCTTTACCACCTTCAACTCCCGAAGTACTTCTTCGGTAATCAACTTCCAGTTAATTGGAAAGGGGTAAAGGGGGCGCGGTGGGACCTCGGAATCCCAGTCAGAGACCGCTCAGATGCGCTTGTCAAAGTCCGCAAAAATGGGTGTTAACTCGGGAGTTAACAGCATCTTCGGGTCAACGACATCCATCACGAGCTTTCCCTGAGCCCACTTCGTCGGGACGTGTGACCAGGCCTCCTCCTTCTTCATAAAAAAGAATTTCTGTTGCCACCCTCGCCAGCTATCCTTGTTGCCAAAGGTGAACTTGTATTTTTTGCTCCCTGATCCCCGAGGTAGCATGAAATAGAAGCCACCCTTTGGGACCACGAAGAGCTTGTAGTACTGCAGAAAAATGACAAAGTGTGGCTCTATACCGAAGACACCACACATACAAAGAGTGGTACTGTGAGTGCATAGGCTGGGGCCTATGTGGGGTGTGACAAGTGCTACTCCACTAAGTGTATTTCTAGCCTACCTTAAGGAAGGATGCAAGGCAGTGTGTCCAGAAATACGACAAGTGCCAGAGACACGCTTCCATCTAGAGACTACCCTTGGAAGTAATAACTTCGGAAAACTACCCTTGCCCCTTCGCTGTTTGGGGTATTGACCTCATTGGGCCTCTCCTAATAGCTCCAAGAGGAGTGACATTCTGCGTAGTCATAGTAGACTATTTCACCAAGTGGATCAAGGCAGAGCCTTTAGCAGCAATATCAACAAAGGACATATAAAGATTTGTCTGGAAGAACATTGATAGCCGAAGGACTATCGCCTCTCCTAGAACGCACCTCCTATCAAAAGCATGCTCGGGAAGCCTGGCACCATCCGAGGAAGGCACTAGTACTGACCTCGGACTTGGTGAATTCCAATGCCTCGAGCTTGGGATTTAGCCTAGTACCCCAGAGAGCTCCAAAGGTGCAGACAGCCCCCTCGGGGGATTAAACA